>QWWL01000004.1:917967-1391546 GCA_003689335.1 Venturia asperata | reverse complement strand
TACTTCTATCTAAACTTACCTCTATTCTATTATTCCGTCTAATCTAAGTTTCTATTAATAGTAGATAATAATATCTAGTCTTTATCTTACCGGCGCTCTTCCTACTATATTGTCCTTAAGTATAGATTCTATATTAATAAATTCTAAAGCTCGCGAGGCTTATTTCTATAGAATAAGCTAAATAAGTTAATAGACTTATCTAGCTTATTAATTTATAATTAAGTAAATAAACCTCTAAAGCTTTATTTAGCTTATTTACTAAGATAAAACTATATAATTTATATTATATAATCTAGACCTTACTAGCTTCTAATTAGTCCTAGGAGTAATATATACGTAATAATTTCTCTCTACTCTATTAGAGACTCTATTCTTTTATAAATCTAGATTTAATATTTTAGATAATCTACTATAATATCTACTAGAAAATTAGTCTATAGGAAGACTATAGACTTTTAGAGATATTATAGAGAAGTATTTATAAATTTTATTAATTAAGCTTATATATATATATAGATTAAAGTCTTAGGGTTTGTTATTTACTAATTGTTGTATATAGGGACAATCAGCGCCTAGAACTGACGAGAGGAGAAATATATAATTTTATTTAGGGGTAAGCGAGAAATGCAAATCAATTAAACCATTTAAAACAGTCGAACCTGGATAGTCGTGCCTCAACAGACGATACTGATTCCTTATCCTTTCGACGCCCATATAATCATGCTATCACTGACCAACTAAATTTCGTATCCATCGCAGCATTGACATTGGTCATGTAGTCCGATCATCCCATCTGCTAGCATGACCATATTCGCTCTCCGGAAGTGCCAGGTCAAGGCTCTATACCTGAGATGCAAAATGTCTCCATTTTGCGCACCAAGATCAAGCACCCTCACCCCAAATACCGACTACTCCAAGCATGAAGGCGAGACCCCAGATACCCGTCCGTACTGCTTCGACTTTGCGACCCCTCTCGACACCCCGTCTCACAATCTCCCCATTTACAGCTTCCTGTTCATCGCCGCTCTCACTACTCCCGTTGGTCCCAATGATGATACCTGACTCTTCCATTCCCTTAATGTCGACCTCCTCCTCCTGGCTCACCCCATTCCTCACCAGCCTATTCACACCAGGCACGAAACCAGCCGCGCAGACAAGCGATGTCCATAACAGGTAAGGGTGACGTTTTCTGGGACTTGAAATAGCGAAGGCGGTACAGAGTGTTGTTATCGCGACGGCGGAAAGGATACGTTGAGTTCTCTTCGCTTTGGACTTGAGATAGGCGTGGGTTTGGGCGGCGCTTGGGGCAGTAGGAAGAAAGAGGAGGGATGGGAGAGTTAGTGTTGAGAGGGTGTAGGAAACTCCCTGTTCGATCGGTCCAGTCAGTACATATATACAGTGGCTTGAGGTAAAGAAATTTGAACTCGAGGGCGCGGGTGCTGATGGTGGCGCGAGGACGTACCGTGAGCAATCCGAGGGAAATGGTCCCTACGAACTTTGCGGCAGTGACTGGACAGACTCGGATCATGGTTATTATCGTCGCTCTCTATCTTTTGAGTGAAATGGACTTGTTGGTGTTGATGGTGATGTTCTGTTGGTGGGATTGGCTGATGGCGGGTGGGACCGATCGATTGATGCGGCTCAAATAGTGGACACAGGGAGATGATGGCGTTGACGTCGACGAGCAATTTTGTGACATTTGACAGCTTCTGTTCTGAAAACTAGATATCGAACTGATCGGACTGACCAGATCACCCGAGTCTGACAAAGCTGATAGGGATGGACTGTGGAAATCACATTTTTAACTTTTACATCGAAAAAACTTCATATGGTTCTCGATCAGACATGACTCTGCTTCAAACCTTTAAGCCTTCAGTTTTCAGGTTTCCTAAGTCTCGTCCGGTTCAATATCAGTGCCGTCTCCGCTTGACAAATTTAACGGCACGGAACTTGACTATATTCAGCCCAAATTCCAGCTACCCAACGTCTCACAAGCCGCACCTCGGCTACCGGACTTTGGACGGGGATGAAACGACATCAGGCCGGTCGATTCAGTTAAGTCAATATCAACCACACCACCGCTGCTACATTCCGACTTATGCCATATCTTTTAATCTGAACTCTTTCCAAATAGACACTATTCATCGAGCTTGAATTATTTCCAGGCCGTTTCTCCTTAACTCCACAGCTCTTCAGAGCTCTCACCATGGCACCAACAAACAAGTACGAATACCTCAGCGATGTGTGGAAGGATGGGCTATTTGGTATGTAGCACCTCTCCCGACCGTCTTACAACCAATTTACAAGAATTCCACTGGTATGCACCGCACGTGCAAGAATATCATCCATATCAGGTCCCGCCCTACACAGACACATCCCCCATGCAACATTATCGTTTCTAGAAGATCGTCTTCATGTACCATAAACCCAGCTAAGAACTTCTCTATTTCACAGACAACAAAGTCCTCTTCTGCACTGGCGGTGCTGGCACAATCTGCAGCGCTCAAGTCCGTGCCTTTGTCCATCTCGGTGGCAATGCCTGCATTATCGGTCGCAACGTCAAGAAAACCGAGAACATGGCCCTGGACATCGCCACAGCACGTTCAGGAGCCAAAGTCCTGGGTATCGGAGCAGTTGATGTAAGGGACCCGAAGAGTTTGCAGGATGCTGCGGATAGATGTGTCAAGGAGTTGGGGAGCTTGGATTTCTGTATGTCAGTATGCCCTTTCCTCAACATCTTGACGAGCTACAAAGAGGGAAATGGGGGAGAGAATGAATTATCTATAGACAGATTTGGACCAATCCTGACATGTAACAGAGCAGGAGCAGCAGGCAACTTCTTGGCCCCCATCCGCGGCCTTTCCCCCAACGCCTTCAAAACTGTAATAGACATTGACGTAATCGGCTCCTACAACACCCTCAAAGCCACCCTCCCCTACCTCGTCCAATCTGCCGAAAAATACAAAGTCAACGGCAAGACACGGCCCACATCGGGTACAGGAGGGAGAATCATCTTCGTCTCAGCAACAATGCATTACACTGGGGTTCCGTTACAGGCACACGTCGTCGCAGCAAAGGCTGCTGTTGATGCATTAGCGCATGCTGTGTGTATTGAACAGGGTCCCTTAGGAGTTACGTCCAACGTTATCAGTCCGGGGCCTATCGCCGGGACGGAGGGAATGGAGAGGCTGAGTTCGACACAGGATGCAGAGAATGCGAAACATATTCCAAGCGGACGATGGGGATACGTCAAGGAAATTGCCGACGCAACGGTCTATCTATTCTCAGATGCTGGTAACTACGTTAATGGTGAGGTACTTGTAGTGGATGGTGGGTCATGGCATATGGGCATGCAGCCTGGGAAAGGCGCCTTCCAGTATCCGGAATTCTTATTGACAGATGAAGAAGTCAAAGGCGTCAAGAGTGGAAGGAGGGCAAAGCTGTGATCAGAGCTGTGGCGTGAATTATGGACACCGGTATGGCAAACCACAATGGCAAACCACGTTATAATATTCTCGTGGTAGGTTTAGGTATTTAGCACTTCAGTGGCGTCAGTATCCCATATCAGCGACAGAGGCGACTCCCAGGGCTCCCTCGTATACGCTTACAGGCTGTCCCCCATTGTGAGATGGCGCAAACATCTGCATCTCCAAATTTCAGGAGAGGGAACAATCCATCGCTCCCGAGGTTTGCGACTAATCAATGCGAACTTTGGCGTCGTTCCCGTTGAATTCGGTGTCATTTGGTTTGTTGAGGACCTTGACGAGAAAAGTTGACTTCAAAGGCAGCGACGCCAAAAATGACGAATCTAGTGAGAAAAACAAAGTGAACAAAGGTTAGGTGAAAGAGCGAGGGATTTGAATATCTCCTGTGTATTAAGAAAGTAATAAAGATCAATCACAAAGTTGTACTCGAGCAAGAGCTCATGGTCGTAGTAAGCGGACATGTGAGCTCGAGAGATCGAGGATGAAGAAATTGACCTGGAATTGATCTGTCACACTCGTAAATCCCAATGTCTTTTTCACGTCGCCTCGGGACTCATCTTGTTGCAAGCATAGAGCCGATTGTTGTCGCTGCTGTTGTAAGAGTAATTAGTATGGATGCTTTTCGGTCTGATCTCCTAAGAGCCTGAGGCTATAAACTATGTCCCAACCTAGCAAAGTCCAAAGGATGACGTTGATGCTGTTTTGGGACGACGCATCGCAAAGCTGGAATTCTGCAACCAGCGCGATGGCGTTCTCGCTCCAATTTCAGACTCCTTCCGCTTCTACAAATTGTCGAATATGTTCCTGTCTCTTCTCAGTCTCCTCTATTCTCTTCTTTGGTAACAATGTCCTCCCGCCTCCTAGCTAGAACGCGTACAACTGCCCCTCGAGCCACTAGAACAGCGACACGAGCTTCATTCAGAAAGGCATGCGGCTTCACTCCTCAATCGGTCACCAGGTCGTTCAGTCTCTCTCCCAGGACCAACATTGACACTACCTCGGACGCGACGTACTCCAAACCTGCAGGCGACTTACATCAAGATGTCACCAAAGAAGAGATGTCACATTATGATCAAAAAGTGGCTGAAGATACCAGCAAGCAGATACGGACACCTTGGATGCGCGAAGGCTCAGACCGCCCGCCTGTTGCCACTCAGCGTTCAGCTGGAGCGATGACAAAAGGTAGGCGATGCCATGCTACAGTAGCTTGCAACGATCTAACTACAATTTAGGCAAACTCCTAACAACTCCGTCACGAATGCTCAAACTTATTGTCCCCCTTACCACCCGCGACCATAACCAAGATCGCAAAGATGTCCAACCATTGGCCCTCTTGGTGCATCCACAGCAGCCTCTCTCCTATCTCGAACGACTTATCCAGTCTGAACTCCCTACGATCGTGGACAAAGATGGGAAAGAGAGGATACCCAATGTGTACTTCCGTGCTCAAGATTCACAGGAGGACAGCGAGGAGGGAGATCCAAAAAAGAGTCCGGAAGAGGAAGGAATGAGGAAAGATGGCGAACATGACAAGGACTCGAAAGATCTGAGCCATGATGCAGATACGACCATGATCGAAGGCAAGAGCGCGAAAACAGGCAAGCTGAAGAACGCAGAGGAGTCTGAAGTTGCCCCAGAATCGGAAAAACTGAATCGCACGTCTAACTCCGACGCATCAACATTGCGGGGTGGACCAGGCGAGGGCGGCGTGGAAACGTACAGTGGTCTTGGCCACGAGGCAGATTCAGACGAGGCAGCGAATGAACGGAAACGATTCGTGCGTTGGTCGTCAAGTACAGAAATTGGTGATTTTATCCGTGATGCTGCGCGTGGACAAGAGTTGTCCATCGAAATTGAAGGAGCTCCGAGGGACATCAGGGTGGGTGTACCAAGTTTCAACGATCGGACATATTATCTACGAATGCGCTTAAGGAAGAAGGGACAAGAGATTGCGAGCTTGGCGGACATTAAGAAAGAGTGCGATGAGATTGCGCATCGAGCTGCGAAGAGGGTGGCTATGGCTGGAGGCATGGGACTGGTTGTTTGGTGGGGATTGGTCTACGAATTGACATTTCGCACGGATCTTGGTTGGGACGTGATGGAACCAGTTACGGTAGGGCCCGTTTCGTGCATTCCATGGTCTGTTTGCTAATGTTTCCAGTACCTAGTTGGTCTTTCTACTCTCATTGGAGGTTATGGCTGGTTCTTGATTCACAATCGACAAGTCTCCTACCGAAGCGCGATGAACCTTACAATATCTCGCCGGCAGTCAAAGCTCTACGATGCGAAAGGTTTCGACGTCCGGAAATGGGAAGACTTGATTGAAGAGGGCAACACTCTGCGGAAAGAGATCAAAGCTGTAGCCGCAGAATATGACGTCGAATGGAATGAAAGAGCAGATGAGACCAGTGAAAAGGTTATAGAGGCTCTGAGGGAGGAAAGAGAAAGGAAGAAAGATGGGAAAGGTGGGAAGAAAGATGAGGAAGAGGACGACTGAGTGACTTGTTTTTTGGCATTGATATACCTTGCACTGCAGCATTTCAAAATCTTCAGGATAGAGGCATAGCGAGCTGGCGACAATTGGACCTCTCTATTAAATTTAGTTTCATCGACGAACATTCTGGACTCGCCGTGTATGCGGCTCGTTATGACTACGATCACGCGTTCACGACAAGGAACAAGAGCTTCATATCACAAGAGGCAGGCCATCATACTGGCGCATGGGGCGTCCAAGCGAGTCAGTATGGGCAGGCTGCTTGACCGGTCATGGCAACCGTACGGCAGGCAACCACCAGCTTTCACAATTGCTACTATTCTAGCATACGAAACTTCCCACGAGACCAATTGATTCCCGTACTTCCCCGGCATTTCGAATCCCATGCCTCGCACCTTCTCGAGATAATAGCTGGCACTGACGAGTTGATAGAGCGATGGCGCAACTGAGTGCGATCCATGATAAAGCTCCAATAGACGAGGTCATGCATGCTTCTCTTGCTATCAGACACTGTCACGTGTCTGTCGCTCGGCCTGGAGCAATCGAATATGGCTGTTGCTCAGGGGATGCATGTACAATGTGGTTTGATGATCATGTCGAGGCTTACTTGCTATACACATATCCGAGATCCCCTCGTCGTAGCAGATGTTAAGATCTATCAAGCGAGCCACGAAAGTAGTAGTGGTATTTCGTTCAAGGCGTCATTCTTTCGACGCGAATCAAGTGGTGAGCCTTCGGCAATAATTCTTTCGCGGACTGGACCCAGTTAACTATCCACATACATGGAATGCGATGGTCTCACAGTGTTCAGGAGGTTGCGGCCGAATAGATGGCGCGAAACTTTGCCGTCCGATCTGGATGCACACGCTGTGTTTGTTTGATTTGAGGCGCAACGAATGAAAAGTGTAGTGCATCCTCCAATCGGTCAACAAATGCTTGTTCATCAAGAAATGATTTATTGACAAAGAGATCTACCGGACTCAGGGCGAGAATCAGCCCACGTAAGACCGAACTCACCACTGAAGAATCTTGTTTGCTAGTAATAAAATTATCAGAAGCCCTCACTGGAAAACATTTGCTCATCTGGATTATATCAATTCTCACACCTGAGAGTGTGGCAGGGAGGATGAAGTTCAAGGCTTATGAATATTCAACTCTACTCTCTATTTCACTGTTGAGACATCCACTGCATCCCATCAACAAAATACAATGGGCGTAGAAGCTTTAAGTAGGACACCTCCATCATCTTTCTACCAACATCAATCAACCTCCATCATAAACATGTCCGCATTGCAACATAACATCAGAACATCCGAAACTCGTAAAAGAGTAAGCCCATAATATCGACAATATGAGTAAGCGCCATCACAACCAGCGATCGTCCCGCCAACATAAACATCTCATCATTTTCGAGATAGCTCTTGCGACACATTTCACATTTCCCGATTCCCATGACATAGGAAAAATAATTCGAAGCGACCAAGCGGTCGAAATCTAGCAAAAAGTTAAGAGAAAAAGTCGATTTTTGAAATCGTTATTGGGTATCCCGCGGGAGTACAAGAAGCGTTGCCATAAGGTGAATCTTCGTCTTAGTGTCGTAGAGAGAACCGCCACGAAGAAGATTAGCTGAGAAGGAGAGAAAGGTGCCGGTTCACTAAATGGTAGGGTAGAAACGAGTTGTTCAAAGACTGTTTGTTGTGTGAGGCGGCTGATGTGAAGAAACCCGAAAGTACTATGGTCTCTCAAAGCAAGTCGTCGACGTGGGGACATTGATGCTCGTAATCGGGTCGTAGGTCTCGTTACAGGTGCTGTTTAGACAAATAGAAAAATGCAGATTCGCTTCGGATGATGAAGAGCAGATAAAACACAAGTCGACGGAGGACGATAATCCTAATTGGAGCGGATGACGAGCTTGGCAAGGAATTTGTTCGATAAAGAGTCAAAATCGTCCCGGTCGAACTTGGCCTCATTTCGGGTCCGCAGGTAGGATTCTGTGCATCTATTAGAACGAGTTATTGGATCAAGTCGAGTTACCTCACCATGCTTCTCGACGTGCGCGCGAACCTCGGTCATCGTGTCGCAGACCGCTTGGTTGTTGGCAAGAACGTGAGAGTGCTTGCGAGTATCCCATTCAAGGAAGCTTGGCAGCTTGGTGGAAATAGCACCGAAAAGACCAACAATGACACCGAGAGGAACGCCTTCCATCTCGTCACAGAACTTGGAGACAGCACCCTTGTCGGGCACCTTGTAGTTCTGGTCGAACTGCATCATCTCCCAGACAGTGAGAATGAGAGTGGCCAGCATGAAAATGGTTGGCCAATTTTTGAGCTTGTCGCCGCTGTAGACAGAAGAGTACAGCGACGAAAGCTCCTCGAGTACGTCCTTCATTAACTCACGCCACATATCGGCCATGGCCTTTTTGATCTGGAAATTAATCATGACAGGTGCGGGAATCTTTCCGTACCATCGGCTACCCTCGTCGTCGATGCGTTCGAGCTCGGCGTCTGCTTCACACGCTGGCTCAACCATGGTGATGTGTTGAGTCAAGGCGTACGCAATGACAAGTTTCAGCCCCTTCTTGACAGCAAGATTTTGAGTTCGCACGTAGTAGCGATATACAGTCTTAAGCAGGTCCATTAAAAATGGGGTGTTCTCGAAGTATTCGTCTACAAACTTCTCGAAGGTAACAATGTGGTTTTCGATGTAATGCGAGATGAGATGATGCGAGATACCCTCGAGACCGGCGGAAAGCCTGGCAGTTTGGATCTCGAATTCGCGTGGGGAATCGTGGATGGACTCGACCCAATCAATAACAAATGGCTTCTCGTCGATGACAAAGACTTCACGAACAGCGACTGGCATGACATAACCGTAGCCATGGGTGATGTAGAGCTCGCGGTTGTAGTTCGCAAAGCCTGTGATGTTGGTAATTGAGAAGGCACAAGTGACGTGTCGGTCATAATCCGCATTCCAGTCCTTCAGGAAGTAGGCAATGTCCTGAATGGCCATTCTAGTGCATGGTACCTGCCAGAGGCGAGCGTGCGATGGCTGACATCCACCACAAGGATCGCCCTTATCGCAAACTTTTTTCAAGAATTTGCAGCGCAGACAAGCACGAAGTTTACGAATCTCGTGTGCTTGCTGTCGTTGCTCCGGTCTCAAGGGTCCCTTTCTTCGTCCGACCTTCTTCTCTGGTTTGTCTTTGCCAGTCTTGGCTGGGGCAGCCTTCTTCACGATGATTTTTGTTGTGATTCCTGCTGGCGTGATTGGGCTGTTTCGTCTTTTAGTCTTGGGTGATCCAGCAGTGGAGGAGACGGGAGACGTGCTCGAGGAAGTAGGACTCGAGATGACGACTGCTTGTGATGAGATTGCAACAGGGCTTACGGCGACCGAGCCTGGGTAGGTCAGGAACTCTTCACGGGGTGACGGCAAGGGTAAGCCGTGAGGTGAAGAATGGTGGCTGTTACAATTCGAGTGGTCAAGGTGGGCTTCGGGCTCTGGTGATATTGGGAACATTCCCCAGCTTTCATGTGAGTGGGCTGACAGTGGTGGTCCGTCGGATGAGTCAGTCGAGTTGGAGTCGGTGCGGATGTGTAGGTTGAGACTTTGGGGGCTGACGGTCCCAATGTTTGAGGCGTCAGAGTATGCGCCGTACGAGTTTCGGTTGTTGTGGTGGGATTGGTCGACGAGAACCCAGCTGTTGTTGCTGTGGTCGCTTCCCTGGGAAAGTGATCTCGACAGCAGTTCGCTATACGGTGAATGGCTGGCAACGCTGGCTGCGTTGTATTCAGCAGCAGACATGGCTGGAATCTGATACGGCATGCTCAGCAGGTCATTGAACTGGTGAAATTGGAAATTGTTGGTGTTGTCCATGGCTGAGAAATTGGGCATGTACGACGACTCTATGCTGTTGTGAAGAGGCTCCTGGGCGTTGGTCATGAGATCTTCGATTGGAGACTGTTGCAAGCCCATTCCATAGTTGAACATGGTGTTCATATGGGTTGCATCCTGAACATTGTAGGCCTGTTGGTCGGCCATCAGTCCAAACTGTAGGTCGGTCGCAGTCATGATTGATGACGGGTTGAAGGGTTGACTGTACGCGTTGAAGCCAGCTGTCTGCAGAGGCGCTATCGTGTTGACAGTCGAGGTCCGGATGCCCAAGTTCAGATTGGAGCTAGTAGCACGCCTCGAGGCCGAGTCGTCCTCACCGGAAGACACATTCAGGTTGGTGTTGCGAGCCATGGTGGTGTAATCCAGCAGTGGCCAGGTCGCGTTTGGAGAGTAGAAATGGTTTTCGGGATGGTTTGGGTCGTAGGATGAGCCGTCGGACAGGTCCTGGGCGTTGTAGTGAAGGTGGTCCATCTTTTCTGGACTCGCGCTGAGTAGATGGTGGACTCCGTCAGCCGGTGGTTTGTGCTTTAGACTTTGGGGTTTGAGAGAAAGGTCGGCGCGCAGGATGCGTATATCACGCACACCGTAAGTCCTGAGGCTCGAGGAACAGGATGTGGGAGCTGGAGTGCATGTTGGTGGTGGGAGAGGGACAAGCCGAAGGGAGCTTGGAGCAGATGCAGGCTGGGTGGTGGTGAGAAGCGCTCGCCGGGCCAAAAGTCGGTGAAGAGACCCCACCACGGCCAAGGCCAAGGCCAAGCCGCCCCCAGCCACCAGTAACGAGCCTTTCTCCGCACGCTAGGAGCCTAAGTTGCATTGAGGAGTCGTATTATTATTATTCCCCTTCCTCCCGAGCGCCTCCCATCTTCCACCACCGAATTGCTCCGATGGCAATTTGCTTACTCCGTACAGCTTACTACCGTACCATCTTCTGCGCATGGGGGATTCGTACTGTGCACTGTGTATTGTATGCTGCTGCAGGTTGGAGGTTGGAGTTGGAGCTGGAGCTGGAGCTGGAGCTGGAGCAATTACTGTTGTACTCCATCACGGACCCAATCCTGGCTGTCCGTCTCGCGCCAAAGCCGCCAAAACATTTATTCCCTCTCTGTGCGCTTCTTCCCATCGCTGCTCTTGGTGGAGCCCTTCCCCCTCAAGCTCGAGGGTCATGGTTGCTGCTCGCCGTGAGCATCCAGAATCAGATCACAGCCTACCTAGGTAGTGATTCATGCTCCACGGCGCTCTAAACCGGCATCCTCTGATGGATAGGCCCGTAAAATGCTGCTGTGGGGCCGGTGGATGGCTGTTCCTGCAATGCCAGCGCATACATTCCGGCTTCGACCCGTCCTTCCGCATCGCAGGGCAACGCTGCGCAGAGAGCGAGAGAGCTTGAAGACGGAGAGCTGGTGGCTGGGACACGAGGCAGACAGCGGCTATCGGTCTCGAACCAAGCGGGATGCTGGTGCAAATCTCCATGGGACAGCGTCTTAAAGAGGAGCATTTCTGATTCAGTCGCACAGAGCACCAAAAGAGGCAACTTGAAGTGAGCTTAGTCGTACTGCTAGCTCAACCAGACAGACCGGCATGGAAGTTGTCGCGCCGACTCGGATCGACGCAGTCGCTGCTCTCCATACCTTACTGGCACCAATATCCATGATTCCATGGTAAAAGACATTCGCAGCACAGCATTATGCGTCAGTACAATGCCATTCGGCCTGGAGGTAGGAGGTATCATGCTGAGTTCCGGATTGCTGACAGCTTCCCTTGTGACTGCATTTGAACAGCTCTCAAGCTCTGCAACTCACCGCCCGTTACACCCTCTCCCGAATACTTTCCGGGGCCGAGTGATCCTCGTCCTTGATCCCGCCCATCATGGCCTGGAATTGAAGGAAATGCCCTGTTCCCCTTCCTTAACACGCGTACCTTTCCTGCCCACCGTTAGCCGCTGTAACGCTTGCAAATCGACCGCTTTGATCGCCACCTGGGGACAAGCACCATGATGAGAACACTATACCCAATGCCACCCGTCTCACCACAGGCCAACACAAATAAACAATCTTCATTTGGCAAATAGTACACCCACCCGAAACAACACCTGATCAGACAATTTTGCAACTTCCTTCTCCGAGGCGTGTACCACAGTAGGGTTTTCTCCATCTCGTGACCTTCTCCAATACAGTCTGCGACCGGCTACCCCTTGCGTCAATCAACATCTATTATCGGCAACGGTGAGATCTGAAAACCGCATAGACTTCAACTCTCAGCACCATCCTACTGTGGTATTGTTCTCGCCAACGACCTGCCTTGGAAACACTCGGTCAAGATCAACGACGATCCCAATATGTCAGCTAGTACCACACCGCTGCTGATCCCGTGTTTCGAACCTTTGTTCGTCAGTCTTGCGTGGCGCTCGTGGCACTCGAGGATCGCGGATTTGACTTCTTGAAGGATCTCGTACTCGTCAAAGGTGCATGAGCCTCCTTGACGAGATCTCCTTTGTTCATGAAGATGGTCGGCACCCGTCAGGGCTGACAATGTGCATCCAAACTGCCAGCGTCAACATTGACTATCCTTAGAGTCTCTTTTCGACGTTCAACAACAATATCGGCGACGCTTGCAAGAGCGTGATTCTAACTCTGCTTATGGGGATATTCATCAGGTACGAACAGAATCCAAGTTCCATCCGAAAGCTAGTGAATATCGAAGCGAATGACCGAATGTTGGAAACCATGCCAAGCATAGTAGATTTCGAGGGATGGCAGAAAATTCATTGGCATATGTTCGTAGTAATACTCCTCTTGGACTCGAGACCCCGGCCCAAAACCGATGCCAAGCTTCGTCCAGATGGCCCTCGCAAACAGACCTGCTCAGAATCTGCATTTCTACTCCTGGTCGCACCTCTCCACCGACTGTTCATGTCCCTCCACGATTCAGCTGGACGTTCTGTCTCGGGATTGATATCGCGAAACAGGTCCCAGCTCTGGAAATCCAAATCGCCCGAACCTAAATGATGTGGATCTTGAGTTGTGTTGCTGCTGTCAGATGGCTGGAACCGTGAATCTGACGCCAGTACAATGAAGGTTAATGAAAGACATGACCAACCAGCCTCTTCCATATTCCCTCTCCACGTCCCACTCCAACCATTCCTTCTCAAACACCAACCCCACCATGCGCTCTTCTTTTCCAGGCCTAGACCGTATCAAAGCGCACCCTCTGGACAGGCTGCCATCCGTTCAGAAGCTTAGATAAGCAAGCTCATTCGTATTGACCATCTCAATTCTTAGCTTGAGCTGCTTCAATGCTCTGGCTTTGATGAACAATTCATGATTCCTTACATATCTTATTTCTTTCCAGATTTGAAATCCTTCCGACATCCATTCCACCTTTGCTGTCTCCACCCTTTACAGATACCTGATCGGCACATCCTTGGAAGAAATTTCTTCTTTCCAAGCTATCATCTCCTCCATATCCGTCCTTGGATCGCTGCCCCAGTCGTCGAATCGCTCAAAGCTGACGCGTAAACACAGGACCTAGAAATTCGCGGGCCACGCAGTACTCCATGCAATTCGTCATCGAGTTGACGGCAGAGCAGACGACCGAAGGATAAGTGAAAAGTACCAAGAGTATGGCGGACGGCATTCGAGCACGTTGAGAAGGAGGGTAGGCATTCTTTGGGTCGACAGAGACAGATGAAGGAGGCGTAGATCATATTGCGGATCTCTCGTGGAAAATCAAAGAACACTGTTTTCCTGAGGCGGGCATTCGCTACCCTTGAGCGAGGTGATTCCGACATCCTCGTCTCGTTGGGTGGCGGAGTTATTGAAGTAATTAATACTAGTACTTTAGATCTTTGCAGTTGGCGAGGAAATCGAGAATGCTATTGTCGCTGCCAGATTAATGGCGCAGGATTGTAGGGAAAGAGCATCCAGGCAGTGCTGAGGCACGAGGCTGAGAAATATCAAGTTCCGAAGCCGACCACTTCGTATTCATCGAAGCCCGTGGGAAGTACGAGATGGGCTTGTCTCGAACAGTCTTTGTATTACCCGAGTCATCGAACACACCCGTCAGGAGTCACGATTCTCGATTTTTCGAACCTATTACGATGTCGATTCATTAGCGGGGTTGCCTGCAACATAGAGACCTCCATCCCTCTTAGCACCGAGCGCTCTCACCTCTGGATCACTTGTTCCACATCGCAACAATGAGACCAGAAGAACGGAGAACGAAGCTGAAAGAAGATTCTTGAATTTTCGGAAATCGGTTCGCCGTTTGCTCGAAGTAGATCCATCAGTTCTGCCGTCTGACGGCAAGTAAGGGACGCCATGCAGTCGCGCTTACTTATACTTGAGATCTCCTCATCACGTCTTCGAGCCTAAAACGAATATCATCAGTGCTACGAGTCACTGGAATACGAATATCTATATACCTCACACCACCGAGGGGTACAGAACGGGAATTTAGTGCTTTTCATGCCGAATGTAGGCTCTGATAATTTCTTGCCGTCACAAATGTGGCAGTATCCACGGATAACTTTCGCAAAACAATTTAAGTTCAGTCATACCCCCAGGCTACTCCTGATCTCGGGGGCATCACCGAATTCTTGAGAAGAAGGCCTTTTGGGAGACAATTCTCAGTACCTGTCACTGGATCATCACTGCAAGATCTTTTTCAAAGATATTGTACGAGGGGAAATGTGCAATCTGCTTTTCACCGTTAAATCTCGCTTAGATATTTAATCAAGCCGCAATGAATCCCGAGTCTTCGCTTAGACGGATAGTGGACGGTCTAGGGAGGGCTCTAGGCGGTCTAACCTGAACTTAGTATACTACCTTATCATCCCAACCTAATCAGGTTAAGTCTATTAGCGGAGTTGATTACGGCCTAATCAAACCCCCAAAACGAAACTTTGACGTTGTAAAGTAAATTACACATCGTTTTTATAGTACACTATGAGTTCCTTACCTGCAAAGGCCGCCATCACTCTAAGCACCTGAGAACCGCTCACAGCTTGGCCCACCTCATCCCAACGGCGATAGCAATTACAGGCAAGACACTGACAAGCTCTCCTAGTCCAGCATACTCAGGTGGTATCCTGATCACTCCTTCTTTACCGACATTGACAAAGGCGCCGGACGCGAACACAAGGGCCAGAACGTTGTAGATGAATGACCAGCCAAAATCGATCTTTATGCGCAGTACAGCAGCACGAGAGATATTGATCATAGTCAAAACCCCCTCGAGTGATGGCCGCATGAGCACGACATCAGCGGCATTCTGGGCGACGTCGGTGCCAGTACTCATGTGAACACCAATGGTGGCTTGGGTCAGCGCCACGGCATCATTTGTTCCATCTCCAACAAATACAACCTTAGCTGATTTCTTGTCGACGGGCGTAGCCAGCAACTTTTGGATGTATGCCTGTTTGTCGCCAGGAGAGCAGCAGGATCGAGTCTCGTCAGCAATGAGTCCAACCTGGCTGGCGATGTGCTGAACAGCACCTGCATCATCGCCGCTAAGAAGTGACACTTGGACACCATTTTCTTTCAACTTGGCAACTACAGCGGCAGCCTCGGGGCGAACTAAATCCGAAAGACCGTAGAGGGCACATAGCTTGGAATCGAGTGTGACGCAGAAGACGGTGTGCCCCTCACTTAGGATGCGCTGCACCCGCGCATCAAAGTCGACATCAAGCCAGCGATCATTTCCGCCATGAATCGCTTTGCCACTGAATACACCCTGAATGCCTTTTTCAACCACCGTCTTGATGCTATCGATACTAGAGGCTTTGACGTTGAGGTCTGTGTAATGAACAGCGAGAGCCGCAGAGACGGGGTGTTTGCTGTTTGCTACTAAGCCTAGTACCATGGAGCGTAATGCAGCATCTTCTTCGGTGAGTATCTGCTCGCAGACGACCTTAAGCTTTCCGGTCGTAAGCGTTCCGGTTTTATCGAAGACCACATGAGTTGCTTTGCAAGCCATCTCGATGCTGTCTGCCGATTTGAAGATAATTCCTCGTTCGGCAGCCATACCACCGCCGATGACGATAACCATGGGGACAGCAAGCCCAATCGCACAGGGGCATGAGACGATAAGCACCGTTATACCATAAGCGAATGCCTGAATTGCGGCGTCGTAGCCCGACCTTTTCTGCACAGCAACACCGAAAGCGATCCAGGCAATGAAGGTGGCTACTGCAAGGAAGATGATGACTGGGACGAAACAAGATGCCACGCGATCCACAAGAACCTGAATCTTTGGTTTGCTCAGTTTCACATCGTCAACCATTCCGGCAATGACGCTGATTGTGTTTTCTCTAGGAAGATGCGTCAGTCTGACCGTCAGTTTGCCGGAGCCATTGATGATGTTGGAGCCCACTTGTTTTTGGATGAGTTTGGACTCACCTGTGAGCATAGATTCGTTTATCTCTGACGCTCCGGAGACAACCACTCCATCTGTTGGAACGCGATGCTCTGGGAGAACACTGAAAGAATCTCCATACTGGAGTAACCTGGTATCGATTTCCTCTAACAAGGTTCCGTCTTGTTTCAGCAATTGTGCTGTGGGGGATTGCAAAGAGCGGATCGAGATAGACGCAACTGCTCTCTGACGAGACAGTGCAGCGACCCAGCGTCCGATCATGATGAGCGTTACCAGAAGAGTACTTGCCTCAAAGAATTCCCCAGTATAAAGCGGTTTGCCACTCGCCAGGTAGCCGAACGATACGATTGAGAACGTGTATGCGGTGCTTGTGCTAAGGACAATAAGCAGGTCCATCTCAATCATGCGAGAAAAGATCAGACTCTTCAAGGCGGTAGGGTAGAACGGTCCAGCAACAACGACCTGAACGACAGTTGCGAAAGCCAACGAGACAGCCCCATATGGAATCGGACGGTATTTGAGAGGTGCCCAGGCCAGAATTAAAACAGGAATAGTCAGGATCACAGACAAAAGAGTTATGTAACCCATATTTCGAACGTGTCTACTGCCGGCGATCAATCCAGGGTCCGTAGGAGGTGAAGCAAGCTGGCACGGATACCGACTGCCCTTGATCAGGGAACGAGCACCGATTATTTTTGGGTCGAAGTTGATGCGCAATGCATCATTGCCAAGAGGCAGCATGTCCTCGACCCCGTGAGGAAGCGACTGTCTCAAGAAATCCGCAAGGTTGTCGGGTATAACGTCGATATTACAGCCTTGGGTCGAGAGCCGTTCGCATCTGAACTCAGTCGTTCTCTCTACGTGCTTGATCACATGCTCCGGGGACAAGGACGCCGTATTGAGGGTGAACTCGGCTCTGGCCATAAGCAGACTTGTTCTCAGATTGGAGACCTGAGGAAGTGTTCCCAAGACTCTTTAAAGCTTTGTCTCGCACCCGGTGCACGTCATGCCAGTGACGCTTAAGGCGATGTACTCATTGTCGCTGGTACCCTTTTCGATATCGATAACCTCATTTTGTGCATGGAGGCTTGTGGAGAATCCGGTGCACTCAGATGACTTTTTCATGCTCCTTTCCGTGGCCTTCGTCGGGATTTCATTCATGGAGATAGCGACAGGCTCACAGCACTCAACATTGCAAGCGGACCTTATTGATATTGGCTGGATCTTTCCGTCGCAGCAATCGGAAGTATCACTTTCACTGCCGCACGACTTTGCCGAAACGTACTCTCGACGCTTTGGCGACGATTTCTTGGAAACGCATCGAGATTCCTGTCCGAGAGATATCAAACCTCGACAAATGCACTCAAATGCAGCTAGCTTTGCGGCGTACTTGGGACGAGCACCCTCCTTATGAGCTGCACATGCCGTGACCTTGGCTCGATCGTCTTCGTTGCACTCGGTCTGGCATTCCCATATGGCGATGCGGTCGACGCATGAAGCTGGAAAGTGTCAAAACAAAAGTCAACGCCTTCGACAGTAAGGTACCCACCATCGCAGCAGGGCGCCGATTTCCCCTCACAGCATTCATCAGCAGAAGTGCGAACGTCATCCCGAGGCTCTCTGACAGGTTTTGATATGTCTGCGCCGGAACAGCAGCTACCTTGACATGCTCCCTCGCTTTCCGTGTCCCCCTCCAATTGGCAGCATGTGTCTTCGCCAGCATTTGCATTTTGAGGATAGCAAAGATGCTGCTCAAACTTCTTGGAAACTGCCTCGTCATTGCCTGAGCAACAGGCAGTCTTGCTTGTGTCATCCACATCCCTCGAACGGATGATGTCCTTTTTGTCTGTGCATACAGGCTCGCTAGGGCAGCACCGCTGCTCGCAGGAGCCTTTGACATGATCAGCCTTGTCCATATCGGCTGTGGTGGTCGTTTTGGAAGGGTTCAATACGGCGAAAGCTGGTTTTTCCGTCTATGAAAAGACTCGACGGCAGTGCTCCTGGGGCAAGTATTTAAAGCTGCAAGCAAAGCTGAGGCGAGTAAAGCGCCACTTGAGTACTGCCAGTGGTGTGCAAGGCAGGCGCGGTGGGGAGGTGGTTGTATTCCGAATACGCTGCCATGGTACAGACTTGAAGCATCACGATGTATCCTAGTACTCTATGCCGCACAGCAGCGACAGTGGCTGCGAGGGGCATTGTTCTGATCGAGTTGAGCATGGCTTCGTGCTTGGCGAGATGTACTACACTATGGCTTTTCTCTCGCAGAAATGAGGTGCAGGGTTGTGATCTCTTTTGCATCAGTGTCCATTTCCTTAGTCTCTGGCGTAATGGGATCTGACTTCCACTCTTAGTAGCTACTAGACCTTACGGAGCCTAGATGCTTTTCAACGGGGTTAGAGTCCGCCTTTTAGCGCGTACCAAGGAAATGCACACCGGTGCAAAAGCGATGGCGGGCCAACTTCACCTCTTCCTCCACGTATTTACCTCCACCTACCTCCTCCAACCCTCTAAACCGGCTTGTCATTACTTACACATTGCTCCATCCCGAGCTCTCCTCCACTGCTCCAAAGGGAAAGATGTGGACGCTATGGCCTTACGTCGGACAAACACAGGACATCAAAGCCGGATCATGACACAAGACCCCCGTCTGTCCATCCATTGGATTTCGAAGCGTCCGCTTGAAAATGCGCTCTCCCCGACGAACTGGATAATCGGCTTGGTGTGGATTGTGTGGTACTCTGGCATGGTGGTAAAGCACAAAGAGAGTTGGCAAGACGATATATCTCGAGTCATCTTTTCGCGCTTTACAACCCGTCGCACCATCATAAATAAGAGAGAAAAGCATAGACAGTGATGTAGAAGAGCTGCGGGATACCATACCCAATTCTGAATAAGATCCATTAGCTCCTGGTCTACCTAGCCAATCGTGTTGTGATACCTCGCTATATCCGCTGTTCTGGTCTAATTACTCAGGCTCAAGGTTCAGGACTGGTTGGGCTCTTCCTTTTCTGAATATGAGGAATGAAGCGGGGACCTGAAAGAAGGAGTAAGCACATTCGCTTCCTCGTTGGAGACTTTCAGGAACATATGGTGATTTGAAGATCTGAGAGCGCCTTCATATCACATCTACTTTTTCTTGCCCTTGGGCTTCTTTTTCTTAGCGGTTTGTCCTCCAGCAACACTGCTAGCAGGCTTCTTCTCTTCGTCCATGCCACCTTGCGTGAGACCGCCAGCTTTTGCCTTGCCCTTCCTGCCTTTAGGCCTATATGTGCTACGATCACGGAGCGGCAGCCATCGCTCAGGGTCCATCTTTTTGCCCTCCTCAAATCCTTCCTTGGGCATGTGCCTCGGTCGAATCTTTTTCGTCTTTGGCTTCGTTTCTGTCTCCGCTGGTCTTTTTCTCGGGTCGGTCTTGACTGTGGTCGAAGAGGCGGGTCGTACAACGCCTGCATGCTCAAGATCTGCAGCGTCAATGTCTGATACGAGGCGTTCGGCTGGCGAGAGGGATTCGAGGGCATCTTTTGAAATTTTGGAGGTATCCAAGATCGCGTACGCAGCAATCAGGCCAGCTGCATTCGCTTGGTCGTCGGGGTTACTCTCGTAAAGATCTGTGAAGATCTCGCCTGCCAGTCTCGCGTCCTGAGCATCTGAGGATTCCAGAAGTGATTGTCCTGCAGCTCTGAGGAGAGAAAGGTGCAGCGCAACCTTGTCATCGTCTTTCCTTCTCGACCGCCAGTACGAGGCTGCTTTTGCTAGCTCTACCTTTGATTGTGCCTTCCGTCCTTGTGAAGCATAGAGTGAAACAAGGACGCCGACGAGGCCTGGTGCATATCGCACTTCGGATGCCTCCTCCCGTTCCAATTCTTCCAGTCTTACAAAGAACTTCTCCATCAACGCTATTGCAGATCCGTGGTTGCCTGTCAGAAGGTAAATTTGAACGACAGTAAGCATGAGCCCAACATCGTTGGGGCGCTTTTCCAGATAAGGCAGGATCGCCTTGAGAGCGGCTTTGCCAGTCTGGCCCTTGGCATTTGCAGCCGCATTCAAGACAGCGCTGGCGTTGACTACTGAGGAAATGGTCGGAGATGGTTGGGACAGGATGTGTGATGCTGTTGATTCTGCAACACCGGGGAATTTGAGGCACATCAAATCCATGACGGCTTCGTCTTGCTTGATGATGCTCGATTGGAAATCGAAAGGCATGTCGTTCTTTGATAGCCGTGGCGAAGACTGGAAAGTTCTGTGAGCGAGGTAAGGGTTCGCAATGGCATCGGCAGAAATAGCGACAGAGTTTATTCTGGCAATATTCTTTGTTGAAAGTTCGTGAATGTCATCAATTTCTATCGTGTCGTAGAGCTTCCTTGCTTCGTGCTCTCGTCCCTGCTGTGCCAACACGTAGACGTGCTGGACGATGATGGATAGTCTCTCGAACTTTTTGTCCTCATCTGACAGATACTCGCTGCCATTGCAAAGGTCTACTGCCTTCCTTAGAAGAACCTCCCCAAGGCCCAATTGCCCTCTACCGATGCTGACACACGCAGCATTGTACGCGCTTTCGAACGTGTCTGTCCGCTCTGGCTTCCTCTCGACCACATGGCCTAGACCTTTCCATTCCAGCTGTGCGTTTACGGCTCCAGTGTTGATCTTCAGATCGGCCTCCTCATTTGCTGGTGCGGGAGACGATAATTGCGCGTAGAGCTCGGCGGCAGTCTCGAAGTTCTCCAGCCTGTATGCTGTCTGCGCCAACACATGCTTGATGCCCCTCTCGTCGACATGCCCTGAACTCACAACTTCCTCTGCCTGCTCCAGATTCCCGGATTTGTAGAGGGCATACGCATATTCGAATTTGGCCTTCTCTTTCAATGTGTCCCCAGACTCTTCGAAAGCCCGGACAGCGTCTTCCCAACGGTCCTGTTTGAGAAGAGCGACCACGCGGACATGCTGAGCTAACGCATCAGCCTTTGATTTTTTCAGATTCGCGTTTGCGGCTTTCAGGAGCTCCTCGTCAGTATCGAGGTGTGTCTTCCTAAGGAGGGCAGTGAGATCCGGGACGGCGGACATGTCGTATATTATACTCGTGTCATTACAGTCTCGGCCGGTATTTTGTGGGGGTAAACGCTCTCGTAGGTAGGTAGGATATTTGTGAAGGGGGGTGGAAGCAAAGTGGACGTCACGTATTTTGGTGCGGGTGGGTTGGCGGGGTGCAGGTAATTGAGTGTTGAAATCAATTGTGGACGGTCGTCTTTCGAAATTTTACAATACACAGCTTTCCAACATCTCAACTCAAGAGCATGGCATCGATACTCGCTCTCAGCAGAAATGCACAGGCCCCCTCCGCCGTGAAACTGAAAGTGCAAGGGGTAATAATCATATTATATAAGGTGATCTAAATAATGTCCCAGCCATCTTTGCAGCTGCAGAGCTGGCAACTCAATCACTTTAGGGACTCCTCAGCGTTCAAGTATGGCCGTGTTCCTGTCCGATGCTAGCAGAGTCTCGACTGGTTTTGCTGTCAGAACCCAGGAATTTAGGTAGAGTGTCAGGAGCCATAGAAGAGACAAGACAAGCCAAGCCAAAGCCCTCATCGACGCTGCTATTGCGAAGAAACCACGATTTTTTATCTATGCATCCGTTGACCGCGGTGGCTCTGGTTCCTGAAGCACATCAACACCGGTCACTCAGTTCGCAAGCAAGCATGAGATCGAAAGATGCCTGGGAGAGAGAGCTGGAGAGAGCAAGAGGTGGGTCATTCTCCGCCCGGTAAGTGACGTTCATGGAAGTACGTATCCTTCGTCTGCTCAACACTTGTGCGGCAATGCAATCAACCATAGTAATCACTGAGAAACTCACCCCCGGCATGTGCGGCGAAACGTGGGCTGCCGCAAGAATATTCCTTCACCCTTCGCCAAATGGAACCCTTACGACAATACATCCATCACTTTTGTCAGCGAGAAGCTAAGATTCAATGAAGTAAACAGACTGTTCAGAGAAAAGACTGGTACTTGGACTCCCACGATGCCAAAACTGGCTTTCCGAGCTGTTTGGTGGCATTAGGACATTTGAAGGTTGTGTATAGATGGTTTCCGGTGAGCCACTGGGAACCAATGCCGAAAAATATAGCGTGGGATGGGAGTTGATGAACTGGGTCGAATAAATTGAGAGGGCGAGTTCGTGGAAGGAAGTGCCTTCGTGAGTGTAAGATATTAGAGAGGCGACGATGCAATCACCATTGCAACAAGTTGTAGTGGGTATGGAAAGCGGCCCTGCTTAAACATCAATTCTGTTTTTAGAGACTTCAGTTTCATACTTGTTGTCTTGCTGGATATTCCAGTACACTGAGACTGGTGTCGAATCCGTCTCTACGATGAGCAACGAAAGGATCCCAGCCCAGCGAGAAGCGTACGAGGCTATAGACTTGGAAATTTTGTTCCAACCGCCCTCTCTTGGTGCTACATGGGTTATCATTATGCAATCACAAATCGACCGTCATTATCATAGATGGATATGAGAATGATGATGACAATGACCAGAAAAGGCATGTATGAAGATTCTCTTATTCCGTGGTGACAAAACGTGAATTATTCTCTCCATGATAAGAATCGTGCACTTTTGCCAACGATGTGTTCTTCCAAGATTAAGGCCAATTTAACCACTTGGGTTTTCCCCTCGCCCAGCGAGCCATTCGTATCTACCCAAGCAAAGTTCATGGGTATGAGGCCGCTCCCGTGGGGGACAGTATGAGCAGCAGGGTGACCGCATATGCTCAATTCCACTCAAATGGCAACGTTCATATCCAGCTGTCGCACTTTCCTGATTTTTTTAACGATTGATATCGTAGAAATCTGGCGTGTAAAATCACCCGCTTCACTTCTCCTCAGCTTTCTCAGCCCCGAGCTCTTCAAGATCTCATGTCAAGGCCTAGACTCCCGCCTTTTTCTCTCGTGCCAGCGTTAAGGCCCTCAACTGGCATCCTCAAACTCATCGTCGTCAGACTCTTCAGCCTCCGCTGCTGGTGTATTCGTAGCGGTAGAATTATCTCCAGCCGCAGGATCGTCCAACTTGACCTTCTTCGCTTCTGGGGGCGTTGCAGTTGCAATGACTTCCTCAAACTGCTCCTCGTCGCTCTCCTCTTCCTCACTTTCTTCCTCGTTGGCGTTGGATCGCTTCTGCGCATCGATCATAGCGAAGAGAGATTCAACGTCATCAATTTGGGCTTTTTTCTCCTCGGGCACATCGTTCACGATTGCGCCCATGCCCGTCTCGCGCTCCCGTCTCGCGGCCTTCTCTCGATTTCCAGCGTCTGTGACCTCGTTCGTAACGGTCGAGTGGGTATGCCACGAGGGAAGTTGATTTTGTGCCGCTTTTGCTGCCTTTGCCTCCGCATCTGCTATTTGTTGTGCAGCCGTGCTTTCCGAATTCGTTGTAATGGCAACGTCGATAGTCTGTGCAGGGCCAACAATACCCTTCACAGTTTGCGGCTTGACTTTGACAGGCTCGGATTGATTCATGGCAGGAACAGCAAGACGTGCCTCCTCCTTTGGAAGCTTGACCCTATCCCGCATGGCTGAATCTCCAGTCACCTCTGGAATTTCGACTGAATCGATCTTCTGCAGCCGATCATTGATCCATTTGGTTGCTTTGTTGAGTTTTCCCACGAGACCATCTGCTTGTATGGATTCTTCGTTCGCAGGATAATAGTTAAGTGGGAATTGGCATGTATGGCACAGGAAACCACTATTCTGATGCTCTGGATCTGGGTTGTCTATGACCTCGAGCTCTTCCCATTCGGATTTGCACCGCATGCATTTATATTCTTTCTTCTTGAGCGAGGGACCAGCTCTCTTCTTCCGGTCTTCGGCAAGGGTGTGTAAACGGTATTTTATGGCATCGACGGCGCGGCGGTAGTCAATGTAGTAGTACTCAACATTGGTAGGTTTGAGAGCGTTTGCTTTCGTTTCTTGCTGCAGGAAGATGGAAATCAAGCCTCCCTCTTTCAATCTGCCAGCTACCTTTTGAACTTCCTGCCTGACCAAGCTCTTATTGTTGAACACGACGCGGAACTCGTCGATATTGAGGGCCGAATGCTTGATAAGTGCATCTATCATGACTCGGCATTCTACCGGGTAGAAACTTCTTGAAATCATGCGCACGAGCTGCTGAGCATCGTCCATTTCTGCGGCGACTGAATGGCGCGAATAATGTGAAGGTTGCGATGCCTCCGAGGTATCAAGATGCGCGAAGAGGTTTCACGCTCTCACAGCTGCTATGTGTTCCAGGAGGTAGAGCTGATGCCCAGAGACTGTCGCAGTGCCTGTTTAAAGGCTTGAGAAGAAGCGTTCCAGCGTTCTTCGTGAAGGATCCAAAGGTAGAGGAGGTCCGCGCTCAGGACGATGGTGGGATTGCGGTATTCATGGCACGTTCGAGCTTTCCAGACGTGTGTGGAAGCAAGGACAGGGCTCGGACAAAAAGATGTCGTGGAATGGCTGTGAGTAGAAGACGAGGGACGCGAGACGAGGGTTTTGGAAGTGACTGCGTTATAGCAGACTCAAGGCGCCACGCAAAACGGCCTCTAAGAATATTTTAGGATGTTTCAGCAGGCTGATGCTGATGCTCATGTTGTCCCCCGAAGCGCCCTATTGCCAATGCTTTGATCTTTTTCACTGCACCGAAAATCCAAGCCAGAACCACCTTGATGCGTCTCCGGGTAAACACCAGAAGCCTCAACTCGAACCAATTGAGACTTTCTCGATCCAACATCAACTCCAATCCAAAATGGCCAACAACGACCAGACACAACCAGACTCTCGCGGCCAGAAGCGCAAGAGGGAAAACAACGAGTCTCACGAGAGAAGAGGCCGACCGAATAAGGGAAGAGATATGGGCCGTGGTGAATACTTGTATGCTTACTTGGCGCTCTGAGACAAATACAGACTCTAACTAAACAAGCCGATCAGCTACAGGAAGGCGGCAGCGCAATGAAGAATCACAGGCCAAACGCGGAAAATGGGACCAAGAGCGCAAAGATGGTCCCGTGGCGACCAACTTCACAAAGGAGGAGATTGAGGCAGACTCGAGGCAGCCGAAGCGGAAGGTTGCAGTCATGCTAGGATACTCGGGAAGTGGATATAAAGGCATGCAAATGATGCCCGACCAACCCACGATTGAGGGCGACCTCTTCAAAGCTTTCGTCGCTGCTGGTGCCATTTCGAAAGCCAACGCCGACGATCCGAAAAAGTCTTCCTTCGTGCGCTGCGCGAGGACCGACAAGGGCGTCCATGCCGCCGGCAATGTCATATCATTGAAGCTCATTATCGAGGACCCGGACATCATAAAGAAGATCAATGAGGCTCTTTCACCCCAGATTCGGGTTTGGGGGATTGAAAGGACGACAGGAAGCTTCAGTTGCTATCAGGCATGCGACTCACGATGGTACGAGTATTTGATCCCTACTTATTGCTATTTACCGCCCCACCCAAAGAGCTACTTGGGAAAGAAATTAGTCGAATTGGCCGAAGAGGTGAGAGACACCGAAGGCTTTAATGCACGACAAGCAGATGTCGCTGCTTTCTGGGAAGATGTGGAGGCGAATTTCATCCGGCCAATATTGGATGGGCTGGACGAGGACATTCAAGTACAGATCGAGGAAGCCCTTTACCGGACTGCAGCCGATCAAGAAATCCTTGAAGATAACGATGATGATGAGACGTCGAGCGACGCTGGTCATGCTGCATCCAAGGCAAGCGAAAAGATGGAGGCTGAACCAACAGAGGTCCCGGATACAACACCTTTGACTTTCATCGACGATGCTAGCACAATTGCAGGAGATACAGCGGCGGAGCCTGTAGCCGATCCGCGTCTCCAAGCTGCTATCAAGTCCCTAAAAGCAGCCTATATTGCCGCAAAGAAAACCTACCGGATTCCTCAGTCCCGTCTCACCCGCATCCAACAAGTTTTCGCTGGCTACGAAGGCACTCAAAACTACCACAACTATACTGTCCGCAAATCCTCCTCGGATCCTTCTGCTAAACGCCACATATTATCCTTCGCAGTGGACCCCAAACCCATAATCATTGGCGATACGGAGTGGCTATCGTTAAAAGTACATGGCCAGAGCTTCATGATGCATCAGATTCGGAAGATGGTTGGTATGGCGTCTCTGATCGTTCGATGCGGCACGCCGATATCACGCCTGGGGGAGACATTCACAAAAGATGTTTTCAGTATACCAAAGGCTCCGGGGTTAGGTTTGCTATTGGAACGACCTGTTTTCAACAACTACAATATCAGAGTAAAAGGCACGGAGAGGCAGAAGATTGATTTTGGCGTGTACGAGAAAGAAATTGATGAATTCAAACACAGGGAGATCTATAACAGGATCTTCAGGGAGGAGGAGCAGGAGAATATGTAAGGCTTTCCCACACCCGTCATCTTGACCTTCAAAGATCACAATGGAGGCTCTGGCGATTTCTCGCCTAAAGTTTCCAGTGATTGATCAATCCAAACCCCGATTCTAGTCTTCATCCTCCGTAATTGACTACTAACTCCTCCTCGCAGTTTCCATTCCTTCTTCGCCCACATCGACAATTTCCGCGACCCAGCCTTCCTCTTCCTCAGTTCTAAAGGCCTCAAAGCAAGTGGAAGACCTCGCCTGTCCTCTTCCGGTCAGGGCCAATTAAGCAAAAGCAAAAGAAAGGAGATGACTCGGGGTAGAAGGAACAGGATCATGAGCGACAGGAAGAACGAGGACGGTGAGGTCACACTTATTGGGGGAGAGGGAAGTGTAAAGGATGAAGATGACGCTGTGAAAGAGATTGTTGAGGCTGCTGCTGCGAAGACGGTCATAGAGGCTACAGGAGGCGATGTCTTGGCAGCGACGATTAAGGAATGTGAAGGGATCAAGGCAGGAGCCAAAGCCGCCGATGATATGACACCGGCGAAGGAACCAGACTCTTAGCTTTGGGTATTAGTTCTCACCCTCCTCCAAGCAGTCGTTCTCAATCCTTGAATCAAAAGTCTTTCCCCTTCAATACCCACGGTTTCTCATTCTCGTCTTACCATACGTTTTTATCCCCGCCCTTCATACTTTTCTACTTTCCTCCCCAAACATAATATTCGTTCCTAGCCACTCTCCCTCCCTCACCTCCCTCAACCACGGCACTTCAACGGCTTTCACATTCTGTCGAATGTATTCTAGTAGTCCGGTGGCCCCGGGCGCATCTTCAAAGAGTCCGAGGATACCCACGCGAGGAATTCGTAGGGCTGCGCAGAGTTTCGTCTCGCTAGTGGGGGAAAGGGGAATAAGGCGTGTCGGGAGGGATTTTGAATGATGAGACGAGGCGAGTCCGGCAAGGAGGGGAAGGGGCGTGTAGGGGATGTGAGTGGAAGGGTTCTTCGCGGTTAAGAAGATCGCTAAAAGATGCCGTGGCTTTGCCGGCTTTATCTCCCTTATCTCTGTCTGACGAGTCTTTTCGACCTCCTGAGCATGATGATTTTCTTCTTCCGTTTCGGCCTTCTTTATGACGTGGGTTTGAACTGGGGTTGCGTCCATCGATGATGTTTCAATATCGGCTGCTTCTTGGGAGCGAAACGATTTTATGGTTGCATGGAGGTGGCGGAATGTGCTATTGTATCCTAGAGTGATCTGTTTTGATATCATGGGCAACGGCGGTACCGCCATTTTCACGGGTTTCCGTCTTTCATGGATATGGTCGGCTGTTTCAGGGGTTCTTTTGCGCTTTTTGCCGTGTTTGCCCCTGGACGGTGTTATGTGGGTGAGTCTGTGGTGACCGAGAGGTTCTAGGAGGCTTGTTGAGGATTAGCATGAGTTATATGTTAGGATATCGATCCTCTCCGAAGAATGACAACCGGATCCCGAAGTATTCAACCTCTGCCTTTGAATAGCAACCTCTCCAGTTTATAGAGATACCAGCAACTTCAAAATGCAGTAGTGACGAATCAATAGTAACTTGGGAAGTGTTTCTTTTCCTTTTGGCAAAGTAGTGGAACAACTCACTCGCAGAGAAGTTTCAATATGATGTCTTGCTGAGCGAGGTCGATCGTGGGCCTTATTTATGTCAGCAGCGGTTCGACGTTCAGAAGGTAATTGACCAAAACTTCGTCTTGATCAAATTTCCCGGTGCTTGCGATGGTTTTCAAGACTCTGGTATTCCAACAGGCTTCGTGAACTTCAAGTTGAAATAATTTTCTAGATATCCCCCAGAGATCACCATGCCTTATTCTGCCTATTGAAGCACAACAATCGTTCTTTGAACCTGTCTTACCATGTAGGTGCCGTGAATGACGAATCCACCTTGATAACAGGTTTCGTGGATGTCTTGATTCTGGCTTCGCCCTTGCTCCGTGGTGTCGCAGTCTTGGTTACACCAGACATTTCGCGATCCCTTTGTGCTCGACGGGAATGGCGTCTCGGATGCAGAAGCTTTGACGAAAAGTCTGTCAATCGCGCCTCTCATGGACGGGAATGTGGAGACGAGGTCCGGAAGGGTACATTGGATTGCCGTGTTGTTGGTTCCATTCACAGGTTGGTCAGACCGACACCGACAGGAGGCGAGAGAATGGTTTCAATGGCAGAGAGGATTGTTCGAGAAGCTGCGGCAGAAGGTGCTCCGATTTGGGCAATATCGCCGCGACCAGTCATGTGATTTATACACTAGGCCTGTCCGGGCCACCTGACTAGGCACCGATGGCTCCAACATCCTGCTCACCTTTTACCCGCTTCCCGAGCCTTGCCATAATCCACTCACTGGCGTCTCCACCTCGAATTCGACCTCTAGCTCCACGTCTCGGCCCTTTCCATACTACTTCCGTTCGACTTTCGTCGATGCCCTGGCCATATCGAATATCTCGTTTGCTTGCAGCTGGCTCGATTGCCAAACACAGGCCGTCCAGTTCCACTCCGCCACTTTTGCGCTTGCTGTCTCCGATTTTATAGAAACATGGGATCATGAGGTATTGTTGAACCCGTCAATCAAACCATACTTGTTCGGTTTGACGCTGTGGGCGTCCATTTCCGTTCATAATCCTGGCCATTATGGACGACTTGGATGAATCCAGCAAGGGGAATGAGCTATCAAGAAATGTCAGCCTGAGAGCGCCGAGCTCAGAACCTTCATCACATCCCCGACGCGACTCCAACGAAGACGCCAACGAGACATTCACGCGGAAACGACCGCGCCTCGAAAATTTGTCGGAGCCGCGTGCAGAAACAATGACTCCATCTTCAGAAAATACAGTATGTTCTTCACCTCGTGATTCCCGGCGGCGAACAGTCGATATCACTTCCTCATCCCCAAATCATCGTTGATGGTGGTGCGTCTTAAACGAAACGAGAAGTCCAATTGCAAGAAATCTATCGTTCTCAAAGTGGTGATCACAAAGGGACATAAGTACCTACTAATTCATGCAGATCCTGCCTGAAGAAAGCCATTCTCGAAGTGATCGCGAGGATCACACCGGCACTCCCGATCGTCACTTCCAAACAGCTCCCGGCACTCCAAAACAAAACTCCGACTCCGATCTTGAGAATCAACACAACTTGCAGTCTTCCAATACCCCGAGTCGAATTACTATCAACGTCAGAGGGCCTTCTGCGGTCAATACCACGGACAACAATTCTTTGAGCATCGAGTCACCTATTTCGCCAGGCGTATCTGTCAAACCCGAGCCGCATGATCAGCCCCGAGAGCCTATCGTGGAAGAAGATCACAGACGTAGCTTACCGCAGCCAGAATCGCCAGGCTCTTCCAGCTCAGTTGAGATTGAGGATGTGACGGTTGAGGACGACAGAGACATTGATACCATGCAGGAGAACATCATGGTAACTGGTATGAACGATGACACAATCGTTAGCGATGTACTTGAAAAGTTTCCCTACGCCAAGCAGCGGGATGGTTATCAGAGTGCTGCGAATCTCTATCTGAATCATCTCGAAGGTCATGGTAAGATGAGCTTATCATATTTTGCGGACAAGCAGCTTACCTCTCTTAGACAACATTGAGCAGGATTCCTTACGCAAACTCACGTTATGGCTGATGGAACAGTGCCAGTATTTCGAGACACGCGAATATCTGTGGGCCAGATTCTATTACGAGGAGCGTCTGTTTTGGGATACGATTGGAAAGATCTTCTCCAAGTTACTTATGAGACAGTACGACGAGCACCAGATCTCAAGTGAAGCTAACACAAACGCTAATGTCTGTAGTGAAGAATGTTTTGGCCCATTTGGCACACGGTCAGACCAACTCCATATCGTGTTAGAGATGTTTTTTCGAGCGCAAATCCGTGTGGCCAACCTCCTGGTCCAGGTCGACTCAGTCATGATCAAGGCCAATCATGCCTCTGGAAACAGTGTCGAGTTGCGTCCTTTGTCCTGGCGGCATCTCTTCGCAATCAGCAAGCTCTTTGTCGATGTGCGGCACCAAGACGAGCACGAGCATGAACACCTACCAGGACTGCTCCAAAACCGGTACGGATTGCAAATGGACAACATCAAAATCTCTGTGTCCATGGAATTCATTGAGCTAGGGGGTATTCAAAATCTGAAGGACTTTGCTTGCGCTATCCTCAACCATTTCCCGAAAGAGCAAAAGAAATTTGGCATCTGTTTGGGTTATGCCGTTGAACTGGCAGGGTCTTTGAGCAAGCCGCTCCCTGAATATGTTCAGAAGTGGGGCAGTTCCATCAACCAGACTTCGCGATCTCTGGCGCAACACCTGAGCGGACTCTTCGACGCTGTTGGCAAACAGCTCGAGAACAGTATCGATAAACAGCAGGATCCGCTGAATTCAGAAGTCCGTAAACTGATTGTGGATGGTTTAACGTCCGTGCTTCACGCTGCAATCACATTGGACCCGAATCTTGCAGACAAGTTCATGCATCAGTTTCTCAATTGCACCACTCCACTCGCAAGCAGACATCCGGACTTGGTTCCTCTCATTTGGAAGATCAAATTGACAAAACGATATATCTGCAAAGGACGAATGGATCTGCGCATTCAAGGCATTGACATCATGCAATCTAGTCTGATCGTTTTCTTCCACGCCCACAAGAGCAACAACCATCAAAGCGAGTCCCTGAGAGTGGATGATGTTGCTGAGCTTTTGGAATTTGTTGCCGACGTTCTTTTGGAGGAAAAGATCACTGAATACTTGGTCGGTGTGGAATCTCACCCCCAGTTGATCATGCGTGGGTGTAACGCTATTGGTTTCCTCGTTGTTACCAACAAATTTGACAGCACGCAAGCTGATCTGATCTGGAACTCGGTCGTGAGCAGTCAAGATCCACGCGTTGTTGACGCTATACTTTTCATGCTCGAGCAATTAATTAAGCAGCTCACCAATTTCGATGAAGACGTGTACTTCTGCAAGAAAATCCTCGATCATTCCTTGCGTTCCGCCTTGCCAGCCATGAGCAGCCGAGCCTGCTCCTTCTACATCACTTTCCTCGACGTTCTTCGCAACGAGTATAGAAGCTTGCCTGAGGAGTACCACATTCAAGACGAAAACTATGACTCCAGCATTGTTCCGCTTCGGCTTTGCCTTTGCTTGATGCAAGAGTTTTCGCCGATAGTAATTCAAGTGCCATCAGTTGTTGGAATATTTGGGGACGCTCTCAACACGCTTAGTCACTTGTCAACCTTGACAACGTCAACTATCCGTAAGGATCTGTACGCGAAGTGTATGGAATCGCTCAAGACCAACATGCAATCCTCCAATCCAGAGAGTGACAATGCGCCTGCGTATATCCATGCTATGCTGGGCATGATCAAAGATAACCCTGGCGATCTGGTCTACCTTGCTGTGGAAATCAAAGTGCTTCCCACATTGATGTATGAATTCTGTGCATATGTCTCAAGGATGGAATCGGCGACGCGAGCCATGGACAATGAAAGGCTGTCTCAAGCACTCCAGCCACGACTCGAACTTATTCTAAAAGTTGTGCTGCTCGATCACCAAACGGTGGAGGAACAACGAACGAAGACATTCTGGAACTATCTTGTGGGTAGCTCAGCACTCAATCATGCCGCCCGGAATATCGGGTGGAGAATGCTGGCTACGTTCGCCTCCACCAGCAAGGGTAACAATCCCTTTCTGAAACGCTGTTACGCAGACTTTCTCTCGCCAAGCGAACTGAAGCCTGAATACTTTACGCCAACCTTTTTTTTCTTTGTGATACATATCACAAAGTACAAGATACTCTCAGAAAGTGAAGGGTCGCTTGTAGTTCCAGAAGATGGTGATCCCCTGAATATTCCTGGCATTGATCTTCTCTGGCGCGCGATCCTCACGGCTGACCGGAATGCAGGGGAAGAGTCTGCCATGGAATTTCTCGCGTCAGTCTATCTTGACAGCCTTTGGTCAGAGAAAATCACATGTGGGTCGCTGAACGCTACACATATAGCACTCGTTCAGGATTGTCTCACCAAGCTCCGAACAGCTCATCAACAATTTCGATCCGCACAAGATGTAGACATTGCCGCAGGGGAGAACGATGAAATCATCCAGCACAGGTCATCGCGCGCTGAATTGACATTTTTACGTACCCTCAATATCCTGTCCAGAGTTCTGATCGATATTCGCAAAGTCCACAAGTCCCGCTCATCAAGTCCCATGGATGTTCAGCTGACTGCTGAGAGACCGGCTTTTCGCGGCAAAGAAGTAAAAATTAGATGCTCTTTCTACAAAACTGGAGCTGGCAGTGTGGTCCAGCGAGATATCTACATCGGCGAGGATGATACCGCGCTTCAACTGCATCGACGAATTGTTAGGATGGCCTCCGAATTTGAAATGGCCTCGTACAAGATCATTTGGTCTGGACGAATACTTAGCCTTTTGTTGAAACCACGGGAAACGCTGAAAGATATGAGGCTGACTAATATAACGAGTTTCATTGTGAAAGAGGGTCAGGGTACTCATGATCATCTTGCAACCAGGGTCACACCCTCGAAGCATGGGCGAACCGCTTTCGAGGAGCACATAAATTCCAACTTTCAGGATTTCTATGCCTTGATGGACGCCGACGACAGAATTAGTGAAGCAATGTTCGACTTCTTCAGTAATTTTCCAAAATTTGAGAGTATCAAAACTCTGGTGCAATCTAGGGCGGCTCCGTTGGATCAGATCTTTCCATCGGGTCAGATGTACAAAATCCAGTACTCGTTCCAATGTCTCACGGAAGTCTTACAGGATATGACGGAATGTAATAAGGTGGTAGACGATTTTGTCCTGCATGGTATTCACTTGATCGAATCCTTCTTGACTCAGGGCGGCGAGGACAATCTCAACCAATCGATGCAGACCAAAGACCTTGTCTTGGCATCGGCAGCCATCGCAGGACTTTTCGACTTTCTTACGAATCGTGAGGTCGATGCCGTCACGTCCCCGTTCCTTAAACCACAAGCCCTGGTTAACAAAGTCTGTTTGATTCTGTTTTCCTGTTTCGACCACCACGAGCATCGACAACTGGTGCTTGACTCTTACGAATTTCTCTTAAAGGCCTGTCATGTCTCCCCGATAGCGTGGCAGACGTTCTCTCAATCAGATGGGACTTCTGGCATGGTCAATGCAATACACCATCGCCTTCTGCTCGGTCCTCAGCCTGTTCCCCAGCCAGTGCGTATGGCAATCCGCAATATGATCAAGGCATGCATCGAGAGGTTTTTACCATTGGCCCACCTTACTAAACATGATTTGGTTCACTTCTTCTGGACAACCATCTCGCCACTTCTCTTGCAGGCGCAGATGCAACCACAACAATGCGTTGAGGTGTTCGAAATTGCAGAAATACTTCTCAATCCTGAAAACCTTCTCCATTTGGCTCTTACACAGGAGTCTTTGATACAGTATTTCCGCAGCTGGAGCAAACTTCTGACAGAACACAAACATGTGGAGATCGTTGGACAGGACAATCCGGATCCGGTCATTCGAGGTTTCTCTTCTATACTTCGACTCTGTGGACGAGCCCTGCCTAAGACTGCCACAGGACTCACCGCACAGAGGTTGGTGCTGCAGGTTTGGCAAAAGTTCCTGTTTCCCGGGAAAAGCATATCATTTGGAAACCATCCTCAAGCAATGCAAGCCCTGCCAGTGCTGGAAAGCAGTACTCGTCAATCGGTGCTCGAACTCATCACCACCCTCGTGTCCGGTCGTCAAGATTTGTTGGAAGACTTGCTGCGCGTTGCTGGCGCGACCAAGCTGGATGAGAATTTCAATAGCCAGCGATGGTGTATTGATCGTAGCGTAATGTTGCGATCACCCTCAGGATTCGTCGGCATGAGGAATTTGTCCAACACCTGCTATATGAACTCCTTAATGACACAGCTTTTCATGAACCCTGGCTTTCGGGCATTTGTTCTACGATGCCGTACCCTGAACGCAGCATCCACTTCACGACTGGTTCTGGAAACTCAGAACCTGTTTGCACGAATGCAAAATAGCTATACAAGAGCCGCCGATGCAACGGACTTCACATGCAGAATCAAGACTCCACTGGATGAATCGATTGATGTCAGGGAGCAGATGGACGTTGATGAGTTCATGAATACTCTCTTTCAGCGATGGGAGGAGCAGATGTTGACGACTGAGAGCAAAGAAGAATTTCGATCCTTTTACCATGGCCAGAGTGTCCAGCAGATCAAGTCTCAGGAATGCGAACATGTGTCCGAACGCGATGACACATTTTTAGCCATCCAATGCGATGTTCAAGGCAAGACAAAGCTCGAAGAGAGCCTGCAGGCATATGTTGAAGGCGACTTCATGCAAGGCGGTTAGTAGTGGCCACCTTTTGACGAATGCCGCTGACGTTGAATAGATAACAAATATAAGTGCGAGCCGTGCGGAAAACTTGTTGATGCTGTTAAACGGTACGGTCAATACCATATGGTGGCTTCGTGCCGGTGCTGATGTGAACAGGACTTGCTTAAAGGAAATACCTGATCATCTCATTCTTCAGCTGAAGCGGTTTGATTATGAATTGGGGTTCAATGGTGGCCGCCGCACAAAGATCAACGATCTCTTCGAATTCCCAATGTCACTCGACATGAGCAAATACAAATTCGACTATGTGTCCGATCGAGAGTCAACCATTGCACAAGACGCGTTTGATCTCGTTGGTGTCATCGTGCACAAAGGAGCTGCAGACCACGGTCACTACGTATCCTATATTCGTGCGCGCCCGACATTATCCAACCAGCCTCCCTTATGGCTCCAGTTCGATGACGCAGAAGTAACTACCTGGCAGCCGCGAGATGTCGCCGAAGCATGCTTTGGTGGCATACCGACAAACAAGGACTCGCAGGGACAATATAGCTATGGGCCAAAGCAATGGAACGCCTACATGCTGTTCTACCAACGTCAGTCTACGATTGACAAACAAACATGGCCTTCGCCTCCAAACACAGGTAATCCACAACATGTTTTGGTCCCAGAAGAGCTCGAGCGGACTGTGGAAGCCGAAAATTTGTCAATATTGCAGCAATACTGTCTCTTTGATGAGGCTCATCGATGTTTCGTGCTTACCTTGCTCAACAAGCTTGCAAAGTCAACCAGCATGACGGACCGTCATAAGAAAGACATCCTCAGCGTCACTTTGGAATACGTCTGCGATGTGTGGGCTCGAACCAAAGACCTCCCTCGTTTTGATGACGCGATCGACAGCCTTAAGTTCATATGCAGCAGAGACGAAGTTTGCTGCTTTTTGGTGCTTGTCTGGTTCGCTGGTGGGCAGCATCTCAGGCTCGTTCTCACTCAGTGTGGACAAACCAAGGTTCGACAACAAATACGCTCGCTCATCGCAAACAGTCTCGAATACATACGAGATAATACGCAGATGTATGGTGCTGATGTCAGCAAACGGAGACCAAGCTTCAGGGGCGAAGGTGCGTCCACCATTATCACCAAACTGGCAAATATGGCTCCGCAAGACCTCGCCAAGAATGGCCGCGCGTGGGAGGAATACTTTGGTCTTCTTGTTGATATCGCCAAGCTCGGCGCACAGGAATGCTGGATACTGATCGACGAAGGTATCTTGCTCGTCTGCATTGAGCTTTTCATGTTTCATTGGGATCCCTCACTTGCTGCCGCCTATTCGAGGATCAATGATCTTTACAGGAAGCGTTCGAGTCCTCCTCCGATCAACAATCTCATTTGGCTAGTCGCGCTTCTCCTCGAACGGATCGACTGGAATGCCGAACCTGACGATATGGACTCACGACAGAGACTGCGCGCTTTCGACCCCGCTTCCGGATTGGTCCCACTTCTCAATGAAGAGGAGGCCTTGCTTTCGGAGTACAATACCAAGGAACTCAGTCTTGTTTGGCTAACAGATCTTTTCGAAAAGTGGGAAACGCACAGAGAAAAAGAGTCGGGTGATTTTGCGCCCGGTCAAATCATCAAATGTCTTATGCGCAACGAGACTACAATGGCCCGGAATGTAGCAGAAACGCTGCGGAACAATATTGAGCAGTATGAAACTATGCACAGGGATCCGTACATGCGCGCCACATGCTATGTTATGCAGTATGCTCGGAGCAAGGAAATCGTTCGGGACATGACCACGTTCATGGCTAAGACATCGAAGAAGATCAATCCCCAGAACGACAGCGAAGGCAACAACGGAGAGTTGTGTCTGAAGTACTTTCAGACACTGTTCAGGGTCTATGCTGATGACTTGGATTCGGGTATTCAGGAGCCGGCGTTCTTCTGGAGGACATATCTTCAATGCATCGACATCTGGGCGCCGTACCTGTTGACCTTCGAGAAGACGTACAAGGTTGCGATGGACACTTCTCGGCTTCTTCAAGAGTCAATCTTCAAGGAGGTTTCGCGCCTTGAGAATCTTCCAGAAAGAGAAGTAGGTTCGGAGAAAAGACGAGCCAATGCGATTCGGAAACTGTTCACGGGCTGTGCGGCGCGTGCTCAGGAGATGATTCAGCACGGTGAGCCTTCACAGAGGGCCTTGGGACCTATCATAGGTACCATGAAAAGCTGTGTTGATTACATTTCTATGCTTATGGACGGCTCGAATGTTTTCTTGACGGAGCTCGAGGATGCTTACGACCAGGATATCATGGATCAGTATGAAGGTCAGTTTCTCTCATACTTCAAGTGGCTAGATTGTTTACTGACTATTCTGCACAGGCTACCGACACACGTTTGATGCGCTGCCAGCCTTCAGTCCAGACGATGACTTGAGTGGATCTGGAGATCTCGGAAATGTAGCTACGGAGTGGGAGGACGCGGAGTTGGTGGATGATATTGAAGCTGGTGAGCTGACTGATCTGGAGATTAGCGACGACGAGCTCGCTGGCTAGGCGAGGTGTCGTTGTGCAAGCAATTTTTCGCGGCAAGGGAAGGGGGGTTGTGTTTGGTATCATAAAAGGTTGGGAGCGGGTTTATGGAATTGGGCATGCGACCTGGGTGTGGTGTATGACTAGTCACCCTTCCTGGAGTTATCTCACGAATGTCATGACGGGAAAAGGGCCTGGTAACGAAGTGAAGCACATGGGGTGTCGTGATTGAGCACGTCTTCGGGTTGTGGAATATAGCTCCATAGTACCCTCTACCGTGTACTGTGCTGGTCGCTTTTCCACGGCCATAGTTCCCAGCCTGCAACGTGAATCTAGAGAAGAACGCCGCGAAGGCGAAAATCAACTCGAGTGCTTTGAGACGACTTCTGGTCGCCTGGGCAGATGTTTTGCTTCGCTAGTAGCAGGAGTATATCCATTCATAGTGCATGAAAATGCTCGGCCAGAAATTGACTGCAGCACGGGGAAACTGGCTGCAACCAGCGCAACCAAGCAAAGGTTGCCGTATGGCTCGATGACACAGCTTGAGGACCGTCAGATTAGATCAAGTAGATTTGGGTCCGTCCGCGACAATGAGACCGGTTTGCCAACCCCGTCTGCCTAGGACGAGAGAACCAGAACGACTGGGAACGGCTTTCCACGTTCTTTGGGCAGACGAGGGGCTCCGGCTCCTCAGTATATCGATTGATATCGTGGTCTCGGGGGTTTGCTCTATCATCATCCGATGCTCGTTGATGGAGAGGAGGAAGAAGGAAAGGGAGGTGAGGGCGAGGGATCTCTGGCTGAGAATCGGGACCGGGCCATAGCTCGAGTCATGGTCATGATACCGAGTACCGCGGCACCACAGTAGGCACTGTACCGTGCAATATGCCGTTGGACAGGCTGGGCTGGGCCTGCAACTACTTGTTGAAGTACCTGTGAGACATGATGGACTTGACTGCCTTTACCCACTGAAGTGAATCCCAACACTTGCCCGTCACAAACAACACCGCAAGCCTCTACATAACCTGCGCAGACCTACACAACGCAGACCACACGCTTCGGAAGAAAAACAATTTCATAGACTACCACAGTAGACCGGTATTCCGACGCCCCGACCTCTGCCTATAAATACATGGAAGACGAGTATTATCGGCCTCGCTCGCCCTCCTCGGCCATATCCGCTCCCGTCGCTGAAGGAACTGAGCTGGTGCCTCATATCCAGCACCGCGAGTATAGGGGCTCTGTCTCCCACGTTTCTCCCTTTGGCGCGTCGCGGCCGTCGTCATTCTCCAGCCCTGGTCACCGTCCTCCACAAAGAAACTGGCGTCAACAATCACAACCACAAACAGCACCTCCACAACCGAACACAGTTTCTTTCCCGAGCAACAGCGACAACAATCCCCCGTTCAATCCTTTTGAGAACAAGCAGTCGCCGCCGGAGCACCACGCCATGAAGCACGAAGAGAGCTATGAGGAGGCCGACGAGTATAGGCCAGAAAGAGAGCAGCGGCCAGCTTCGCAAAGCAAGAAAGTGAAGACCGAGGCAGCGGAAAATGGGATTGTAAATAACGCGCCGGGCGTGGTAGAGGGTATCGAGGTCAAGACCAAGTTTCCAGTCGCGAGAATAAAGCGGATTATGCAGGCGGACGAAGATGTGGGGAAGGTCGCCCAAGTCACTCCAGTTGCAGTTTGTAAGTTTCTTTGCTTGTTCCTCACCCGCTTCGATCATTCACCAACTGACATGGTGGTCTATAGCCAAAGCACTCGAGCTCTTCATGATCTCCCTCGTCACCAAGGCCGCCAGCGAGGCCCGAGCACGCGGTTCGAAGCGCGTCGCGGCCACTCACCTTAAGCAAGCGGTGCAAAAGGAAGAGCAATTCGATTTCCTCACCGAGATTGTCAGCAAGGTTCCCGACGCGCCTGCACCACGGGCCAAGGAGGAGGACAGTGATGAGCCGATGGATGGTGTGGGCAAGAAGAAGCGCGGCGCTGCCAGACGAAAACGAAAAGGCAGCGAGGAATGCTGACTTTTTCCATTAATACAGTCTTGTCGGAACAGCATTGGTCGAGTTTAGAGCGTGACCGCGGTATGCGAAAGGAGCTTTGGAGTTAGTTTATGCGGAGACGGAATATACACTGGATATGAGCCACATGATGCGATACATGATGCGATGGCAGTGTGGTCAATACGCTGGTCTAGCTGTCGAGATGATTTTCCAGAGAATATTGCACTGGGAAACTCATGCTACCTCTGAGAACTTGAAATGACATGTTGTGCAGACACGAATGGTGGATAGAGCCAGAGAGTATGCTCATGTCTTGTCCCAATCCGTCCGGTGAGCTTGAAGCGTGGAAAGGACTGGCGATGGAAATGGAAATATCCCCAGGCGTAGTTCAAGTGGACCAATCAAATCGTGGTACTGTGTTAGGTATGCAGTACCTATGCAGATCATGACAAGAATTTCCCGAGACATGTCTCCCATAGCGCCGCACACCACACACCAGTCGTTCAACGCGTCGGCGCCTAGATCAACGCGTCAATTGGGGCAGCCGACTGTGGAAGAGACATTGGGTCAAGGGCGTGATTCTCTGAGCACCCTCAGGCTATATATCAAGCCGGCTCCTGTCATTTAGTCCTTGGCCCGCTCTTCTCTCCTCCGCTCCATAGCCAGCTGCTCGCGCTTGAGCTTCTTTGCGGGAGCTTCTCATTTGGCCGCCTCACTTGCTCCTTGCATCTTCAACTCAATATCATCGCCATCGCCATGTCCAAAGTCACATTCGGCATCATCGCCGCGGCGAGCGCGGGAGTAGGAGCAGCAGCTACAGCCGCATTCTACAACTCCAAGAAACATCCACCAACATTCGCAACGACAACTACCACTACAATCACCTCGCCTACACCCACAGGACCTCCAGCTCCTCAGATCTATCCTCAGCCACCACAAGCCTACCCGCAACCGCTGAAAGTGCAGGCACCAGTCGACCCAAATGGCGTCTTCCAGTATGGTTTCCCAGGCCCCATCGCTGATCTCCGTCCCACAAGCTCCCTGACTTCCTCCTACGACCGTCGAACCCGCAATCCTCACTGGGTAGCCGAGCACATCACACCCTCCTCCCTCGCCATCAGCGCCGGCGATCGCAAACACAGCGTCTTCAGCGAAGACCTCTCCATCCCACTGAAATTTCGCGCCAAGTTGAAGGACTACTACAGATCTGGGTATGATCGTGGACATCAGGTGCCAGCTGCTGATGCGAAATGGAGCCAGGAAGCCATGGATAGCACATTCAGTCTGAGCAATATGTGTCCGCAGGTGGGCGAGGGATTCAACCGGGATTATTGGGCGCATTTCGAGGATTTCTGTCGCAGATTGACTCAGCGGTATCCGAGTGTGAGGATTGTCACTGGACCGCTTTATCTTCCCAAACGCGAACAAGATGGAAAATGGCGGGTTTCTTACGAGATTATCGGGTCACCGCCCAATATCTCTGTTCCGACACATTTTTATAAGGTCATCTTTGCAGAGGATGGAAAAGTTGGCGGGCAGGTGGCGGTGGGAGCGTTTGTGCTTCCGAATGCGCATATTCCGAACGATAAGCCACTTCAGGAGTTTGAGGTTCCGTTGGAGGCGATTGAGAGGGCTAGTGGATTGGAGTTCGCGGAGAAACTGCCGAGCACGAGAAGGAAGAAGTTGTGCGCTGAGCTGCCATGCTCGCTCATCATCAAGGATTACAAGAAGAGGCAGGAAAGCTTTGGCAAGAAGTGAGGTGTTGATACGGCATGAGATCTGCCAGGTTCTAAAACGTAGACGTGCATTATCTATAAGATCCCTTGCCTCTGCTGCAGGTGAATTGAAAGACTTTCGAGCCAATGTTCATCACGTCTAGGTCGAGCAGCATAGGGCAAATCGTATACATTTCAGAGTGGGCGCACTGACCGTCATCCACATCAAGTACGGTCCAGCTAACATCAACCTAGACATGGCTTCTGTGCACCGTTCTCTTGTACCACGTTCGTCGTGGACTCTTAGGCTGCCAACGATCCTTCATAGAATTGTCCATCCATCTACGCCATTCTGGGATCTTGGCCCAAGGATTCATGGACATCAATCTTCTGTGCCTTGGTCACTCTCGTGGAGTTGGTGGATGATATCTCTTTGCTGATGTTGGATCTACAATGCATCAGTACTCGCGAGGTTTGAAGGTTGGTCTCGTGCAGTTGGTCGCGTGGGGTGCTGGCTTTCTCGAGTGGGGCGGTGAGGTGAGCTTTGAGGTCATCGAGTCTTTGTCGGTGTGGAGTGAAGGGATGGTGAGATGTTTCGATCTCTTGCTATGAGGTGAGGGTAGAGAGAGATGAAGACGCCATGTCGGTCTGATTCATTTTGCTGTGTTTTCAATCGGGAAAGCAAGGCTTGAGTATGCTCTAGAATCAAGTGGGTCGGGATTGCCGAGCATGATCTTGCAGCTGGATGTTTTCAACCAGGTCTGATACATCTGTGGCTCTCTTCATTGCAAGACCAACGGCAGGTAAGAGATTTCTGGCAGACCTTTGGATGCATCACGCCAAATTTCCCAACTTAAGCTAAAGCTGATTAGGGAAAACTGATTCTGCGCGATAAGATATCCATCTGGTCGAAGACACTGTCCCACAACGTGAGCGTCTGCCCAGATGCATCGATCTCGTCTCACATCCGTCCTAACACGGTAGAATCATCGGTTGCAAGCAAGAATGGTTACAGGTTAACAGGAGATACTGAAATCGATGCCGAGGCTGTCAAGATTCAGGTTTTGTAAGGAGGATACATTGCTCGGACTTTGTCAAGTTCTCTAGCGAGTCCAGATGGAAGGGCATAAACGCTGATTTTGTGCCCTCTCATAACGGAAGCGGAATCGCACCGATGAGCATACGTCGCTACCGAAAATAATCATCCAAGCCGCGCTTCAGCCGCGCCAATCCCACCTCAGCCTCCCTGATCTTTACTCTCAGCCTACCATTCAACGCCTCAATGCGTCCAATTCTCTGCCTTGCCTCTGGTGCGGCAGTATAGAAATCACAGACCGGACTCCTCCATGTCAAATTCTCAAGTGCCGTCGAATTTTCCAAAATAGCACTTGCAGCTGCTTGTTCCAATCTATGCAGTTGCATCCACCATAGTGGGGAGATGATTTGGCCTTGTAATGGGCTGTGGTGGTAGCTTAGATTTTGAACCTCTATGTGGTATGCTGCTAGGTTTGTGGAGAGGGTTGTGTTTTGACCGCGGGTTGTTATGAGGCGTTGGTAGAGTTTGTTGGGGTAGGGGTGGGATGTAGAGTTGGTGAAAGTGAACATGGTCGGTCTTCAGCTTCGTTTTTGTAGATGTGACAAAGGGCGTGGAGGGGATAGGGTGGGTTTTAGGTACTGAGTGTCATGTCCATTGTGTTCGCAACAGGTTAAGAAATCGTGATCCGTATAAATGTTCGATAAGATGGGCTTTGTAAGTTGAAAAAGTTTCGAGAGAAGTTTGGAGTCGCCAATCCGAAATCTTTCTGTATGCTGCAAGCGAACTAGTGGGCTACGTAACTCGGTGTCCTTGGCCATATCTGGAGATCCATATTGATCTAAACTTGAACGCTGTCACCTTTATATCGATAATGGTAAATCGATGCTGGTAAGAAACTCGATGACTGGGAAATTATTGATATTGATCCCAAATTCTGCGCAACGGAATTAAATAGCTGTCGGTCGAGAGATGCAGAATTGGTGAAGCTATCGTGGTACTCCTCAATGCTCATTAGTCTTGAGGATTTTTTGGAATGTATCTTTGGAGAATAACACGAAGCCTTCTGATCTTTGGCCAATGATGTCTTCTCTTTCTGCGTCCCCAGCAGAAGCGACTTCAAGTTGGTTCCAGAGACAACTTGTCATTGTAACTCCTGCCCATACGATTCCTGTGACAAGTTCTCGAGACGAACTGAACATGTTGGAGTGAGGTAAGAGTCCCTTTGGCATTCGAGTCCGTCCAGGATCAGGGGGCTTTCTGGGCAAAATAAAGCACGGCATGTTCAGACAGCTTTCAAACTCATCGACTCGTTGAATTTATCATCTTCTAATTCAAAGAGCGTGAACATCGTAATTTTTTGGTCTCAGATTTCCCACGAATCAATGGCCCAGACCAATACTTATACGACCTCGCTCCCTTTTCATCCTGACCCATCCGATTCGCAGCATCGAAGCATTCGGGCGAGTCAAAACAGGGAGGACCCCACCCACGACCACGCCACGTTCAGCTCAGCATGAATTCCATGTAAAAGCGGGAACTCATGCAAAAAGTTTGCCTCCTCAGCAGACCGCGAGAAGAGCCTTGACGAATTCGAGCCGGCAGCAAACAGCTAGAGCCAAGTTAGAGCCTGACAGGATATAAGGAGTTATTATTCGTAGGATGCTGAAAAGGTGAGTTGATCCTTGTTCGGTTGAGTGTATGATAGTTCAACTCGATCTTGGCTAGATGGCGCCCAACTCTTTCAGTTTCTTGATCAAGCCATCGACATCCTCGACCTTGTCTCCTCCTTTCCGTGCCGGCGGTTCCATGACCTTGACCGTCTTTAACCTCCTGGAAACATCAACACCCATCTCCTCCAGCGTCTTTTTGACCAAGGGCTTCTTTTTTGCCTTCATTATGTTGGGCAAACTGGCGTATCGCGGCTCATTCAATCGTAGATCCGTCGTAATAACCATGGGCAGTTTCATCTTGATAGTTTCAACACCACCATCTACCTCCCTCGTCACCGTTACCATGTCGTCTGTGCCCACTTCGACCTTGGCGGCTTGTGTAGCCTGTGGCCAGTCTAACAAGCCTGCGAGCATTTGTCCTGTTTGGGCGGAGTCGTCAGATATGCTCTGTTTCCCCAGAATCACCAAGTTTCTCTTTTCTTCATTCACGACCTTTTCCAGCAGCTTTGCCACACCCAGAGGTTCCAACTCTCCTCCTTCGATACCATCTTCTACAAGCACATGTAAACCGCGATCAGCACCCATGGCCATTGCCGTCCTTAGTACATCTTGTGCTTTTGCCGGTCCGGCGGAAAAGGCGAGGATGTCTTCGACCTTTGCGGTCTTCTTCTCGCGGATGCGGACGGCTTCTTCGATGGAGAGTTCGTCGAAGGGATTCATGGAGTGTTTGACACCATTGGTCTCAATGGCTGTGTTTGTCTTATTGACGCGAGGTTTGACCTATGAAAGACCTGTATCAGCCATTACAATCTGAGAAAGGCATGAGATTGAAGGGCACGAAAGAGTTCCTGTGGCGTTGCCGAGGTGGTGGGAAGAGAACATACAGCGTAGTCAATGACCCGCTTGATGGGCACCAGTATCCGCAGGCCAGACATTGCAAAGGGGGATCTGTTGTTGTTATTCGGGGTCGCGAAGGTCGGCATTGGCGTCATGCAAAAGGACGTGTGGTCCATATCCGAGCTCGGCGGAATTCGGACGCCAAAGAGGGAAATGTACTTGTGATGCCGAACAATGATTCAGGTACCTTATACACGATGATGCACCTGTTTCGATGTTTGACAAAAGCAGTCACCCACCGCCATCACCCTCAATGCAAATTCAATAAAGGAGCCCCGATGTTGCCGATCAAGGAGGCTTGGTTTGTAACCTTACTCCCATCTCTGTTCTCCTCTCCCCCGACTCTCGAGGCTCGAGTGGAATAACCGGATTACAATCGCGGCAACCACGAAGTCGAAATTTTCCTTCGTTGCCGGCGGACGCGCCCTCGTGCAAGAACTTTGATTGATTCTCTATACATGGTAGACGTATAAAGCGATCGAAACGGTATATACAACAATGCAATTGAAAAGCTCAACACTATAATCGCTGCCGACTTTCCTCCTATTGTCCAGGCGCAATCAACATTCCTTTCTTAACGGCATCCGATTGCCAGCCACCGGCCAAGGCCTCTTTACCTCCGTGCTCGGCCTTATATCCTTCTATCCTCTCTTCTAATTCATGTCTGAAGTGTCGGATCAATCCTTGCAGAGGCCATGCGAAAGCCTCGCCCAGAGCGCAAATCGTATGTCCCTCGACCTGCTTCGTCAGCTCCTGAAGCATGTCAATCTCCCGCGATCGAGCTTGACCCTTCTCGAATCGCTTCATGATCTGTGCTGTCCACTTGGAACCCTCTCGGCACGGGGTACATTGACCGCAAGATTCGTGCTCGTAAAACTTGGATAGACGCGATATAGCGCGCACAACGTCAGTAGATTTGTCCATCACAATCACAGCCGCTGTTCCAAGACCAGATTGGGAATCCTTTAGACCATCGAAATCCATTATCTGGTCTTCACAAATTGATTTGGGCAGAATTGGTGTCGAGCTTCCTCCCGGGATAACTGCCTTCAGATTGTCCCATCCACCGATTACACCACCGCAGTGCTTGTCTATCAGCTCTCGGAGTGGAATACTCATTTCTTCCTCAACTGTACATGGATTGTTAACGTGCCCGGAGATGCAGAATAGCTTGGTCCCTTGGTTACGGTCACGTCCAAATCCAGCAAACCAGCTTCCACCTCTTCGCAAAATAGTTGGTGCTACGGCGATAGTTTCGACGTTCGCAACTGTGCTGGGGCAACCAAAAAGACCGACAGCGGCTGGGAATGGGGGCTTGAGACGAGGCTTTCCGGGCTTTCCTTCCAAACTCTCAATCAACGACGTCTCCTCTCCGCAGACGTAGGCACCCATTCCACGGTGGATGTAAACATCGAAATCATATCCGGAACCACAGGCATTTTTCCCGATTAGCCCTGCTTGGTACGCTTCCTGAATAGCGCGCTGTAAAACTGTGGCCTCATGATAAAACTCTCCTCGGATGTAGATGTAGGCGGCGGTGCAATTCATGGCCCGTCCAGCGACGAGACATCCTTCAATGAGCTTGTGGGGATCCTTGCGCATGATTTCTCGGTCTTTGCAGGTTCCGGGTTCTCCCTCATCGGCGTTGACGACGAGATAGCGAGGCTTGTTGTCCTTGTCCCAATCCTTGAAATTCATGAATGACTTTGCAATGATTAGCATAAACTCGACAGCCCGTCGAAGCATACCAAGCATACCCATTTCAGACCGGAAGGGAAACCTGCGCCACCTCGACCGCGAAGACCAGAAGCCTTGATCTCCGAGATGATCTGTTCATTACTGTTAGCATGCGCAGATAAATGTACTCGACGAATGGATAGCTTCCACACACCCAATCGTGGCCCTTGTCGAGCATTTCCTTTGTTTTATACCAATCGCCGTATTTCATGGCACTCTTCAGATCGGCTCCATGGTGGCCGTAAAGGTTGGTGAAGATCCTGTCTTGGTCCCTCAAGCCTCCGTATACTCTCTTTGGTGGATCTTGGACTGTTGCAAGTCCTCTCGACTGCTGAGTATTCCTCTGCGTCGAAGTTATAGAAAGGCGAGCGGTGGGCGCAGTGAAGGGCAGGACGCGGGTGGAAAAACTGCTCAGAGCCTGAGTTTTTGGGGCCTGCCGCGCAAGCATTGTGACCATGATGTTCCAAATGGGCTCTCCTGTAAGTGGTGAGAAAACGTTTATGGGAGCGGGCTGGAAGTATTCTGTCCTGCAACTCGAAGTGAGATCGTTGACCTCACCACGGATCAATCGCGGCCAATCATTTCGCGTGCTTATAATATGTACGAAACGTCCATGTTGGGTTAGTGTAATTTTCGACGTCCAGACAGGACGCGACCAGACGCGGAGATCGATATGTGGCATCTCTTCCCGCCCTCAAAGATTATATTGAAAGGAGACAACCTCCACGGCCAGCTGCGCTCCCTCCAACTACCTACTGACGACCACACCACCACTGCCTTCAATCCAATCTCTCGCACTCGAACCCATCGAAATGGTATGTCTTTTTATCCGGTGCATCGTCAGCTCCTGAACATACGAGCTCTCACGCCTGACCCATTACCTTGAACACACTGCGAATACTAACCGCATACGACAGTCTGCTCCACGCCCAAACTCCCCAGTGAACCCACCAAGCTCTGGCTCTTCGTCTGCCCGTCCTTCATCGCCAAAGCCCCCGGGAGGACCTGCTACTGCCATTAGGAGACGAGCTGCCGCCGATTTGAAGGAGAAGAGCGCAAATGCCCGACCAAGCAGCACGAGAGCCGCAGGTGCCGGCGGTTCTAGCAGCACCATGTTGAGTACGTGATGACACTTCGGAGTCCTGGATCATGTGTGAAGAGGCTATGGACGCCGAGGCATGCCCGCGACAGGCCTTTGAGGCGCTCCAGTATAATCGCTGACAACACGTCCATAGAGCTATACACCGACGAGTCTCCCGGACTCAAGGTTGACCCCGTCGTCGTTCTCGTTCTTTCTGTCGGTTTCATCATCTCCGTTGTCGCATTGCACAGTATGTAAAGACCATGCCTCCGTTTCATGTTCAAATGCTGAAATGTTTATAGTCATCGCCAAGTTCACACGAAAAATGTCATCATGAACGAGTTCCTAAAATAAGATGGCGCAGCTGAGGACAGTACCATGCTGGCGATACTGCGCCAGGTCCGCAGGACCTTAGTCGAATTTTCTTGGACTCCCGCACTTGGCAGGCTGAAAAATGCATGGCGAGGTTTCGATGTTAGGCATAAGGATTATGTTTGTACCGTACTTGACATTTACTAGGTTCTGGCTACACCTTGGTTGTATGAAAACGCGTGGGACAAATGCGATCCATTGGTGTGCCAATATATACCCTCAAGATTCGATGCTCAAGTTTTCAAGCTACCTCATTCTTGTTCTTACTGCTGACAATTACAGCTACAAGCTTCATACGTCATCCAAATGCACCATTTTCCCCTATCAAGCCGTTTCAGAGCCGGGAGAGCGATCTAGGTCTGCAGACCCGGACAACGAGGAAGATCAAACGCCGCATCACTAGGAATGCCAATAGGATCAGACGGACCAACCTTGATACCCTTCTGATTCGCGCCTCCCTTCACGGTGTGTTCATCGGGCGTTTCTGGCAAGAAAATTCTCGGCCCAAGACCTACCTATACCACAAATAATACGACATCAAGCCATCGCCGCCTGATCAGATACATCCTCCCACTCATGACAAAGTAAGAACCACCAAAAAGAGCCGTGGACAGTCTCAAGTATGAGCTCGGCATAGATGAGAGTAAGACCAAATATGTACTCCTGCATTCGAAAAAGAGCAAACAGCGCACTTGAGGACGCGAAGCGGTCAATCGAGGATGTGAATTATACTTGTGAACTATTAAGAAAAGACTGCCAGAAGCTGATACACATTTGAACATGTATGTGGATGTTTAGGATGCCAGAAGGGTTTTAGCTCGTCTGAGGCTGTGAGGTGCTGGTTGGCTTTCGTTTATGAGGAGGTGCTTGAGTGGTGGGACGTGGCAGGGACTTGGCCGTGAATGTGATGTGTGTGAGAACTGAACTGGAGTTTTGGTTGCTAATATGGAAGGGGAAGCTGGTCCACTAGGTGCAAGCATCTCGCTATATCATTTTCGTACCATCAGGCTATCAAGGCAAGCCTCAGGATACCTACGTACACCATCTTATCGCTTGGAGTTGGCGTCGTTGCAATTTTTCGAGACCACAAATCCGATTGCGAGCAGTACTTCAAAGCTTTGCGCCACCTTTGCGAGAAAGGATCCGAGTTTACTTTTGCTTCCACTGGACTCGGATAGATTTGAGCAGGACGAAGTGGAATAACTGGGGTCATGGAGAGCGTTCTGAATGATTTCTCGTTGCGAGAGCAAGAGACTTTGACATCGGAGGTAAGTAGTAATCTGCATTCCTAACTGATTATTCCCAGCTCAAGAACGAAATTGATGACTTCCTGGCCATCTCAACCGCTATGTTTCCAGAGCTTTATCGATCGTGGCAACAAAATGTCGTGTCAACACTACTCTACTTCATGCTTCTCTGTCTCCTGCACGCCCCCTGTAAATTTAATGGCAAGAAGATCGCTGCCGACCGATGGAAACGTCGAACGGTCATCGGATCGGGACTTATATGGAGGTCACTCAGAAGTAAAGTATTTCTTTCAGATCGGCGGTAATGGATGGACACGTTGTATTGTGGGGTATATTTTTGAGGCTTCCCAAGGTTTCGGGTCAAGTCCAGAGATCGTTCCGTCTATACAAAATCCTTTGGAGAGATCGATGATGAGAAGACATTATACTGAGGATTGGACAGCTGCCAACTTACCTGAATGTGGCTGTGATTTTGTTCTCCCACCAACCCGATTGGAAGCGAAAACACCATGACTTTCCCATAGAGAGCCCAACTTTCCGCCCTCCTCTTGGTTTTGCAGCAAAAACATCGCAACTTCGACATCTTTTCGTACATCAATACCAGCATGATTCAAGTGTGTACCATATTCTCCGCCAGAGAGACCAGTACAATTCAGCCTCAGCATGAAAATCTTCCGGATTTCGTTACAGAAACGAAAGAATAACTTCAGGCTGCTAGGGAACCAGATTGCAGGCCTGAAGGGCATGTTGAATGTGGACAGAGTGATAGGAGAAGAGCCATATGCGTGAGACGTCGATATGGTGCGCAATCTGAAGATGATGCGTAAAGTGAGGAAATTGGTGAGTCAAGGAGAAATGAGCCGCCCAGATGGGCTCACTGAAACGACAATAATGGACCACCCGGAGGTTAGGCACCACAGTGGCTTCGGCAATTCAATTCCCCCTGTCCCCAAGTATCACGATCTTTCCCTCAATCTTAAGTTCTTTGGATCAATTTTTCGAGGCGCATAGAATTAACAAACCCGTAGTGCCACAATGGAAGAATATAAATCACAGATTTCGATCATGTTCGCTTAACCGCGTTTGCTGTGACGACAAGCATCTTTCATTTTGTCCTCGATTGTAGTGTTAAAAACTTTGATGACACCATGGCTTTTCCCTTCCCAGTGAAAACGAAAATGAGCTTTCTCCCAAAGACATGCACAAAGAATTCATTGATATCCTAATATGGCATCAGCTGCAGCACCAAGGGCCGGTCCTTAAATTGCCTCAAGGGTATCAAATGCAGGCTTCCAGAAAGCTCGAGATGACGTCCGGCAGTTGGTGGTACGAGTACAAGCTTTGGAGGCTCTGAGTAAGGAGTTGGGAGATGAGAAGAAGTTGGCCGGCGAAGGAGAAGAGAAAGATGTCGTGATAGCGGGCATGAGGGAGAGTATCGAGCGCTTGGAATCAATCGGGGGAGAAATGCGTGGGAACATGTTGCACGAGTGATGAGCTCATTGAAGGACCGAAAATTCACGATCATGATTTTTCTATCTTTTCGTTTTTTTAAAAATCCTCTGCAACCAAGCCAATTACCGGATCGGAGCCCGAAGGCACATTCAATATTGGTCTACCAATATCTTCAGAGTCTAGGGTTTAAGTACGATGAAAGTAATAGTTTCACTCGCTCTACAGGAGGTCTCCATAGTTTCTAAATAAGTCAATCATGAAAATATACTCGATAACTCATATCGAATACAATAAAGACTCGACGCACCGCTATTCAGCTTGATTATTGACGTCGATGGCGTAGGACTCCCGAATTGAGCAAACCTTCCAATCCAACATTGAAGTTGCCGCGTCAAGGATAACGTTGCAAGATGAAAGCCATAAACTGCCCATGAACCGAGAAGTTGCAAACACAAGCACTTCTAAAATCTTTGCAAGAACAACTTGAAACCATGAAAAAGTGACTAGTCGTTTCCCCAATATGCATTTCTAATCTCTTTCCCATTGGATCTCCCAACTGCTCAAATGTATACCGTCCAGGCTCGTTCAGGTCCATCGGAATGTAGTAAGATTGGTGTGAAGAGTAGCCTGGGTCACATGGGGAATACATGATGCACTTGTACATTCCAAATGGAGCCATGTCGAATATTCTATCCGCGCTGATGTACGTTCGAAGCTCGGCGGTGGTGACTGCGCATTCCATCATCGTGCAATTCCGCGGTGGTTCTCTAGACGACTTTGGCAGTGGTAGGTCTGGCTCCTTCTGATAAGATGGCATTTCGGCGATCTCAAAGAGTGGGGAGGGGTGCCGGGAAAACAGGATGGCTTCGACGCTGGTCCGGAATCAGGAACCTTGTTTTTGGAAGGCTTTGTGGGTGAACTCTCGCTCGCTCCCCATGGCTTTGATCAAAATTTGGAGGCCGGAGCGTCTGCTTCCGATTTCCATTGCGAAGCATCTTCTGGCGACTTTTTGTACCTTTTGAAGGAGGTGGAGAACTTAAAGTCATCACATTGTGCGCCGGTGCTTGTCTCGTGTGAAGCCGGGATGCTCCTTGGTGGGCTGAAGTCATCCTTTGTAGGCGAATTACTACTTGATCCTGGTGGCGGCGCCGACGCTTGCGTTCTCTTTGTTGGCTGCGTTACAGTTGGTCTTGCAGCGCCGGGAGGCGCTCTCTGCGGTTGGTTTTCAGAACCATTGCGCTGACAAGCGTATAGCGCGTCGTAGTTGGACCTTTGGTAGAGATCGTTCAGAACCTCCCATGCCTTTTGAACAGCTCGAAACTGTGCAGCGCATCCCTTGGGGTCCGCAGGATTTTTATCGGGATGATATCGCAGGACGGCTTTCTTGTAGGCCAGCCTAATTTCGGTCTTGGTTGCTTCTTGTTTGATTCCGAGGGCATCGTAGTGGTTGTTGAGTGGTGCCACCATGATGGCCTTGAACTTATTGAGAGTGAGTGCTGGATAGAAGGGCAGACTTTTTGGTGTCTGCCATGATCGGCAGCCCGATGAGGCGCTGAAGAGAGCTACGATAAGTGCTGGAGTTGGGATGAGTGTTAATCGAATATCAGCGATGCCGGCAGAGGTGTGATGTCGAGGTGTTGTTGATGGCAAAGAAATACTAGTAGACACATCTCTATTGTATACCTACATGCTCTCAACTTGTACCCATTACTGATTTGCTGCTTCCACGATCTACATGGCGGCTCATGGAAGAGATCTGACTTCTAGTGATCCGACGGTTCACCAAAGACCGAACCTGAACCCGATGCCGACCTAGTGACTCACCAACGCCTTCTCACCATGGAGCTCATCAATATGAAAATCCCAAGGCAGGGACAGGACAGGGCATAGTGACTTCATCAATCTAGTCTTCACCTAGCCTCGAGACAGGATACCTCTTGCGCTTCTGCAAAATAGAATGCCAGAGCCTTAGTGATATTGATCTAAAGTGGCGCATGATCCACTGCTTGTAGTGATCTGGCAGGAAAGGTATGCGTACCTCCTGGTCGCGCCCAGTTATATTGCTGTCGTCGGGTAGAGGATCACCTGCTAGTGTGAGAGTCTGGCGAGGTTGTACCGGTTCATCTGGATGTCTAGGGACGTGAGGCTACGAGCATACGAATATCCAATTTCGACATCACAATCAATGCTTAGACCAAGTTGTGCCGACTCAGCAGCGCCTGTCAAATCTTCAATCAAGCCGTCTGCTCCTTGCCCCAGCCGGCCTCAACCCTTTTAGCGTGTCCCTTCTCAATAAGACCTTCATTCTTGACCTATTACAATAGAGTTAGTGCCATTTATGAATATCTCGCAAGCAGCATCAACACACCAAGCCTCCCACCTTCTCCATCACTTTCCCAACAGTGCTATCGCTCGTTCCCATATTGCCCGTCTTGTTTCCGAACCCCGCTCCTCCCGTGCTACCACTGCCATAATCAGGGTGACCGCCAGAATACCTAATATAGTAGTTTAGAAGATAGAGAACTAGAAGGGAACACAAGGATTTTAAATGGTTCTTTATAATGAGGAAAACATACGGTGCAGTGCTTTCGTGAGAGCCAAATCGGAGGTCTTTGTTGTCGTAGGACTCCATGTTTTGATCGACTTTGGTTTTGTTGCCGAAGCCTGCGCCACTTGTTGCGCCTAAGCTGAGGTATTAGCCAATCCGTAGGCACAATAGCAGAGATGTGGTGTCAGCTGATGGGCAAGTTAACCTGAGCCGTATTTGTCATGGGCGTTTGAGTATGCGCCACCATCAGCATGCTTTCCAAAACGATACGATTCGTCATTTCCATCGAGGTTTGGCTGGGGAGCCGTCTTGTTGCCGAAACCTGCGCCTGACATTATGATGTGGAGCTGGATTCAGGATAAGTGTTTTGAATTGTGGAATTCTCCAGAGAAGAGTGGATGGATGGTCAATAGCGATTATGGATTTCCATAAACCAGGAAAGGCAGGATATAGATACCGACCCGGGAGCAAGCATCGAGTCAGCCACCCCGTCACCATCGGTAGAATCTTATCTATCACTAGGCTGGACATGTACAATCTCCAAATAGCATCGGTTGAGGACCATTCCCACGCAACGGGCTCCCTGAGCAATGATTGTAAGAATGCTGCACGCCACGCCAAGCACGCGACAACCTGTCGAATGCGCAAGAAGGCTGAACTATCCACGGTGCCAACACTGATTCTGCCAATCAAATCGCCAGCGAGGCAACCTTTTGCTTTCGCTTTCAGGTCTTGAGATAGGAGATCGTGTCGATCTTGTTGATAATGCGCGGTGACGTCGAGTTGGGCTGAGAAGTTCCACGTGATGCAACCAGAATGGTAGCGTGTATTGTGAGTTGGCAAGCTTGCAGCCGTCCGCTCATCGTACGTATTTGCTCTGGATACATTTTAGTTAGATTTGGTGCATATGATGAGACTTCAACACTTACCATGAATCGTTTGTGAAAGTCTGATCGGAGGAGATCATTGACGAATTCCTTTGATTTCTTGTCCTCGGTGCCTCGTGCTTGGTTCTTGAACACGACATCATCGTCCCATCTGAGCAATATCAACGATCCGTATAGCTGTTGTAAGGAAAAAGCAGACGTACCTCCGCTTCATACTGAAGTCTTGGGGATTGAGGAGTGGATTCCCTCGAGCAATGTCAAATTCCCGTTGCTCTTGTTCTTCTGCAGCCTTTTCTGCCTCCTATGACCTCTCAGCATGATGAATATTCGAGTCAGAAAGAGCTTGCATACCTCTTTTGCCCGTTGCTCTGCTCGCTCCCTCTTGATTTTCTCAAGCTCGCGCATCAGTTCCGCAGTCTCGTCTTCTTCTTCGTCTGACCTATAGCATGATTAGCCTGCCTCCGTACGCCTGTATAACTATGATTGAACTTGCTCCTCGTTGCTGCTCTCATCACTCGATCCATCCGAGTCCGCATCCAGATCCCTAGCCTCCTCTAATATGAGTCTTCTGCGCTTTGCCTCTGGATCTTCGCTATCGTCGTCGTCCGCATCTGCTTGTGCGTCTTCTATGGTTCGTTTCGGCGCCACCGCTGTGATGACCTCGTCACCGTTCTTCTTCGCGAAATGGGCTGCTTCAGCTCGTAGTAATTCGGCGCGGAGGTCTCGTACTTCGTTCTCCGCGTCTCCTCCCTGGCCTTCTTTCCTGTGCAGCATCAGAGACTCGATCCGGGTGATTCAAGCAGAGTTCCCATGTACCTGTATTTTAGACAAGTGTGCGCTGGAAGAAGACGCTGGTGATAGGCAGGTCCACGCTGTGCTTCTTTCCCGCGAGCCTGTGAGATGTTAGTTCTGCCCTTCTCATTTGCGTTGGGAGTACATACCGGATCAAATGTAGGTCTGTGGGCGGTTGTCATGTTGGTTTCAAGTCACGGAAAGGAATGTTGTGGTTGTCAAGAGCATTGTAAATAAGTTGAGTAGCCATGGAAGATGCTAAACTGCCGTGCCAAGGATCGCGGAAAAGCTGTCACGTATTATATGCGTTCGCAACTATGACAACCTTGAAACCAACACCATGGTCGCATACCGCTAGCCACGTCTCTAAACCATGCCTCACGAGGCCGAACTTTCCAACAACGAGCGCGAGTTCATCCTCAACTCTCTGCGACAAAATGTGCGTCTCGACGAGCGATCCTTCGACGAATACAGAGATGTCGAGCTCATCTTTGGCGACGAATATGGCCTGGTGGACGTGAAGATGGGCAAGACGAGGTACGAACAGGCAATCATAAGACCCCAAACACTTCTAACAGATTCCAGAGTGGTTGTCCGGGTTTCCTGCGAAGTGACAGCACCGTATCCAGACAGGAAATTTGAGGGCATGTTCATAATCACTTCAGAATTCTCGCCCATGGCATCCCCCGCCTTCGAGGTCGGAAGGTATATGCCTCTCAATTCTACAATTTTTTGATCCTCACCGAGTCCACAGGCAAAATCAAACCGAAATCATCCTCTCTCGCATCCTTGAAAAGGCCATCCGCCGCAGTTCTGCCCTGGACACCGAGTCCCTATGCATAATCGCGGGTCAAAAATGCTTCTCTCTTCGTGCTGATGTGCACATCCTTGATCATGATGGGAATCTGATAGATGCGTCGTGTATCGCGCTCGTGGCAGCATTACAACACTTCAGACGGCCAGACGTGCAGGTGGAGGGCGAAAAGGTCACCATATTCACTGCCAGGGAACGAGAGCCAGTACCATTGTCCATGCTCCACCACCCGCTCTGCGTAACATTCTCGTACTTCGATGGTGGAAACATAAGAATCACGGATGCTACAGCGGCAGAGGAGCAGGTCCGAGAAGGCGAGGTCATCATCTCAATGAACAGGAATGGAGAGATCTGCCAAATCGCAAAATATGGTGGCGTGCCTGTGGATGCGCTTGCACTCGTCAATTGGACTACCACGGCATTGATCAAGGTCAAGGAGATGACAAAATTTATCCAGCTGAGACTTGAAGAGGACGCGAAGAAGAGGGATGTGGGAGGATTGATAGCGGAATTGAGATCTGAAAACGAAAGGCTCAAGAGATGAAAGGTCATGTTGCGAAGGAATAGACAGAAACCGCCGATGTCCGTCCCACTTGGAATCAGGAATAGCCCAAGACGTGGCACTCAGGATGTGTCACCTCGCCACATGATTTCGCCCTTGGGGTCCTGTAGAGAAGGGATCTCCACGCCTCGTGAACATTTGGTTCAACAGTTCGCCAATATCAAACAGGTATGGTTGCGCACACAATCAAAGACATCCATGATAGACTCGGTGAACGCAGCAGTTTGACTCGACAGCAATTTTGAAAGATCAATCGCTGCCTACTCCGTATTGCACCCATCAACTTTGTGTTCAGCTATGATCGGCGATGATGTACCTGGACAGAAAGTATCGTGTCTGATACTATCCTCCCATTCCAGAACATGCGGCATAGATGGTACACACCTCCATGCCTTTTACGCTGACATTCAAAGAGAGGGGATGGAGCAAATTTGGCAGTACCTTGAAAATCGTTCGGAACCTGACTGACTGCGATGACACTTCTCCTGGCTGTTTCGGAAGAGAACGTCTTGATGTCGATGAGTTACAAGTTTTGGTGCGGATCATTGTCAACATCTTAGCTAGAAAGTAGGGATACGAGTTCGATTTCGATCTCGAGGTATTGCACCGAAGACTTCGTTCTTGGAGGATATAAATTGACGAGACAGAGTTACTCGAACGTCCGGTGCATAGCGGATCCTTCGATCGACGTTGCCTCCACTACCTTCAAATCTACGGTCCAGCTACTTGACAGCATCATCTCGATCAACTTCGATGTTGAAGCGTTTTTAGCGAGCTTCTGAGACGGTAGAGAATCATTGATATCGATCTCGAATTAAGAGTTGCACGATACGGTCCAGGCATCTACCATTGGGACATAAACTGCAGGTCTCGCGCGGGTGTAGAAGCTGAGGGACTTTCCTTGGGCACACTTAATCCGGTCAGAAAACCGAATGTCTCCTTTTAATAGTACGTGAGCTTCGCCTTGACGTGAAAGGAAGTTGTTGCTAAAGCTCAAGTGCTATTGAGATCGTCTTCGATAGTTGCGTTCTCCTCCCCAAACTCCAGATTCGGGGGCATATCCTATGTCACGATACTTAGCGACACGGCCATGACAAATTCACTACCGACGGCCATGTGCAGCCTCCCGATCTGGAGGAGACTTTGACCGCTCCTCGCCTTCAAAAGCGCCTCACTCTAATTAAATACTTTAAGTCTATGGAATCCTGGTTTTCGAAATGCGACAGGACCGCTTCCGCATCGATGCCGTGAAAGGGCACAGCTTTGGTGAACCCCATATAGGTTCACTGACTGCTGTTAATGACGCCATTATGGTTCTTTCTGCAGGTGCTCTCCGCCGTTCAATTATAAGGGGTCGGTCAGATCATTCGGACTTTTTTCAAAGGCTTGTTCGAACATCCCAGCAGGTGAACGGACATCAATCAGCCCAAATGCAGCGCGCCAAACTAGTAAGAAAGCTGAAATTGGAGAACCTCCTTATTCCCCTGTGTATCACCTCGTATTTCTCGTGTCCACGGTAAACAAAACAACAGCAGTTACCCCGCTTCGGGATCGTGCGATCGATCAGGGGAGCAAAAAGACCATTCTTTTGAGAAGCCTGGGGAGGGGGGATTGGAAATAACGTCATGTTGGCCATCATAGGCTCGACTTGCTAGGAAAGGTTCAAGCAACCGTCTCATGTTACCAAAAAGAACGGAATGATGCCTTGGCCCAGTGGGTGAAAGCTTTCAGGGCTTGCAGGGCAGAGGCCGATGGACCACATTCCCACGCAGGCAACCAATTTCGGAGGAGGCACCGCTCAAGCTCCATTCAGGGGCAAAAACAAATTTGCACAGGGGCGGGTCGCGCAGTCGACGTTGTTGCTCGCAGAAGCGGGATCAACAAGCGATCGATTAGGGTGGAGATCTGGAGAAGAAGCGTTGTTGTTGACCTTCTTATCTTAGAAGAGGAACCAGAACTGTGATCGACACAAGACAAACAGAGGCCCTGAGCCGCCTTGATGGACCGATAGTCGGAAGTGCAAATTCGGTAGGAGAGGTCTCAGTTCTCGATGTCGATGTCGAAATGAAGAGATGAGGATGAGGATTGCACAGAGGCGGGAAATGCACACGGTACCGTCCTCAGCCAGCTGGTCGGAGTTGCCAACGGGCGCCTACAGCCGACACCTCAGGCACGTGGGGCATTCCAGATGTATGGGGGGACCCTCCCAAACGGCGGCAGGTGGGCAGGTGACGGGACTTACTCAGATTGTCAAGGGCAAGGTGGCGCGTACCGTACCTGGTTCTCATTACTAGCCGTGTCAGGTGATGCCTCCCTTGACTCCACTGCAATTGCAATTGGTTTTTCTGCCTCGGTTTTGGTGCCGAGAAAGGACAGCGGTCTGGCGAAGGCTTATCCACACGTTCGAAACAGGACCCTTTGGCAATCACTCGCTGCACCTACTGCCCTACGGGCCGCTCCCGCTGTTTCGAACAAGCATTGGGAAACATCGTGCCCCCAGCCGAGCGTTACCACAACATCCGGACACGATTGGATCCAATTTGCACCTTCAGGCCGTGAATCTCGACTCTTGAATATCTTGGTATGGCGCCCTTGCTTTCACGACGTTGAGCTCGTGCTGGCCGTCTTCTTCAACAAGATTGGCCAGCAGCGATGTCAGCGGCTCGACCTGGGAAGCAGAGGGAGACCCCAACTCCCTAGCTGACAATCGTTGCTTCTTTTCCTGTTCACCACCAAAACTCTTCCTAGACTCCACTGGCATCCTGCACTACAAGTCTTGGTAGCTGGGCGCCCAGACTTCTCCATGTCCAGCCTCTCCAGTTCCTGGGGCGAGCAATGTCCGTCCCTAGCAGCGGCGTGGTTGTTGTCCTACCGTCTGAGTGAACTACATGGTTTTCGATGTGGGTATCGAAAATGGCAGGATTGCCGACCTACCATGATGTTGGGAGTCCTGGAATGTAGTGCAAACGAGGAGATATATAAGTCTAGGACATCTGTCTCTCATAATTCCTTCCACAGCAATCAGGTCATTCTCTCATTCGATACGCTCTTTACTTCTTCCCTAAAAACTTTCGTTTTCAGAAATCGATCCTACTGGTTAGCGACCGATCTACACAAGTGCCTTTACCGCAGTTCTAAAGTCTCACCCAGCCCTTTCAATCCGCAGTCCTTCACCATGAGATTCGCATCGATCATCACTGGCTTTGTTGCCATCGCTCAGGCCTCGCCTTTGACCAAGCGAGCATCTACCAGCGACGCCGCCACAGTCGGTTACGCCACCCAGAACGGAGGCACAAAGGGAGGAGCAGGTGGAAAAGTCACCACTGTGACGACACTCGCAGCTCTTTCAGCCGCCGCAGCTGGTGACAGCGCTGGCATAGTTATGATCTCGGGTACCATTAGTGGCGCTGGCAACGTAAAGGTTGGCTCCAACAAGTCCATCGTCGGAGCCAAAGGATCCAGTAAGTCCAGCCTTTTCAAGTGCCGCACTACTTGCTGACCGTGATTCCGCAGAGCTCGTGGGCATTGGTTTGACCATCAAGGCTGTCAAGAACGTCATTGTCCGCAACGTGGCGATCTCCAAGGTCCTTGCAGCCAACGGTGATGCTATCGCCATTAACAAGGCCACCAACGTCTGGTATGCTTCGATGGTATATGCTGATTTCGGGCTTGTGCTAACGTGCACAGGATTGACCACGTGGACGTCTCTTCCGACGTCTCCCACGACAAGGACTACTACGATGGATTGATCGATGTCACCCACGCCTGCGATTGGGTGACCATCTCCAACTCCTTCATCCATGACCACTGGAAGTCTTCCCTCGTCGGACACTCTGACTCCAACGGCGGTGAGGACAAGGGCCACTTGACTGTCACCTACGCAAACAACTACTGGAAGAACACCCACTCCCGCGGCCCATCTTTCCGTTTCGGAACTGGGCACGTCTTCAACAACTACTACGAGGGTGTCTCGGATGGAATTAACACCCGTAAGGGAGCTCAGCTGCTCGTCGAGTCCAACGCTTTCTCTGGCTCCTCCAAGCCTCTTTACAGTGTCGGCAACGATGGTTTCGCCGTCGCTACTGACAACGACTTCGGTGGCGAGAAGAACACTGCACCAGCTGGCACCCTCACCAAGGTTCCTTACACATACACCAAGCTCGGATCCGCCAAGGTCAAGTCTGGTGTCGTCGGTGTCGCCGGGCAGACTTTGTCTTTCTAGGCGTGTCGTGGTTTTTGTGCGAAAACCATCTTCTTTTGGACTGCTGAGACTTTCTTGCCCTTGGACGCTGTTGTTCAGGTACTCTTTATACACGATTCTTGAAAAAAGGCTCTTAATTGTATTGATTATGATTGGGGTTTCTTTGTGAAGCTGTCTGCATGGCTGGCGCTGTTGATGACCTACCTGTACTGCATAGCGTAGCGTAGCGCGAGACGAATCAAATTCAGATACTTCTCTTTTATCGCATTTGTTCCGGTTGCTGGAGTGGGAAAATGTGGGATAGGGGATGATACCGCCATGTGGGTTGCACCGCGTCCGCGAGATGATCCATGCGGAAATAACGTGCACTAAGTTGCAGGGCAACCCTGGACGATTCCCTGAGGGTAGATCAACAAGGCTGAGCTATTCCATGCCTTCGTCAATATCTTGTTCGCCATGCATTTCCCCTCTCGCAAATACGGATGGTCCTGTTGTCGTTTACATCTTGGGCCAAGCAGGCATGGAGACAGCCGGCCTTTCAAAGGAACCGAACACAGCCTGTACTTTGGTTCGTGGATGATCATACTTGTCTTACAATCATCAATCAGCATCTCATTCAATGTCCACCCAGGACGATATGACTTGAGATGTAGCAAGTTCCTGTAGCATACTGCGCATAAAACGCTGGGTTAATAGATCAGAACCGAGCTTGAGCTCTCAGCCCATTTGTAGCGAGGGTAGATCATATCATCCCCTGAAAGAATGTCTTTCTCCTTCTCGTTGAGTCGTCTGCATGTCTAATTGCCTCGGAGCAGATGACTGAGATTTCCTACGCCTCCAGCAATCATTATTACTTGTGGTTTGCTGAAACTCGGCTTACTCAAGTACAGATTGGTTAGCCACCAAATAGGAAAGAAAAGCATCTTTCCAATGCTTGCGCTGCCATGAGGATTCCTAGCGGACGATGTCAGCTGTGAGAGTTTACATACAACACATTTTATAACCCTGACGGCCGAACAGTTCGATTGATAATCCACATCATACCTCGTGACACATCAGCCAAAACAATTGCATGAACTCCCATCAGTACGTACTTACATACACCTCCGCAGCGACAACGTGCCTCACCCAATTTACTCTCCACATATCGCCATGCCTTCCACAGCAATTGCCGATTACTACCAAGTACTATCAGTCGAAACAAGCGCCAATGCAGCCCAAATCAGGAAAGCTTACCATTCGCTGGCTCTCCAACACCATCCCGACAAGAATCCCGACACCGACGGGGCGCGGTTCAAAGACATACTCGAAGCGTACGAAGTACTGTCTGACCCTGTCATGAAATCCGGTTACGACAAGAGCCATAGCTCCGACGCGGTTCCTCCAAGGTCAAGCCGGTCGAATTGGGCGGAATGGGAACAAGCATATGCAGACCGATGGAATCTGAAAGATCCCTGAAGGCCGCCAGCAGCGACGCCTGAGTACCCGGGTCGGTACTACCAGCAAAAATATCACGGCGACTCGTTCTCTCACCAGACCTACTACCCACGTCCGCGTTCGATATCGCCAGACCGCGTCTCCAACTGCTCGAGTAACAACTCCGAGACTCGAGCTGCAAGCAACAACCCCGAAACTCAACGTGGCTATGGCTCAAATCTTTACGACAAGGAAACGGAATTTCGTAGCCAGGAGCGGCCGGTTCGTGGCAATGGAGAGCCAGCCTGTCCAAATTCTGCACCAGGCCCCCGGCCTGCACTTCGCGCGTACAAATCAAACCCACGCAGAAACAAGGCATCTAGCGCAAGTGAACCAACACCAGATAGACGCGAGCAGACAAAGCAAGATTCGTCTGGTTTCGAAGTCGATTTTCTCCCCGGCTGGGAGATTGACAACATGCTCGATGTCCCACCTCGTCGTTCATCCCTCGAAAGGGACGCGGAACCTAACCTCGTCAATGGTGTGATCAGTCACGTGGATCTTTGTTGTTTAATATGGAAGCGGCGATGCTTGTTCTTCCCGCCAAGAAAGTCATTCGAAGTAACGCTGGAAAGACCTGGTCACGAAACGAACAAGTTCGTTATTCCCAACTCCGTCGTTCAAAAGTTCGGAATTTATGATTATTGGTATGAAAACGACAATGTAGGCAATGGGTTGGAAATACGTACCACTCGGCAGGATCAGATGATATTCTGCTGGAAGTGTTGGACAGGGTGTGATTGTAGGATACTTATCAACGGGACGGCAGGTGATGGGGACATAGACATTCGCCGCGAGTAGTGATATCTGCAGCAGGACGCGGGTTCTTGAGTAGACAGAGTTGGCGGGTCGGGGCATTGCAAGTAAACAAGTTGGTGTCTTTCTCGTAATCCAGGGCGAAAATATCTGGGGCTCGGATCTCCAACGGTCTAGTGTAGTCGATCTGTTCCATCCACACTATTCATCTCGTTGCACCTTACAGCAACGCGGTAGTCACCAAGCCAGAGTCGCTGTCGTCCATGCAGTCTCCTCATAGTACGCCATCTCCCCGGCTAAATTCGAAGGTTACGAACTCCCCACAAGCCGCACCCTACCGCCTACAGAACGACCAGGGACAACGGGGTATGCTGAATTGTGAGGAAATGAAATGGTGAGAAAATTCCTCTTGTCCTCCTTCTGCTCTGTCTATGGAGCTGGAATTGACCATCAGGCATCGCTAAGCATCCTCCTTGAGCTTTCCTAGGAGACAAACCCTCCCTCTTCACCAGATTCTATGGCAAAGCCAGAATGGCCGTGGCATCAACTGGCAATTGCTGATCCATTACCCGATTGATTGGCATTGTAAAGCCTCGCTATTCAGATGTTTGCGACTAAATATTACGCATCGATTGATTGGGGAGAGCCTTCGACAGCTGACGGTAGAGCAGACCACGTTGACCTCTCGATTGCCTGACTGACTTGACGGAGGGACAATCGTGCGTGACCGAATTAACCACTTGCTGAAGGTCCAATTCAGACGTCTCATCAGGCAGAGCCGCCCTACTTATGAGACCATTCCTTCGTTCTTGTTCGTGAAATGTTCTGCTCATTGGGCAGACTTATGTTGCAAACCATCTATCATCTAAAAGCCACCATATAGAAGTCCATGCTGAGGAGCGAGCGACGTTGAATGACCCTCTGGGGCTCGTCAAACGGGGCTGGAAGCTATATTGAGAGGCGCGTGAGCTTCGTGATGCGGCTGATGTTCGCTTGCGGCCGAACTTCCCGCACCATTTAATACCGTTCCTTTCTCTTCCAACGACTCCCCACAATACAAACTTCTATCGCAAATAGTCCTCACCACACTTTGGGAAAAGCCTCTTCTCTCTGCTTGCCTCTGCTCTTCCCAATCTCAAATTGGTAGTCCACAACATCATTGAAGGCGTGCGGACACTTCTGGCTTTTGACTGGGTCGACAGAATCGACAGCCACAAACCCTGAACGTTCATCAGCTTGACGATCCAAGTAAGTGGAGGATATCGTCGAGAACTTGGCAGAGCTGATTCTCCCCACAGCAGTACAACTCCCTCTGCTCTACTCTTTCCCAGTTCGACCGCACTGCGCAGCGGCATCCTCATTCCAAGCTCTTGCACCCGCGCCAGCAAATCACATCTCCGGCAAAGTGAGTAGGTACTTCGGCACACAAAACAGCCATTAGTCAGAATAAACACACCCCCTAGAGCAATACCGATCGTGCCTACCAACGTGAGACCTTCCACAAGCAAGCGCCGTCGCAATGAATCTGCTGAGCCTGGAAAGACAGGAGGTTCAAGCCAGCGATGCAAGAAGAGACCTCGGAAGACCACATTGTTGGCAACGCAGAAGGCTGTCGATAGCGGTGCTCGCACTTCCTCTCGATTAAACAGTGATACTCGGCCCAGAGCCCAAGATGGTGACAATGGAGAAGGCAGCGACACCGGCACTGCAAAGCGCAAGAAGGTCAATCCCAAAAAGACTGGGTTGAAGGGTGGCAAAAAGACGCCAACACAACTGGCGGGGATAAATGAGCACTTCCGCAAGCGCTTGGCCGAGTCTAACAAGCCTGCCAATTGGAAGGAGACCATGAGCCTGGAATTTCAGAAGGAATACGATTATCCCAAGCCCCACAAAGCCGACTACTCCACGAAGAACTACTTGCAGCAGATGGAAGCCAGCGGACAGTTCGAAGCCGGCCTTGTGTGCAACAAGCAGTTCTACGAGGACGAGGGTAACTACCCGGGCAAGGAAGTCAGCAAGAACCATCCCAAGGTGCAGAAACCAGCCAAGGAGGAACAGCAAGCTGAGAGTAGTGAGAGAGCGCGTCGGGCACATTTGTAATGTTTCGAACGCGTGGTGGAGCACAAATCGGTGCAGATCTAGAGAGCGAAGAGGACCAACTGCGTAGCTCGCTATCTTGCTGGTGGCCGACATTGCCAACCCTTGTGGTCTTGAGCATTGCCAGGATTGAAATCTTCCCTCCTATAGCTAGTACATGCCACGACAAGTATTCCGACCACAGTGCATGAACCATATGTGTCCGACCATAAAGTCAAGGCTAAATATGTATGTGGTAAGTGTGGAATTGAACATGCTAACCGCAGAGAGAAATCGTCGAAGGTGCTCTTTGGGCGTTACTTTGAATGTCTGAGCTTTTGAGTCCCATGAGGTCGCAGGAGAGGCAACCAAGAATGACTGAGTCAAGGCATCAGAATCCAAGCTCATGTAATCGACTTGCCTTGAGAAATCACAATTGCCTCTCTTATTTCATGCTTGAAGCAGACAGACATTCTCTAGCGTGGTAAGTAGAACCGAAGAGAGTGCTGTGCCTTGTATCGGAGTCCGTTGCTGTGGCTCATGTCATCTGCTTCGACCTACGGCCAAATTTGGGAGCGGTCATCACTTCACCTACTATCTCTTTCTGAGACCCACCACAACGACACAAATCTTCCAGACAACCTAGCTGCACCTCTCCGGACCCCGTGCTTCTTAATACCTCTTGTTCGCATCTCTCACCTTGAGTACGTCAAAAGAGCATTCGATCGCAGCAACACCATACTCATGCAGTACTTTTAGAGAGTTTCGATCGCTACGACCACACCCTCTGCTGTGTGAATTCGTTCGGTATGTCCGATTTTCCCCAAGCTTCGGTGCTCCTTGCTCTTGTCATGAGGGCCGAAGCTTGTCTCCCTTTACAGTTGCTGACATCGAACAGAGGAGTACCATTCCGTAGTAGTCCACCAAGGCGCCAAAGACTCTCTTTCATATCGAACTCGACAATCCTCTTCAGCGCGTTTTCACCGTCGGTCGGGCCTACTTCATCTGCTACATCATTTCATGCGTGTAAGCCATCGGCTGACACTTTTCGACCAAAACGGCTCAAAAATCTCGCAGCTGAAGGACATTCGAAACCTCCGCCGTTCTTCTGACGCCGGACATAACTAGCCAAGCTTTTGTCTCGCGCAGGACAGCCATAGGGGCAGTACATGCGAGGCTGTCCTTGAGGTGAGTTATCCCATCATTTCAATCATCGCAGCCATAAGGCAATACTACCCATAAAGGATGCTTAGACGCATTCCGATGACCATAGACTGATGGACTCGCAAGAAACTCTCCATTGACTCAGCCCAGCTCAAAGCAACACAATGTCTCTTCAAGGCCCCAAGGGAATTAAGAGTCGCACCGATGGAATCAACCCTATTATTGACCAAAACTTGACCAACATCGAGGAGATGTCTGAGCGCTTGGGACGACCTCTGCCAATGTCATGGGCGGCGTGGAAAAATCTTAGAATCAATTCCTGGCATGACGACGGAATGACAACCGCGACCCTTCAGGCGAGATTCCGGAGAGAGTTAAGGGAAGTCACGGCGCTGACTCCCAACGAGCATGGGAGAATCCTTTTGAACTCCGCGCTTTGGTTCCCTAAGAACGCAGACGCCGGTGATGGACCGGAATTCGCACAGACCGGAAGAGAAGACGGCGACGCAGACCGACGTTTAATTAGGCGAGGAGCCAATAAGGTCGCTACAAGCTCCATGCATGATGTTCCAGACGAACCTGTTGAGGACGAAGGCGACTTGGGTGAGGAGGATGTGCTGAATGGTGCAGAAGACGGGGAGAACGAAGGCGATGGCGAGGAAGTCGCTGAAGAGGAAGCAGAAGAGGACGAAGAAGTGGCCCAAGGCGCACGACCAGCAGAGGTATCCGACAACAAGTACACGCCAGCCCAGCTCGTGTGGATCAACACGTGGTGCGCCAGCAGGTTTGTGAGCTCTTCAAGAATGCCCCGTGGATGGACAACCCAAATCCGAGTCGATTTCGCAGCCAATTTCAGCATGTCGGTGGACGATATCCCGCCATACTCACTGAAGAACATCAAACAGAGTATGGCCCAGCTGGGGCAGTTCACCGTACCACTCCCCGACTACACGGATCCGAGCAACTACCCAAGCAGGAACGCGAAACGAAACCAGACTTGAACTGGATGATGCCGGCGATTTGCGAGAGGCGATATAGCCACACTTCCGGATTCGGGTCAAGGTCCAGGTGACGCCGATACCGTAGCGATGCCGACATGTCAAACCAGCGACAGAGCCTGCGCAACGCTTCATAGCAAGTGCCAGCTCTTTCCTGAACCTCAAACAGGTCATACAGTCATTTCTTTGTAAGGTCATAGAGATAATGAAAGCTTTCGAAGGCGCCGGGGGTCTGCTGTTGGTTCGAGCGTGCGTGCACTGCGATGGGCGCTTTTCGGGGTTCTCTGGGTGTCAAGAGCATTTGCCGTCCTTGATCTAATTACCTGAGTGCTGCGCTTTATAAGAAATGTATTTGCTAGCTTTGTTGTTCCCATTTGAGTCCTCCTCTTTGCATTGCGCTGTGTGCTCTGTTTGCCTAGAGTTGTGAGTGAGATGGGGGATGGGATATCCAGGATGGGATGCAGGGCGAAGGAACGTGCGAGGAGTGAACTGTACCGTGGAGCCGAGGTAGAACCGCCTGCATTGCATCAGCCTTGCTCTCCGCCTTTTCACCACGCCCTCTCGCGCACTGTATGGTAAGGTTCAATGCAATTTCGATTCTTGCCCTGTCCAGAATGTGTCAGCCGTGAGAGATGGTCTTTCCATAGCTCACTGCATTTTCGTCCCTTCCCCTGAACCGCCTCCAGCCAAGTCACGGTATTGTTTTCACGAAAGGGATAAAGCGTATCGAAGACAGTTTAGAAGTGAGTCTAAGAAGGAAGCCCTTGAGGCGTCGCGGGAGCTTACACTTTGCTGGAAAACAAAGTGGCACATACCGAACTTAATATTGTTTCCAACCTCAGAAAGTTATCCAGCGTCAAGCTCTAGCTTCTACAGAAGTGGAGCCAAAAACCAACGGTCGAGAAGACATCTAGGTCGCGAAAGCAGTAACTGGGTTCCAGAGCTATTATGGGTTTGAGAAAAGGAAGCAGAAGGAACTATCGAATCCCGCTTGAGCCGTTCAAAAAGTGGCCATCGATATTCAAGCTAGGTATTCTTAATGCCGAGTCCTCATCGTTTCTCGGATCCAGCAGTCCGCGCTGATCGTTTGACAAGCAAACTTGATCGGACTTCTTTGACTCAAGCACTTAGGTGCTCTTCTCACTATGATAATCAACAGGCGTGGAGGTAAGAACACACATGGATACGTTTTGCAAATCGCAATCAGAACAGCCTTATTCAAAACCATCAGGTCGGCGAATGTATCGAAGCAATAAGGTCTCCCCGCCAAAAGGTCTCCCAGCCATTGCTGTTCTTATCTAAAAGCCCCTTTCAGGAAAATCACATTTCATCTTGAGCACGGACTTCGTAACGCAGGGAAATCAATCTGGGTATTTCGAACCTACGGAGAGTGTACGGCAAGAGCCGGACGGAAAATGTCAATTTTCCCTACCCCAAACACCATGCATCGATGCACCCGCGCTCCCAAGCCAGTAAAAGCCAATCCCATATATCCACATCAATTCCATTTCAGAGGCTGCAATCAAAGAACAGTTTACTCCCAACCTATCCTCTTAGAACCTGTCCCTTCTATTCTTCGTCCTCCAAGCGGTAAATCCGATGTATGCCCCCGCCACAGCAAAACCGAACATGATAAACTTGACGAAGAACCACGTCCAGCCTCCACTCTCCTTCTTGTTTGCCTTTCCTTTCTTCCAGCTTGTACCAGCTTTGCTTTTCTCCTTCCCATCGCCTGTCGCACCGCCAGCTGGCGCATAAAGATTCAATGTGTTTACAGAAATGATATCGTGATCATCGCTGAGCTCCCCAGTCTCGGCTGAAAATCCGAGATATGCAACTGATGGAATCTTAACGTCGCCGAGGGAAAAGCAATTCTCCCAGTCGTTTTCGTTCCTATATTGGAGGTCTAATACGAGGGATTTATCGGCGAAGTAGGTTAAGCGGAGTTTTGTTGGGTGTGCTTGGTTGCGAATGCCTCTTGCCTGGTCACACTATCAGCCCCTTCTTCATCCTTAGTGAGTGGAAAGCGAGCTTACGGAGCAACCGGCAAGCTCGTTGGCTTTTCCATCATTGTCCTTGTCGTAAACTGTCTTTCCATCACCTAGCATAGCCATAACATATGGGAACACAACTCCTGGACGGTTATTCTTGTATGTATCCAGGAAGATTCCCAAGCCTTCGAACTTGTCCTTGAAACCGAAGACCGTGCCTCCTTGAGCACGCTCTTTCGTGAGCCACATGGCCATGCCATCACCGTACAAAGTCCCTGAGCCGCTGATCTTGAATTCTACTTCAATCTGTCATATATCCTTAGCGTCCATCGTTTGCAATCCACGTGCCAGCATAGAAAATACCTCCCAGTTTGTAGCGGTCAGGGGAACGCGCGAGAAGACCCACCCTTGTCGTGAGGGGAGCTCTGGCGTCAGGCGTATGTACTTGTCTGTTCGTATAATCGTGTCTCCGCCAAAGTCGAACCACCGACTCTGCATATCAGAGTCCAAGTAGGGCTGTCAGACGACGTTAGCAAGCAGATTTGATGCGCGGTGGGACTCGATTGGTCGTCGACGTCGTGGTTGTGGAAAGGGTGGACGCACAATATTCCAGCTGTGAGTCCTAAGCTGTGGTATGGTACGTCAGCAATCATCTCGAGCTTAGGGAGCGTAGACACCATACAACAATCTTCTTGACTTCTTCTTCTGCTCCCACCAGCACACCAAACAGGAGTGCGAACAGCCAGGCCCATGGCTTCAGAACGGCCATGTCGTACGAGTAGCGCAACGAAGCAAAGAAAGGGAGGCTCAGCAATATATGTCTCCACAACAAGCCCTCTCTGTTCTTCTCTGTTCTTCACTACCCGGGCGAGTTGTATTGTTGGTCGTATGGCCTTGGGCTTAAGAAGACAAGGTGTTATTAACGTGCAGACTGTTCCTCGCTAGCCACATCGAGAAGACTTCCGAGTCCGCAGCATTGGAACCAAACGCCTTTCGAGACTCCTCCAGTCCCAGCAGCCCACTGGCATAGTTCTTGAAGGCCACCCTATCATTGAACTGACACCACCACATCCATTCCATCGATCCGCAACTGTTCGATCACCTCGAACTCACGACTCTGCGCCAACAATGGATGCCCTCACTACCTCTTCCGATCCAAAAACCCAACTCATGAATCAAGTTCGACAAGAAGCTGCCATGATAAATGCGAGACAATTAATAGAGGTATGCTCCCCTACATACCATGTCAAGCTCTAGCTCACTCGGTATACAGAAAGTGAACGAACACTGCTTCGAACGTTGCGTCCCCAAACCCTCGTCCTCCCTCTCCAGCGGCGAAAAGAGTTGCTTCTCATCTTGTATGGAGAAATACATGGCCGCATGGAATACTGTGTCAAGACAGTATGTGCAAAGATTACAGAGGGAGCAGGGCGCCTTCACCGCCCAGTGAGCGAGTCGTGGGTGGTGGTATGCACCAGAAGAGACAATGGCGACTATTTGACATGGCATACATGAGGGCATTTGCACCGGCTATTCATACGCGACGAGGGTCACCAGCTCACCACTGGAATCGATGTAAAACTATGGACTTTGCACGGGACAAATGAGAAACGTTTTCACAGTATGTGGTGACGCAGGATACCAAACATCAGCACACTAGACTCAGCCCTTCCCCATCAACGCCTGGAGATCAAACATTTCAGATCCAGCTTGATATGCCCATATACTACCTGGTTGTAACTTCTTTCCAATAGCTCGAGGTCTTTGCCTTTCAAGGCCTCTTCGCACGGCCAGTCTTGATGGATAGAAGATATCATTGAGTCGCGGTTGTCAAGGCTGTGTATACATTCGGGAGGTTTACGAAACTGTTTGATTTCAAGTTATGCACAGGCACCCGCACCTGCGTTCCTAGCGTCCTAAGGCATTCTAGTAGCGTCCGTCTTCCCCAGGTCCACAGGTCCATCGACAGAATGACACCTTCCTCCTTTTCTTGCGCTGCACAACTCTCGAGAGGGTCCATTATCCTCTGACGCTGAGACATTGTTCTTTCGTGATGCAGCCGTGTGTCACGTTCTCAGAATTGACGAAAATGGCTTGGTGTTTAAGATCCGTTTTGGCCAAGTGACGTTCTCAATCAAGCCCAAGCCTGGAGCCTCCAGTTCTCATCCTCCAAGACGGCCCCTATCCCTCCAGCACTCCTTAAGACCGTGTGGAGGTCGCCCCGGAGAAAATGGCCGCTCAACATTGGCGGTGACCTGATCAGGCTCTGACCATTCATAAGGATCCCTTTCATCGTATCACTTGCTACGGTCTCCATCCGCGTTCATCGCCATCGTGTCAATAATATCACGGCGCCAACAATTAGTTTGGAGAAACTTGATAATGAACAAGTCCCGCCTCAGCAGCCCCAGGGCTCGTATCAGACCGGCTAATAGCAGCAAACCCAATATCATCATCAATCTTAACAGCAGGCTAGCTTCACTCCAACTTCGCCGATGGAATAACAGCCTTATCTCACCAGCTCAACGATTTTCAACACCAACACAAAGCCCAGCTCCCCAATATATTCCTTCGCAGTCACAGTATCCCTTTCAGTCACCGCCTCAAGGAGTAGCCGGAGCCCAAACAGCCGAGTATCGTGGCACAGATATATCTTGATGTTCATTAAAGTCGGACTGCCTGATCGTCTTTGGCAGTGGGTAGAGATTCTGCAATTATTTCGCTTTTGCTTATCTTGTGGCCATTCTAATTCGCATGTCTCTGTCCTTAGACTTTCATCCTTCCCTGTTTTTTTTTTTGCTTTTTGCGCAGCCACTCAGCCTTAGATGCCTATACGCCTGATTTTCGTAGCCCACTCTTTGTCTCCAACAAGTTCTTTGTTGGACGGTGTTTTCGCTTCGATCTTTGCGAGCCCCATTCAGTATCTACTCAGAATTTGTTGCTTCTTCGCGTTTGGAAGCAGGTATGCGGCTGCATCATTCGCTGTAACTCGAGACGGTGGTGCGTGAATCGATCTGATGAACCCTGGCTATCTTGAAATGCGAGGTTATCACAACTCACTCTGAGCATTCTCTTATCGCTTTAGCGATAACGATGTGATAAATTGGCGAGATCCTGAATTACACCTGCTGGTCCTACGCTAGTTCGCTTGGGCGTTGGCTCCCTGTTCTGGCTGGCGAACATACATCTCAATCCGTCCACGTGAGGATCCTGCAATCGAGAGACACCATCAGAAGAGGCAGGAGTATCCAATAACATTCTACAATATCCCCATTCTCTCGATGATTGTTGTGTGTACCACATAACAGGGCCAGGCCTGCTGACAACATATCGCATTTTTAGCTGGTCTTCCTTTTAAGGGAGCGGATGGCCAGATCTCGTTTACCGACTTTGTGACCTGGAACTTGATTCACGCAATCTTCGAGCAATCGAAAATAGATCTTCCTTCATTATTTATTACAGTGTCGCCTACTATTTGGGTCACACAGTGTTGGTGGAGGCTCCCAGAACGGGTGACCTTGCTGTCAGCTATAAGTTGGATGCATTTTCGCAACGCACGCAAACGTACTGAGAGCCACGAAGGCACGCATTGACAATGTCGCCAGTATTGGATGTGGCGCAATTGATCCGGACAACAAGGGTGAGTGGCCCTCGTCGTGATTGAACATGGAGGCTAACAAGGACATGAGACGGCTTCAGCGATACCAGCGGACTTGGCCTCAAACCGGAGGACTCGACGTACTTCGTGCGCGCTCTGTCCGCCGAAGCCGCCAACTGTGGCACGTCAACTGGTCTCAAGAACGTGCAATCTATTCTCACTTCTGCAGCAGATGTCGTTCGATTCGCCGTGAACGAAGAGTGCAAGACCGTCACTTAAGACTGTGGCGTCTACGACAATTTCGTCGTTGATAAACCTGTGTTCCATGGTTCGTTACGGCTTCATCTTTCCGCTCTGGTGAACCTTGAACTAATGATATCAACACTCGAGCGGGGTCGGAAAGGATGGTAGGGCGGTCACTAAGTCCGAATTAGAACGTTTGCTAGTAGTGATGCAAGTTGGGGGATGGTACACTGACAGGTGCAACGCCTGAAGGCTGGAGACCAATAAGCAGTCAAGTAGTGCTCAACACTTCAGATCACCGAGAATTGAATCGTCAGTCATTTTTATGCATGTATCGACCTTGCTAGTTTGGTAGACATCGATAGATCTGAGGGTGCAGGCGACGAGAATTGCATGAGAAGCGAGATTGTCGAGTGCATCGACTGGCGGAGCAAGAGATCGGATTCTGTTCGACCGCTTGCATGATTTTAGGCTTGTGTGAACTCCAGGTGAGTGTCGGTCGTGTCGGAGACAGAGACAATGGTTCTGCGAAATGTTCGGATACCCCGAGCTTCAGAGACCTGGAGACTCCCCTTGGAAGGCGAAGATTTCCAGCCAGAATGAATGCCTCCCTTATTTGCATGTCATTATCTCATGACCTCCACGCCACTTGGAAGGCCGAAGACTTGCGAATCCAGATGCGGGCCGCAGCTTTCGATTGCACCTTTTCGCCGTCTTTCCACCAGGCAATTCTTTGTAGCAAAATTTACGACATTCCCGCTAATATGATACGACCACCTCTGTCGATTGTCTCTTTGGTCGCAATCTTTCAGACTCAGGTCAAGTCCATTGTCGAACAAACAAAGGGAAGGAGCATAGAGAGGACTAATAAGACCCGCCGCCGAGACCCGCCAGACCTGAGCATCCGTGCCGTTACAAGGTTCGAACGCAACGGCAATGTCAGAAGCAGTCGAACAGTTTTTAGACGCCGTGTTGAAAATCATACCAGTCGGTATGACGCGGTCCACCTTCGAAAAGCGGTAAATACCCGTAGCATGACCGTCAAGGGTGACATTGATGTCATTTCTGACGGAAAGAACAGTTCCAGACCAAAGATCTTTCGCTTCAAATTCCGTGCCCCTCTCGAGACCGATTCTTTCAATATTGATAACAGTAGTCCCAGTATCGTTTCCACGGTTTAAAATAGTCAGCAATCGGTCACCGTTTGCCAAGCTCTTGGTCAAAACATCCCAAATCCCGTCCTGGCTTACCAAAGTAGCTTGCAAGGCCAACGGGTCTTGATCGATGGCGATGATATCTTTGTTCGTCAGATACGAGATTTCATCTTCGGACAAATCAGGAATGTAGGCACTAATTAGAAGAGGTGCGGAGAATGAGCTCCAGAGGGCGAATTGTGATTTTTTCTCATTCAAAGTCAGCCATGGCCAATCCACGATCAGGAAATCGGGATCGTTGTAAAACCCTGGCTGCTGGTACCTCGCCAGAAGCACTTCGAAGCCAAAATTGTTCAGAATGCTGTCCCACCAGCGAGTGGAGTTGTAGTCGCCATATACGTCGATATCATGAGAATGCCTGGCCAGTTCTCCGTAAATGGGTACAAATTCCATGGCGAGGTTCCAATTTGTTCGATTTGTCTCTGAGCTGTAAGTAAGGGGACCTGAAAAGTACGCAGGAGCAGACTCAGAAAAGACCAATGGCTTTTCCATCTTGGAGAGAACAGAGTACCATTTTCTGTTGAGGTACTCATTCTCTGCTAACATACTCCGCCCTTCTTTTGGGTGTATGTTGCAACCATCCAGTTTAAGGTAAGAGATTCCCCAGTCGGCGAATGTGTGAGCATCGATTTCTTCGTATCCCTCAGAGCCAGGATATCCTCCGCAGGTCATATTCCCGGAGTCTTCGTAAATACCGAGACTGAATCCACGTGAGTTGACATAATTAGCTAACCATGGAAGACCATGAGGAAATAGGGTCGTGTTCCATTGTAGGGAGCCGTCGGGTGCTCGCTCGTTCTGTAGCCAACAATCGTCAATATTGATGCGATTGTATCCTGCAGCGAGCAAGCCTTTGGACACCATCGCGTCGGCTGATTCGGTGAACAGGGATTCGTTGAGGGCACACTGGAATCGTGCCCAGTTGTTGAAGCCCATCGGAGGCGACGGGGAGACAGACGGGTTGTCTATCGAGGCCGTGGTTTGCTCGTGGCAACTGATGTAGGGTCTTTTGTAGGGTCTTTTGTAAAGCATCGAGGGCCTCATGATGGTTATCCCCATGACTATGAGAAGGGCAAAGATGGCAGAGAGACGTGCGTATCGGCGGCGAGGCCTGCTTGCGGCAGATTCTTCCAACCGAGAGCAGGAGAGATGGACGCTCGTTTTGTGGGACATGATGATGGACCTTTGTGCATGAGGTTGTGGCAGTCAGAGGCAAGACTTCGGGGGACCTGAAGTTTGGAGGACAGGCTGGACATGGATAGCATAAGCCCGACAGCGAAGGATAGGGGAAATTCTTGATGGGTAAGGGTTCAGTGGAATCGAGTGCTGAATCCGTGGAGAGCTCCGACTTTATTTTTAGGCTCAATGCATGCTTGCCGACTCGCTTGTTGGGAGTTGGGAGTTGGGAGTTGGGATTGGAGCTATGAGCTTTTGTCCCGGACCCCGACTCTAGTTCTACAGTACCTCAAAGTTCCAATACTCCAACTACTCTACCAACAACTTTTCGTGTTGTCGGCCCCCCCTCGCCCTCCAGCCCTCCATCACCTCCTCGACAACAACAGCCCACAATGTTCTCAAGAGTCGCCCGGACGACCTTTTCCCGGCCCGCCGCCCGCCGCAATGCCTTTCCCTCGCCCACATTCGCGTTCCCTCTCCGTCGAGTAACCACCGACGCCGCATCATCGCACGCCGACAGAGAGTCGGTCCCAGAAGTATGCCCCTCCGTCAAAGGCATCGCAAACTGTGACTGCAGCTGACCCAACTGGCCTGACAGGAAGATGACAAACACTTCGAAGTCCGCCTCTCCGACGAGAGCTTCGAAACCTACGAACTCGACCCTCCTTCTTATTCCCTAGACGTCACAAAGAAGGAACTGAAGCAGATGTACTACGACATGGTCGCCGTAAGGTGAGACGCCCCATTGAAGCTGGACTAGGACAGTCCCCACTAACAACAACACCCACTGCAGACGAATGGAAATGGCCGCCGATCGTTTGTACAAGGAGAAGAAGATTAGAGGTTTCTGCCATCTCTCCACGGGACAGGAGGCCGTCGCCATCGGCATTGAACACGGAATCACGAAACAAGACCACCTGATTACTGCCTACAGATGTCACGGCTTTGCCCTGATGCGTGGCGGAACCGTCAAATCCATTATTGGCGAATTGCTTGGACGAAGGGACGGCATCGCCTTCGGAAAGGGTGGTTCCATGCACATGTTCGCCACTGGCTTCTATGGTGGAAATGGAATTGTGGGTGCTCAAGTTCCAGTCGGAGCTGGCATCGCCTTTGCCAACCAGTACGAGGGCAAGGACAATGTCACTCTGGCCCTCTACGGAGACGGTGCCTCCAACCAGGGTCAAGTCTTTGAAGCGTTTAACATGGCCAAGCTTTGGAATCTCCCCGTCATCTTTGGATGCGAAAGTGAGTTTGCCATAAATCCTTCAGATCGCGGCTCGATCACCGCGCTAACATTCTGCTCCCAGACAACAAGTACGGTATGGGTACATCTGCTGCTCGATCCTCCGCTCTCACCGAATACTACAAACGTGGACAGTATATACCAGGCCTCAAGATCAATGCCATGGACGTTCTTGCTGTCAAACAAGCTGTTGCATACGGAAAAGAATGGGCCCGACAAGGCAAGGGACCATTGGTCTACGAATTTGTCACATACCGATATGGAGGCCACTCTATGTCCGATCCGGGAACCACTTACCGAGTGCGTACTTCCACCCACACGGATGCCGAGCGAAGCTAACATGAGAATAGACCCGTGAAGAAATTCAGCGCATGCGATCTACCAACGACCCAATCGCCGGCCTCAAAATGAAGCTCCTCGATTGGGGCGTCACAACCGAGGAAGAGCTCAAGTCCATTGACAAAGAGGCACGTTCAGCAGTCGATGCGGAGGTCGCAGAGGCAGAGCAAATGGCACCACCAGACCCAACGCCCACCATTTTGTTCGAGGATATATACGTTCGTGGATCTGAGCCAGCTTTCATGAGAGGCCGCATCCCCGAGGAGAACTTCTATTACGAGGAGGCTGATATCAAGGTCCCGAAGGAGGCCCCTGCGGTTGCGCGTACCTAGCTGGAGTCAGAGCATTGTGTAATGTATCATTCGTCTCTTTGTCCGAATAGATTTGCCTGGATTAATTTGGCTTAATCCTAGGGTCTTCTCTGTGTCGGGACGGTTCAGAATATGGGGTTTGGGAGCGTGCGTGGCTAGGACAAAATGTAATTTGTGAGACTTCCTCACGTTGAAGGCCTGCTTATAAATTCAATCTGTCCCGAAGAAGAGATCAGGCATAAGTGATCGACTTTTATTCTCAACCTGCAAGTGCTTAGGTGAATGGGACGGCTTTGCAGCAAACACAGGGCTAGCAATGATGAATTTGGCTCCCATGTTTCTCGAGTGCGATTCCAAGAAAAGCATGACAGCGAACTGACATGGCTGCGTTCAGAGATCACGATGCTCCTACTGGACCTAACGACGTGCTCCTGATTGCGCCTGGCAAGTGCGGTGGGTCAAGCCGATAATAAGATCTTGAAGTCATTGATATGCAACCGAGACAGACTTTTGATGCTGAGATAACCCGGTCAAGCTCATTCCTCAGATCCAAGGTGGGCCACTTATTATTACTCCCGCTACTAGAAGCAGCGGCCCCAGAGCCTCACGTGGCCAGTAGGTATATCGATCAAGACCCAGTTCCCATGTTTGAAACCAGCAATCTAGATTTATCAAGTCTCCTCCTCGGAGAATCGTCTCGAATAAGATTTGGTGAAAGTGTATTGCTATCGATTTCAGTCTTTTCGTCTCACTTCGGCTCGAATTGATCCATGGCGGCACAGGATTGAGTAGCGAACCCGTTATGCTAGTAGATTGAGGCAATATTTTGACACATCAACGACTTTGACTGTCCAAAAGATTTTGCTTGTTCGTCTCTGAGCGAAGATCTACGGGAGCTTTGAGGTGCGCTGTCGTGCAGAAGAATACTTGCAATGAGTCCAGATTTGCCTCGCCCAAAAACTAATCGAATTTGACTACAAATACCTAGGTGCTGACCGCCATCGATTAGTACAGCCACGGCCCTACACAGGGTGTTAGCTAAGAGACTTTAGTAGATAGTATGACGCATACCTTTGATGAATGTATTTTCCTGTTCCGACTGCACAGGTATCTTAATGACGTTCGTATGCACAACATCCATTGCAAAAAGCACAACTTGCGCTCTGACCACAAATGATATGTTGATATCATTCGCGCCCTGCCTGATCAAATGCACATTGACGCGTGCTCGAGCGAGCGCGCCAATGACTTCGCCAGCCACTCCGACCATGTTTCGCATCTTGTGTCCGATGACTGAAACGATGCACATGTGTCTGCCCACACTTACGATGCCTACTTCACTGAGCTCGGTGAAGGCTTCGTCGATGCTTACGCTGGAGCTTCCTCCCGAAACAGCCAATGACACCATCTGTTGACTACTGCAAATCAAATCGATGGTCAGGTTCTGACGTCCAAGGCAATTGAAGATCTCCCCCAGAAAGTCATGTGGCTTGGTTCTTCCATTGGAGCGAACGTTTATAACAGAGGGTGTCCGGCGATGTTACGTCTCGCCATGGTAGCCATTTGCAGTCATGAACATGAAACGCGATAGTGAAGACGAGTTGTCGCTTGCAGCCAATGTCGGCGTACTTGGGCGAGTAGTTGCAGGCGAGCGATTTTTTGGAGAGTTGATCGACGGATATATGATTGTACCTGAGCCTTTTGGATTCTTGATATTTTTCAACCGGAGAGGAACATCTCGTCTATTGATCTGCTCCATCGTGAGGGGATGAATGACCTCGGAGGAGGTCAGCAGCGACGATAAGTGAGGTGATTCAAGTTCCGTACTTAACTTCCAAATTAAGTAAGCTCTGCTGCTTCTTCAGAGGTGACAGTAGCCAGCAACCTGGCAGAAGGCACTTTCAAGGATCTGCAGTGAAGATGCCCTGTAGTTTTCAGCTGATTAACCCATGAGCTGGATCAAGTCGCTCACATCTATTTCTTTCCAAATCTGTAGTTCTTTGGCGTCTAAGCTGGCTGCGCAGAGCGCTGCACACAGGTCCGAGTAGCCACCTCCAACACTGCTGACCAGAGAATCGGGCAATGCGCCAAAGAAGCCTTGCGATCGTCAGCCTTGTTTTCCGCGCGGCAGGACCAATATGCCGGTGATAACGGGAAATTTTCCTCCGCATTGCAATATCTTGGACCCGATGGCCGTGGTCAGGCCAGCTAAAGACTGGGACGGATTTTGGCGGTAGGCTCGTTGCTGCTGGCTTCGGTTGTCGCTATAGAGTTGTTGAACAACATCGTCCAAGAAGACAAGTTCGGCGTCAATTCCCTGCGTGATTTAGGTCCATTCGCGCTGTCAGTCGTGATACGCGCCACTCACGCGACTTTTCAGAGATGCTGCCACAATTTTACAGGAAAGTTTCACGCCGACAGCTAGCACAAGATCCTGCGTCCGCTCAGTGATCTCACCCAAAGTCCATGTGGCCTTCAGGTATCCTCGCAGCTTTCCACAATCGTTCTCTATCGTTGCTTGGAGATGATCCTGCGGTATTGCCTCTACTCCATAGTCCCGCCGACTTGGGACGCATGATCGAGCAGCTTCAACGTGCTCATCTTTGATCATGTTGATCGCCCGATGCAACTCTGTCGTGGAGGTCTCGGAAGAAGTATCATGGTGGGTGGCTTCAAAAAGAAGACTGGTTGTGCCCATTAATTTAGTAGAGCTCGAGCGTGCTGAACAAACCACGGCGACATCATGCGTTTGCAGATAGTCGAGGACTGTCGTTCCGTTTATGGCATCGAGTAGTTTACCAACACTTGTCCCGCCATACTTCTGGACAATCCAGGGCCGAGAGTGTGGGTGTAAGGTCAATATCGTGAGGTGGTGAAACGGAGAGATGCAGCTCAGTCTTCTGGATTCGAGATGACAATTGCGGGAAGCTTGATTGTCTATACCTCACACACATTAGCAAAGCTCCCGAGGACGCTCTTATTTGACAACGATATTCTGGGAGACGACATAGTTCCAGTTCGGCTGAAGTAGAGCCAGTCTGGGGGTAGAGGCCGCACGAATCTGCCGTGACCTGTCATGCCCGGGCTTTGCTCAGTGGAGATGATGAACGAGAAACAACCCATCCAGGCTTCAGAGCCAGAGCGGCCTGGAATCCTGCGCAAGCAGCAATCGATCATCAATCAACCAATCAAACAATGTAAAGTGCGTCCTGGGGGTTTCTGCGGATCATGGGCGGATGTGACGCGGTGCATCTCTGGACCTTGGAGATGCGGCGTGAATTGCGGCATACAGGTTGTCGACAATCCATCGACACGGATGGCCTGGAGCTCTGTAGGAGGTACTGCGTTGCGCAAGCGTGGATTCCACAGATGAGTGTTGATTTGTCAGCTGGCACACTCGACCAGTAGGGCGCGTCAACAGGTGGATGATGTTGGTGCTGTGTGAATGAATTTGTACCCAGGAAGGGCCTCCAGGTTAAAACTTCAGGCTTTGAGGCCTCAATCTGTACACTGTAGCCTGAGGTGTTTTTACTCCAGGCACGTGATCATGAGCGCGCCAAGAGATTGGTACCAGTTGGAAAGCAACCTTAAGCTGTCATCCATCGACGCGTCAAGCTTCATTCCCACATCAGCAAAAGACTCCCACCGCAAGGCACCTAGCATCAAAACATTGTCATGTACAGGTCTAATATGATGCCCGTCTGCTTCTCTAAAGACACTGTCATGCCTCTGATCCTCCTCCATCGCCAGTTCTGGCAGTCCTTGTTTGGCTTCATGAAGCCCAGGGTGTTCTCTCTTGAAGTGATCCGCTATCAAAACATTCAGCGCCGCGAATTCCAGCAGAATCCATCATGTCCGTCCATTGAATCGAGGCTGACCAACTGCGCATACGGCAAAGTATCAGCCAGCAGTCTTTGCTGCTCCGGACGAAACAGCACGTCGGTTCCCACACTTATCACCAGAGCACGCGGCGGCACCTCTCGGAAGATGTGCCTGAGACTCTGCTCGTTCGGAACTTGATTGGCACCCGACCCAGTCTCGGCGCATCTTTCTCGTGTACCGACGTTGTGAGAGTCCATCTTATTCGCCAGATGAATGTAGCAGTCGGCGTCGAATCTCGATAAGAATTTCTCGGCTTGATAGTTGAGAGGTAATTTCGGGCTGCAAATTGGGGGGGCACCGAGAATGGTGGATTCGCTTCTGCGACGGATGGGTCCCGGTGTGATTTGCACACGCAACATTGTCTTTGTCCATCCGCGGTATCATGAAAAGCGTGAAGGCATGATTCTGGGACAAGCTCATCCTGGGGCAAAGCTATTCTCTTCCTTTGGCCCGCAGGCTGTCGATTGAATTTGGCTTCGAACGAAAAAAGCGACCTATACGTCAGCATCCCGACCAATCGTGCTGCACCCAGTCCTTTTCGTGGTTGCCCAGTCCGCGTCGGCTCGTACCATCCGCTTCGAAATGCCGAATCTGCATATATGCACTGCCTCTGAGCCTCTACCCAGGCGATACCCCAAGCCCCATGATATGCGCTCGTTGCAATAGGAACGATTGTTCCAACGTAGCCAGGCGGTGTACATAAACGGAAATTCTAATGCCAACATTCCGCCCATGGAACTTCCGATTACTGCCGCCACTTTCCTCGCCCCCAAGGCGTCGAGAACTAACTTCTGGACCCTTGCATCATCTCGAAAGGTTGTGGCTGGGAAGTCTGGCCCGTAGTGGCTACCAGTGTCTGGGTTGATCATCAGCGGCGAAGCGAAGCCATAAGGTGATCCAAATGTATTGGCGCAGAATACGAAGAACCGCCGAGGATCGAAAGCTCTCCCGATGCCCAAGAGCGGCTGCCACCAATCTTCTGCGTCGCTGCTCCCGGTCAAGGCATGGCTGAGGACGATGGCGTTGTCACCCTTGTCATTTAGGTGTCCCCAGGTCTTGTATGCGAGCGGCACAGATCTTAACAGTCGACCGCTCTCCAGTTCTAAGGTAGGCAGCAGTGCGAGCCTCTGTGCTCTCACCAGATTTGCGTAGTAACTGCTTTTCTCCAGCTTCCAGTCCAGATCTACACAGATGTTAGATCAGTTCAGATAAAAGGTGAGAGACTACTTGCTGATGTTCATGGTTTCAGACTCAACCTATTGTGGACATGTTCAAATCTATGAAGAATCACGTTTTCAAAAGACGTATTATTTTGCTGCGGTCAAAATGATGGTTAACGAGATGTTGTACACTCAAGATCAAAGCTACGAGGCTGTTGCGGCGCATTTTTAGGCTGAAATACACTCTCCAATCATACAATTCGGCTGGAATATCCTAGACCCTAACCCCAATTAGCTGCAAGATCCACGCACGTTCATCAAGGTCCTGTATCCCGCCATTTCAGGATTTGCTTTCGGGCTCTGAAACTCGCCCCTCCATATAATTTGTCAACTAAGCATGCAACCAGCACCAGAATGGAGCCGCGAAACATGTTTTTTTGGCCTCTCATGCCGCAACGCTGGCTCTTAAGATGTCCCAACCTTAAGGATTACTGATGACTCCGCACTGCCAGCAGCCTACAAAGTCAGCCTCTACGGCCGAATACCAAAGCCTACCACAGCTAGATTGTTATCGCAACAATGCCGATGGCCTCACGGATTGTTAAGGTTGCCGCAATCCAAGCGGCTCCAGCCGCATTTGATCTGGAAAAGAGCATCGTCAAGTCGTCGGCTTTGACTGTAGAAGCGTCACAAGCTGGAGCCGACTTGGTTGTTTTCCCGTAAGGACGCGCTGCCTAAATCAACAATTACAATCAGACGCTTACAATCAATCAGAGAAGCCTTTCTTTCAGCCTACCCGTGGCGTTATGCCTTTGACGCCACAGTAGGTGCTCGCGAGCCTCGTGGTAAACCACCTCACAGATATTCCAGACGCCTGTGTCCCTGTTAAGACTTGAGTTGCAGGTCGAAAGTGGTTTGCAAGATATTACAAGACGGCGATTGCAATCCCGTCGCCTGACTTCGATCGTCTTCGCGGAATTGCCCAAGAAAACAAAGTACTACTGTCTGTTGGAATCGTTGAAAAAGAGGGCGGCACTCTATACTGTTCTGCAGTGTTGATCGACCGAGAAGGCGTCCTTCCGTACAATCACCGAAAAGTCTGTCACGTTCATGACAAGGAATCTGCAGCGTTTGCTGATATCGTATAGCTGATACCGACCGCTGCTGAGTGACTAGTGTGGGGACGAGGCGTGGGAGATGTAGTCAAGGTTGTCGACACTGAGCTTGGTAAAGTCGGAGGCCTGATTTGGTATTGCATCCGTTCACAAGACCTTGGCTGAAATGCTTATCTCTGTATAGCTGGGAAAATTATATGCCTGCAGCAAGACTTGCATTATACCAGCAGGGCATCGAGTAAGTTCCCAAACTCAAGCTCCGTAGCGNCCCCCCAAGCTCAGCGAACTGAAGATTGATATCGTTCTATTTTTAGCGACTTGAAAATCGTTTCATCTGGAATTAATCGCGGTCGGTGTAGGTTTATAGATGACGATGCAAGGAAGCTGTAATTCGAGAGCAGTGGATCATGGGTGAACTATCGCTTCAATTCCTTTTGCTAATCACATTGGTTGTGACAGAATATATATCGCGCCTCATGCCAATGATCTGCCCACTTGGATCGCCTCCATGCAACATATAGCTAAAGAAGGCCGTTGTTTCGTGATCTCAGTGAACCAGTTTTGCAAGGTACGCTGCGCCAATGACGCTTGGGCTATGACATGAAAAGATTGACTTCACCACAGATTTCTGACTTTCCATCCGACTACCCGCCCTTCACAAAAGAACATCACGACAGACAACCTGATGGCACATCTTGGGTGCCCGAAGCAATTCTGAACCACGGTGGCTCTTTTATTGTTGGGCCCTTGGGCACATTTCTCGCAGAGCCTGCGTGGGGCAAAGAAGAAATTGTCTATGCCGATCTGCATATGGAGGAGGTAGTTGGATCGAAGGTGAGTAGTTCTCAGCAACACTGGCTTACGCTTTCGCTGATCTCCCGCACAGATGGACTTTGATCCCGTGAGAAGTTATTCCAGACCGGACATATTGTACAAATCCCCTTATTCTGATTATTCAAACATCTCGACTGACTGCGTGTCCAGCTCATTGACAGTAAACACGAGATCCGGTGTCAATGTCTCTCTCGTAAGCACACAGGTACAGCTGTCTATCTTGCGTGGGCTCAATTTGTCACCATTCTATTTAAATTTTCTGCTTAGGAGCTAGCAACCACCTAGTACTCCTGTTTACAGATGCTTTAATCATGTGGCTATGGCTGATTGCTGGTAATCTTATCGAACGACTCTGCTAGGAATGCTCAGACATGCTTGTAGGCTCTGTCAACCTTGGACAATGGTGCCATCGTCCATTCCTCGACCGTCCATCCCCAATCCACGTTCGCTCAATATTGTTCAACATCGGTGCAACTCTCGAAAGCCAAGATCGGTTGTAAGTATTTCTTGCGATTCTTTGAAACCCTGTTGTATCAACAACTGTCGAATCTAAAGCATGCTAATGGACACGGGAAGAACAAAATTCAAGTTGCAATGCCGGCATTCACTGACCCCCTGTGGTGTCTGATCTATTGGCGATGTCTATCCAGCATCTCCACAAAACTACTAGCCAGATGCAACTCAAGAATTCAAGCCGTACTTCCAAACCCTGGCGTGTCTGGCAATATCACCACGCTAGACGGGTGATCATCTGTGGGGTCCAAGGACTTCCTGGCGAGACCCCACACTTATGCCGCATATCAGGAATAGATTATGCCGCGTCGAAAATTGCCGCCCATGGGCCACAACACTCTCACTCCATCGTACGTCCGTGCGATAACGATTTCACTCATCGACTGGACTTCGTCGATATTACTGGAGGATCCATCTTTAACTTCGAGTCTTTCCACTTCACACTTTCGACCCTTTCTTCCGCACAGAATGCCTACATCGGAAACCAAACGCCCCCCGTGTAAAAATGGTTGCTTGTCCTGGTTTGTGACCAATAGCAAAGCGCAGCTAAGCTCATGTATACTAACTACTTTCAGTTGAGCTTCTTACACCAGATGTGGCGGAGAAAAGCCGACTTGTAGCACGGTGAGCTGTCCTAGAGGAGTGAACTGATTCGGCCGCTTCTGATGCCATCTTAGTGCTTGATTAAGGAAAGAGAATGCGTATATACCAAAAGTAACAGAGGAGGCCCAAGAGTATCTACAAAGAAGCGCAACAAGCATCATAGCCCGTGGGAGCAATCGGGATCTCATTCAGGCTCTTCGAATAACGGATTCGAGGAAACAGTCGAGCCCATAAAGGTCGGCTACGAAGGCCTCGATTTCAACGATCTAATTATGCCCTTGATCTTCCCAGATGCCGGACTAAGGCCACTAAATTCGCACCCAGTTTCGCAACATACTGAGTCGAGGACGTTGAACGCGGATCACATCTTCGACAGTCTATTTGGACAGGATACAATCTCGGATAATTCTCCGTACGTGCTGCTACTTCGTAGCTACAACAGTGACAAGAATATATAAGCAAAATCCTCGGTCTTGGCTTGAAGTTGTCAGTCTCTGTCGCGCGCAGCTAATCTGGTATCAGACTCAATGCATAGTACATATTCGTACATCCATATTTCCCGATATTACCGCCTCCCAATACCTTAATACAGATTGACTGTCCGTCCAGAAGTCGCTCCGAAATTTTTGAGCCGTGTTCGCCACTGAGTTTGGCACTACGCGCCATCCTGAGCCTCATTTCTCACCCAGACGATACTCAACCTCAAAGTCAAGCTCATTACAGCACCGTCGGAAACCTGCCGAGTTGTTTTCCTAACTCACTATGGAAAATATCGAAATAGAAACGGAAATGCTAGCCTCTTCAGTTCACCTGGGACGCACTTGGAGGCGACCAATCTTCATCTCGACGTAAAGCCTTTGATCCTGCTGTTCCGATTGAGATCAGAGGATTATTGGCTTTCCTTGTTCTCAGTATTTACGAATATGCCCAAAGGGCAAACCTCGTCAAAATGCGAAACCGCTCCAGTCAAGCTCTGGACGCTGCAACAAGAATGTCTCTTCACGAGGAGGATCTGTCAGGTCATCCGGATCAATTCACCGAGGCCCGGCGAAGAGCTTGGTGGATGACAATATGATACATCCGATCGTTCCAACTCCTCAGACCTGACCGATATCATAGTATTTATGCAACCTACAGGGCTCAATTGTCAGTAGCACTGTGAGTTTCTTTTCCCTCTAAAACTCATGTAACACCGCTAGGAATTGCTGACAGATTCGTCAGCCACCTATTGTACCGATCGATCGATCACATTTCTCAACGCCACTGCCGAGCAATGCGGCAGACCCAGGGGCATGGAGCTCATTCGTCGACTCGCAGCAGATCATTTTAAAATGCACACAGTGTACAGTGAGCCTGAGAAAATCCCAGCAGACCGGAACCGGCTTCGATTTAAACCAAGAGACCATGTCACGCCTAGACGAAGAGCTTGATATGCTTGAAGCAATTCACTATTGGGACGTCAACTCCACCTCAAGCCCAGAGTTCGACTATGACGAACGCATTTTTGCTGTTTCCTTGAGATGCCAATCCAGAATCAAGTTTAAAAGTGCTCGGATCAAGCTTCACCGGTATGAAACATTTTTGGACGTGCCCGTATTCACTAAGCGACATTGTGACATTCAAGGTGACTCAACTAACAGCATGCCTCCCGTGAGCTGTTGTGGTGGCCCAACCACTGATCAACCCTTCTCACCTGTCATCCTTGAAGGCATGGAAAACTGGGCATTTCCGGCTTCAACGGCTTCCGATACCTCCTTGAGCGCCGCAATGAAAGATCTCCTGTTCAGCAATATCGCATCGCCAGAAATCTGCATGGCAGCAGGCCTGTCGATCTCGCGCGCCTTTGAATCTCTGCCTTACCCCAACTTCACTCTCGCTGGATCTAGTTGGCGAACGCTTTCACGATGGCAGGCTCCGCGGACAATGCCCTATCTCTCATGCTGTGCGATGCAAAGCAGCTATGCCCTATTCATGCTGTGCCACAAAAGCAGGGAGCTTGGTCGGACCTCCGCAGACAGCGGCCTAAATGAGCTATACGCTGGATTGGAGCGAGTACTGCGTGCGCTGGAGAGCTGTTCGAGTGTATTTGAAGCTATTGATGCGATGAGGGGTACAAACCTTCCTTGCGATATTGTTGATAAAGCTAATGACGTGAACAGGGCAGATACAGGAGGCTTCCGATCTGGTCAAGGGCGTTGGATAGAACCAAGATTCTGTTTTTGTTTGCTGTGCTGATAGCTCCTGATTATGCGCCAAGGTTTTAGTAACGTCGATCATATCTTAGACCCGTGGATTCTAGCATTGCATTTGCTGAGCGCAGCGACCTCCCAGATGACTTGATCTGGGCCCCGCGACCAAATAAGCGGTTTTCAAAAGCGAAAAGTGACTCGCTCAATCAAGGGTGAAGAAGAGGGAAAAGCTTATCGTGAACTTGTTTTCCATCGAGCTATCTGGATGAGGCCCTGGGTCAGGTCCCAAACTTGCCCGAGAATATCTTTTGGTTGCCATATCTGCCTAGATCACCTGAGATTAACGTTTCGATCGACCTCTTCCACATCCTCCATCAAAAGACCTCTCGCGAAATTGTCCGCCAAAGCCCCGATTCAAAATGCGGCGAAAATGCGGCGTCTGAACGCGGCACAGCCTTGCAGATCGGCCTGTGAGCCTCGCAAACCCCTGCACTTCTATTCGGTGTCTGCTCCTGAGGGCGGGGTCTGAGTTGTGCTCGACCATAACAGCCTCACATCTAATCTACAGCACCACAAATATATGCAAAGCTCCTTAGCAAGACCATGATCACACGTGTTACTCCGTGCTTCATGATAAGCGCGGGCAATTGGACAGGAAGTCGGCGATCTGGAATAGGGCGCCGCAGAGTGCGGCATTATGGTTTTGCTGGAGTGTATGCGGAGATCCTGGTGCTTGAAGTAATGAGCCGGGTAGATATAAGGGGAGAGGACTGGCCTGAAATATGCTCTTCTCACACCCATTTTGGATAATTGTTACTCTGTTTAACATCACCTCTTACAGCACCGATTCACCACAAGTCAATCATCATGGTTTCCGGGTCCCTCGCCAAGGTCACCAAGTACGCCTTCCATTCTCTCCCGCATCACAAAGCTAACGTTGACCAGGGTGCCAGAATTCGAAACTGTCGCCCTCCACGGCGCTCAAGAGCCAGATCCAATCAATGGTTCGAGAGCACTTCCTCTCTACCAAACAGCAGCCTACAATTTCACCGACGCCGCAGACGGTGCTTCAAGTTCGCCTAGTCTAAAGGGGGTCATGTCTACACGAGGTTTCTCATCTTACTTTGTCTTTCACTTAGTCGGTAGCTAACTAGCTAAACCTGAATGGGAAACCCAACTGATTCCATATTCGAGACCGTATGGCCATGCTTGAAGGTGACATTGGTGCTGTTGCTACTGCCTCTGGACATGCGGCGCAGTTCATGGCCATCACAAGCTGTTGTGAGCCTTGGCATAATTTTGTTAGTACGATGAACTTGTACTGGGGAACTTTCAATCAGATCTCTTCCCTTACTTTTGGTCAACCCTCGGTTCTGAAGGTGCTAACCCATGAGAATTAGTTCAGAGTATACATGAAGAAATTCAACATCATGTGCAAATTCGTAGAGGGCAGCAATCCTGAAGACGTTGGAAAAGCCGTCGACGAGAACACCAGGGCTGTCTACTGCGAAACGATCGGAAACGCACAGTTCAATGTCCCAGATCTAAAAGCCATCTCCGACGTTGCATATACAGCTGGCATCCCGCTCATTGTAGATAAAACTTTCGGAATGGGTGGCTTCTTGTGCAAGCTAATTGCTCTCGGCGCTAACATCGTCACTCATTCGTGCACGAAATGGATTGGGGGACACGGTACTTCAATGGATGGAATCGTATTCAATAGCGGCCACATCGACTGGAGCGCCAGTGGAAAATTGCCAGCTTCTAAAGAGCCCGCAGATGGTTACCACGGGTCTGTCCTCCCTTCTTGAATCGGCCTCCCCCCTACTAACAGCAACTTAGTATGCGCTTCTGGGAAACGTACGGCCTCAGTGCTCTCTCAGCCCGTCTCCGAATGGATTCCATGCGTGACTTAGGCCCCTGTATGTCCCCCTTCAATGCCTGGATGTTCCTGCAAGGCCTAAAAAACTTGTCCCTTCGTGGCGAACGCCACGTCCAAAACATTCTCGCCCTCGCAAAATGGCTCCAAGATTCTCCCTACGTCGCCCGGGTAAATTATCCTGGGCTAAAAAGTCACCCCGACTACGCTCTTGCTCAAAAGGTCCTCCCAAAAGGCCAAGGCGGCGTTCTTTCATTTGGCGTTGCAGGAAACATTGAACAAGTCGAGGCTGTCGTTGACAACCTCAAACTATGCTCTCATCTCGCCAACGTCGGCGACGCCAAAATACTCATTATTCACCCATGGTAAATGGTCTCCTGCTGTTCGAATGGACTTGACTAATTTCCTGTCTGATACAGGCGAACAACACATCAGCAAATATCTGACGAGGAAAAAATCAAAGGCAGTGTGACACCTGATCTCATACTCATTAGTGTAGGACTTCAGCATATCAAGAGTATAGTTCATGGTTTTGAGCAGGCATTTGAGGCGGCAGGTTTGAAGGGGGCGAAAGATTGGGCGCCTGCTTGGAAACAAGATAGGAATGGCGAGGCCTGGAATAAGGGGACGTTGTACGCGCCGAAGCCTATTGTTAAGCCGTCTAAGCCGAAGCCTGTCGCTATCGGTGCGTAGAATTTGTGGCTTGGGCCTTTTATGCTCAGATCCTCCGCGAGTGTCTGAATTTTGCACCACAGAATGGCATCTCAGATCCGTTTTCGTCTAGCTAGAATGAAATTATCATTTGCAATCTGGAATCCAGGGGTTTAGATTTGCGTCACGGCTTCTTGTTAGATTCATGCACCGCCTTTCTTTCACAACGCTGTCGAGTAACCAACTTGAACTAGACCGCTTCAGGTGGCTGGTTCTCGACGAATCTGGACGTGAGGACCTCGAACCAGTAAGAGACATCAACTTTTGATATTGCGAAATGCTGTTTCTCAGCACACATAGCTCGCGCACCGTTGTCAGTTTGGACATGAAAACTCCATGATAAGCCGGGTATCATCATCGAGTCGCAAATGCAGTCGTGTGCAGATTGTGGTTGAGGATAAGCATGACGTGGTATTGTTATGCAATTACCTTCTCAGGATCAGGGTTGGAGCCATGCAAACTGGTAACGTGATCTAGGCCCCACTTGTAGCTTTTAGCTCCAGAAGCTTCTTCGTTCTTCTCCTTCGCACAGCTCACCCTTCTATCATAAAGCTCCTCCGAACGTCTTTGTGGCTATGAGGAGGTTGCTCATGAATGTCTTCATCTATTGAGCTGTTCACTAGCCAGACGCGTCACTGACACTGCGACGGAGGCGCGAGAGCTGACCTGTAAGTCTTCCTCGACACCACCCTCACCCCCGCCCTCCTTCGAATGATGAGCAATATGCTGGCACCCGTCTGAACGACTTGTACTCTTCTCCTGTTGAATAGCAAAGCAACTCCGGTTGCACCACTGATCGACCCACTCAAGAACCCCCTCCACCACTACTCAGAAGCGAAGGCATTCGCTGACAAACTGTCCTACAGGAATACTCATTCAATCCACCTCACAACCGTTACGTGCACATCATACTCCCTCCGCCAACAATGGTGCTTCACAACCCCAATAACTGGCACTGGGTCAGCAAAGATGTAGCCGGCTCGGCCAAAACGTTCCTTGAGAAGAACCTGGTCGGTCTCTCTGCTAAGGACGGCGAGTTGTCGGCAAAGATAGACAGTGTACTCAGCATGGATGGAGATTGCGACGTCAGTCAGCGCAAAGGCAAAGTCATCACAATCTTCGATGTGGTACTGAAATTGGAATGGTCCGGTCAGTACTTTGAGCTATACCATTCACCTTCACTAACTTGTGAACAGGCACTGCCAAAGACGTCAGCGCGAGCGGTACCATTACCGTTCCCGAAGTCGCTCATGACACTGAAGAAGACGAGTACGTCGTATGTTTCCCTGAGGTCACGTCACTGGAGATTCGCTCGGTCTGACAGATGTGTTCTGCAGTTTGAGGTGAGCCTGTACTCGGAGGAGACAGAGAAAACACCAATCAAAGACTTTGTCCGATCTAAGATTGTCCCGCAACTTCGCCCTCTGCTACAGAAGCTTGCTCCAGCATTGATTGCTGAACATGGCAAGGATATCCAGCATGCACCAGGATCCAACCCCTCCAGCGGCTTCTCAACACCTAAGCACGTCCCTATCTCAGCTTCCAATCAAGCTTCGAAGTCATCCGCAGCAGCACACTCATCCGCTGAAGGCTCCGTGAATGTCACCACCGTGACCGATTCCACCGAATTCCGTACCTCCGCCGCGGAGCTGTACCAGACATTCACAGACCCACAGCGTATTGCGGCATTCACTCGAAGCGCCCCTCTGAAGTTTGATGGTGCAAAGCTCGGTGGCAAGTTCGAGCTCTTTGGAGGCAACGTGACTGGAGAATATGTCGAGCTGGAAGAGCCTACCAAGATCGTTCAACGCTGGAGACTCGCGCAGTGGCCACCCTCGCATTTCTCGACCCTCAAGATCCGCTTTGAGCAAAACAACGTCGACTCAGTCACTGTGATGCGTGTGGATTGGCAAGGGGTGCCGGTTGGTCAGGAAGAAGTCACCAAGCGCAACTGGGGCGAGTACTATGTGCGTTCGATCAAACAAACCTTTGGGTTTGGAACTATTCTATAGGCCGTTGGCACGCTTGTCGAACAGTTTAAATAGACAAGAATAAGCCTTTGATGTGCACATGTTGCGTCTTTCTTCGTTGCTGTTGTGGTTCCCATTTGCACGGTAGTCATGAGGACGGAGGTCAACCGACGTTGCCATGTGAGCAGCAGAGTCGTTTGCCGTGCCGTGTAGCTCTGGATCAAGGATGGTCGTCATGGGAGGGACTGAATGGAGGCGGAAAGGGTCAGGAGTCAGGAGTCAGGAGTCAGAAGACAGAAGTCAGGAGTCAGCAGAGTTCAGCAGCCAGGAGGGCCAGCGTGAAGCTCAGTTTCATTGTGATTGTCGGGCCACCAGCAGACGCGGATGATCCGAGCGGGCATTCTCCCTGGCACCAGTGGTGGCCGCCTGGTCCCGGCAAGCGTCTTTCCCATTTGTCACTAGGAGGTTAGGTACCTAAGGAGTACCACAGTACCACAGTAGGAGTAGGAGGTACACAGTACAGTAGTCGGCCATGTCTCACACAGTACATCACACAGTACAGTAGTCGGCCATGTCTCGAGGTCGCATGTCCCCGGCCCCGGCCATGTCAATCAGGGCCCCGTGCCAAGCCATCCTGCTTCCATCTCATCTTCAACTCCTGCCTCCTATCTCGACACCTGCCACAGTCGTGCCACGTCTTCCGTCCTGTCCCGGTCGCTGTCCGGTCCCTTGGTCGTCGGTGCACTTGGAGCGCGTCGTGACCCAAAGGCCGCGTCGACGTCCTTTGCTTTGGAGGCACTCCGTACAATCGACTTGGCTCCCGCCAAAGCTCCAGGCTCCATCCTCATGGGCAAAGAGCTGGCTCCAGCACGCACACCACACACCACACACCACACACCTCCACTGCAGTGTCCAGGACGAGTTTTCGCGTCAGTGCTGCGACCCTTTCCTGTGGTAAATCCCTCCTTCCAAACCATGATGCCTACATCTTATCAGGGATACCTCTTCTAACCATATATACTATGGCTGGAGCAATTGCCCGAGCCCCAGAGCAACATCTGGGCTGTGCGGCTCTTGTAGACACCTCCACCTCCACATTTAGCCACAAATTCCAACATTGACGTACCCAAGACCAGACAAGCGTGCGCTCATTTGCCCCAAGTGGTTGGCCAGTAGCCGACCGTCCCGGAACGATGATTCTAGGTAGATTACTGGCAGGGTCAACCTATCATGCTGGGATTGGCAGCAGCTCACTTCACTGTCACCCGTATAAGACTGGTCATCGGCGAGACAAACCTGGGTGTTAGAGTCTTCCACCGGCCTCTTGACCTCCAAACTGTTCCCTTGGCTCTGCACCATGGCGATATAAGTGTCCGTTCATTACTCCACATTCGTTTCTTCACTTTTTCCAGCACCCAACCCCCCTCGCGTTGTCCATTTTCAATCGCCGTCATGACCACGTTCAGCTTTGTTGTGACCATACTGCTCTCGTTGTTGACGCTAGGAGAGGCGGCCTCTAGCTTCAGCCCAGCGCGGCCTCCTGCGCTGCCTTTGGCTGTGAAATCGCCCTACCTCAGCACTTGGGTCGAGGCCGGTAGTGATGGAGGAAATGGAGGTTATCTCGCCGGAAGATGGGCGAGGCACTGGGCGTGAGTATCTTCTGACCAGGCGGAGTATGGCTTGCTGACAAGATGCAGAGGCCGGATCACAGCATGGTCGGGCATAGTTCGCGTTGATGGGCAAGCTTACGTGTGGATGGGCGATCCACTGCCAGGCCAGAATGTGTCCAACGTTGATCAAACTTCATACACATACACGTCGACAAAGAGTATATTCACTATGGATGTCGGAGGCAAGGTCGCGATGACTATCACGTTTCTCTCCCCAGTGAATCCTGATGACATGCAACGGCAATCTCTAACTCTATCGTACATGCAAGTCTCGGTCGCATCCAAGGATGGCAAATCTCACGAGGTACAACTGTATACAGATATTTCGGCTGGTTCGTTGCTACCTTATTCTGAAATAATGCCGGAATACTAATACCGTCTCAGAGTGGGCATCGGGAGAAAACGAAGCCATCGTAGAATGGAAGTATGTTGAAGGTGAAAGACAAGGATATCATCAGGTTCGCCGGCAGACGCAGATTCTTTTCGACGAGAACGACAAGCCGAATGGAAATGGAATGGCCAATTGGGGCACTGTGTACTATGCCACGGACAAAAATGCTGGTCTCACGGTTGCATCCGGTCAAGACACAGCTATCCGAGGCTCATTTGTCAAGAGCGGCAGGCTCGATGGTAGCAAGGATAACAATTTTCGGGCCATTAACAAAGATTGGCCTGTCTTGGCATATGCTGTTGGGTTGGGATCGGTTGGTGATCAATCAAAATCGACTTTGTTCACCATTGGACTCTTGCAACAGCAAGCTGTGCAGTTCTTGGGTGCTGGTGGACTTAAGGTCCTTCCAGCTCTATGGGCGAGCTACTTTCCCAGCGAAGAAAGCGCAGTAAGTGGTTCGAAGACTCTGGAAATTCGGAAAACTTACGTTCTCCAAAGCTTCTCTTCTTCCACAACGACTTTTCTTACCAAAGCGAAGCCAACAACAAACTTGATGCCATGGTCGCCAGTGACACCAAGAAGGCAGCGGGCCAGAACTACACCACCGTCACTTCTTTGGCGGTTCGTCAATCGTTTGGCGCTACACAACTCGTAGGAACGAAAGACAAGACCTACCTCTTCATGAAGGAGATTTCGTCTAATGGGAACACGCAAACTGTCGATGTGATTTTCCCACTTCATCCCATTCTCCTATACTTCAACCCAAACTTGATCAAACTCTTGCTTGAGCCGCTTTACGAGAATCAGGAGTCAGGAAATTATCCAAATCAATACTCGATGCACGATTTGGGAACGCACTATCCTAATGCCACCGGTCATCCGGACGGCAAAGACGAAGAAGTAGGTTGCCCCCTTTAACACTAGTTACGGAATGCTCATGATCGCCCAGATGCCAGTGGAAGAGTGTGGTAACATGCTAATCATGACTCTCGCCTACGCTCAACGCACCAACGATATAGGTTACCTAAAAGCACATTACCCCATCCTCGTTCAATGGACGAATTTCCTCGTGAACGATTCTCTCATTCCAGCTAATCAACTATCCACGGACGACTTCGCCGGGAAGCTGCAAAACCAAACCAATCTCGCTCTCAAGGGCATTATCGGAATCGGCGCAATGGGTGAGATCGCTCGTCTCACTGGAAATACCACCGACGCCTCGAAATTCACGTCCATCTCCAAAGACTATATCGAGAAATGGCAGGTATTGGGGATAAACAAGAATCCTGGTGGGTTGCCGCATACGAGCCTCGCATATGGCGATACGAAGAGTCACGGGCTTTTGTATAATTTATGGGCTGACCTCGAGCTTGGACTGAATCTTGTGCCGAAGAGTGTTTATGATATGCAGAGCGCGTGGTACCCGACAGTTGCATTAAGGTATGGCGTACCGCTTGATACTCGACATGCTTATACCAAAGGTCAGTTCTCCCACTCTAATGTTGACCGCTGGGCTGGAGACGCCACTGTTTCAAGGCTGCACGTCGATGAAAGGTAGCTATGCTAAAATCAGTCTAGGTGATTGGGAAATGTTCACGGCGGCAACGACCAGCACTCAGACACGGGACATGTTCATTGGTCTTTTGGCCAAGTGGATCGGCGAGACGAGCACTAATAGGGCATATTCAGACCTGTATGATGCGTATGGTGGAGGGTGAGTGCTCACTGAATCTTCGCCGGTGTCACATGATGTGTAGCTAACTCCTTTTCACAGCTACCCAGGCATCACGTTCATTGCTCGACCAGTTATGGGCGGAACATTTGCGCTACTTGTCAGCAATCCAGAGAAGAGAATAAGTGCATCTTGATAAGAGGGTCGGGGTCGCTAGGCTGTGCGGAAGAGGCGACAGAGCCGACAGAGGCTTTAAAGACGAGGGATGTAATTGATGAGTATCTATCAGTGTACCCTCATCTCTGGTTTTCGGCAGGAGTTGGACGGACTTCCTCGCGAAAGGAAGGCCTAGATCATAGCGAATCATCATCTTGTCTTATTTGAATGGAGTAAGCCTCCCACCACACCTAGCTTCAGCATGTTGTGCTCCCAGTCCTGGCTCATATGAGATCAACACCAAGAAATGGTTGGCTGTGTCTTTGATTTGAGATAAATGTCATCAACGGAGGGGGGGGAGATGCGTACTAAAATCCACATCGGCATCGGGGTGGAAGATCTTATCTTATCAATCTTGCGCCGCAGATGACGGATCATAAGCAGAGGCAGCTTGTCTTCATCTTTGTTTTAACTCTCCCTCCGCACAACCAACTGCCTGCTCAAGCCTTCTCATGTCACCAAAGCTCCGTCTTGGTTTCTCGTAGCCTGTGTGGCTTTGGAGTCGGAACCACTGACACACCGAGGACCTCATCACTTCGCACACAACTTGAACCTTCGTAAACATCGCCCGTTCTCACACGCTCCCATCCACCTCCATCCCTCCCAAATCACCCGCTATGGCCTCAACCACCGCTGGCCGACGCCAATCTACAAGACAGACCAAGAGCTCCGGCGTCCGAAACTACTATGATCGCAATCGTGGTATTGACTCTGCCGCTCCCCGAGGCGCGAACAACGAGTCGCAGCCAGGCTTTTTCCCGGCAATCACCCACTTCACCGACGCAATCGACGTCTTTCCAAAGGAGATCGTCCGCCACTTCTCCATGCTGAAAGAGGTTGAAGCAAAACTACATGCGCCCGATGAGCACTTGCGACGATTGGCAGATCAGATCGAAAGACTCCCACCTCCGCCCGAAAGGACATACCCACCAGTACAGTCGTATTTTCCGAGTCTGAGCGCTCAAAACAGCATCAATGGCTCAAGAAACGGCAGTACTGTTGGGCTTTCAGGTGTGGCGCCAGAAGGCCAAGCTGAGATTGCCGATCACGAAAGGCAAAATCTGTTCTACAACCTCAGTCTGAGGATCGCCGTTGCCGCGCCTGTGCTTGACGAAAAGATCGCTCTGCTATCGACTGCCAACCAGACGCTTGCGAGGTGCTTGGAAAGGATGGAGAGCTCATATATTCACATTCCAGAAGAGGTTAGTGACGAGGCACGACTCGGCAATCCCAAGCATTGGGCATATGTCACGGACAAAGAGACGAAAAAGGCACCGCCTGAGCGTGCACGTCGCGAGGCCGCGAATCATGGTGTCAATGCTATTCTGGCAGCCGATAGTGAGATTGCACAAAGGAGTGAGACGAGGAGAGAGGCTGTAGCTGCCAGGAAGAATCGCGCCCAGCATATTGACTCGGATTTTGACGACAAACCTCCGCCAAAAAAGGGACCCGGTAAGGGCCGAAAAGCAGTAGTGGACGATGCAAAGTCCGTGGGTCTCGGCATCATAAATGGCGTCGGAGGTTCCAGCAAGAGGAGGAAAGTCACAGGCGGTGCAGGTTCGACCCCGATGGAAAGATCTATGAGTGGCGCGCTGTCTGGTGCCTTGAGGGGCGGACAGGGCAGCCCAAGAGGAACGCCTGAAATCGGGACAACTGGCACACGGAAGCGCGCAACCAAACCAGGGCCGCCTCCGAAAAAAAGGTACGCGAAATGGGAAGCAATAGGCGGCGCTGATTTGCTAACAATTGGACATAGAAACATAGGGCCACGATCGCCGGCCCTCGCCTCATCACCCGTCGCTACCCCCTTCGCTCAGAAGGAGATGGTACAAAAACCCCAGACCTCGCGCGCAAGACAGAGTTCAGCCAATATAATTCACGCTGCACCAGTTGAGAATCTTCGCGGCCGTCCTTCGTCTTCTTCCTCCAATAAGCCAGCGATAGTTGTAACCGGATTAAGCGCAATAGAACAACTCCAAGCCTCTGCCACAGCAGCCGAATCGCCCTCTCTCGGTCCAACGGTCGATACCGCCGAATTGGCGGCTACAATGAAACATGAAGACGCAGAACCGGCAGAAGACTCGACGATGACTGAACCTGTCGTCACGACGAGGGCGGGGCGACAAAGTAAGACCGCTACACCAATGAGTGGAACTTTCCCCGGGGATCTGGTGGCGGGGCTTAGGCATCGATCTGCCCGGACGCAGAAAGACAAGGATAAAGAGTCCGTGAGCCATTCCCATGCCTCTTCTGAAAGTGGCGAACGCACATCGGGACGAAGGAAGAAAACAGCAGCAGCGCACAATTCGAATGCCCCGACACCACTGGGTGGCACTTCATCCAGCACGAATCTAGAGGACATTGATCCAGATACTGAGCTTCCGGGTGTTGAACAAGACGAAGCTATCAAACAGGATGAAACCATGGAGCAAGACGAAACTCTAGAACTGGAAGAGGAAGAAGGGGCAGAAGAGGGTGAGGGAGAGGGAGAGGGCGAAGGAGGGGAAGGCGAACCGAAATATTGTTATTGCAATGACGTGAGTTATGGGGAGATGGTCGCTTGCGATAATGAGTCTTGTACTCGGGAGTGGTTTCATTTAAAGTGTGCTGGGCTGGTTCGAGCCCCGGATGAGAACAGTGAGTTTCAAATCCTTTCCCTTCCTTGGGTGGGGAATTGTATGGTTCCGAATGAAGGCTAACTTTTACACAGCGAAATGGTATTGCGATGATTGCAAGGTAAAGTTGGGGGTTGCGGGGAGTGGATTGAAGAGGGTCAGACCTGTGAGTCGAAGGGAGTAGCGAGTTGGGAATGAAGGTGTCTAGGACGGAGATGTTCCTCTTGATCTTTGGCCACTCTTCTCTCCTCGTAATGCGGTATCGCGACCCTTCTTTCTCACATTTACGTCACCATGTTTCTCGACACATATTTTTGGACAATGTTCTCGTTGAATGCTACGGGTGTCTCATGAGCATATAGTATCATTGGTTTTTAAACCACAAGCTGAAAGAATAAGGGGTCTAGCTTAATAGATACCCATGTGCTAGGCATCGTTGCAAAATGGATTGAGCTTTCAACCCTATGCCGTTTCGACCATTTCCATTTCTCGTCATTGGTGCCAGTACTTGGAGAACGACATGTCATAATGGTGCCTCGTAATCTTTGATGTAATCTAGAGTGAGGGAGAGGAATGCATTGTATTGGGTACAACCTGTGCAAACCAAGCGCCTTCTATGAACGGATACATTGTGTACTGACAAATCAAGTCGTATCTTGGGGAAGGTAGTTGAAGAGAGCAAAGAGACGGGTCTATGACAGATTAACAAATGGTTCGATACATAGAATCTTCAAGAGTCTATTAATGTAACCTTGACCGCAGCGGTCTTTTGGATTGGTCAACACCACTATTTCAACTGATCCCTCCTTTCCCCTTTCCTCAGTCTTCTTTCTTTCTTTCTTTCTTTCTTTCTTTCTTTCTTTCTTTCTTTCTTTCTCTTCTCCCTCATTCAATCAGCTCCTCCCATCGTCCAACCCATCTCAGTCCGTCTTCATCATCGTGCCTCAAACTGTATGATCCTAAAATAATCAATCAGCCTCCCGCTCGCTCTCTCAATGACCAGGGGAGTGGCAAGTCCCAACCAATGTCAGTGCCCCCAAGAACCCCAAGTCAGAACCGAAAACATACCTCTTCGTCTTCACCTTGAACAGAATATCATGGCCGCAATGAGTACATTTCCACCGGCTCCTCACCACCTCCCCCCTGTCTCCTGTGTAATTCGGCCTCAACCAAACACTTAGCCAGCAATCACGACATGTGTACTCTATTTTTGATGGTAGTCCGTCGTGTACCTCTATCTGCGTGGAATCGGCGGCGACGACTTCGGTGGAGGTGGGCTGAGTTTGTGACATCATTGTGAAGGGGTGGATATAATGGGTGTACGTATTGGCTAGATTGACTGTGTTTTGGGAACAAGAGTGGATGGCGAGGGAGTGACTTATGAGGACGGGACGAGACCGCGTTCGGTTTGAAATATATGCTGGAATGGAATGGGCAAGTGCATCTTTCCTGGACTCTTGCATGAAAGCCGAGAATATGGATACATTCCGGATCGAACACCTACCACAAAGTTCGGCGAGACTGGATTGCGTTCTAGCCCTCAAGTTTGCGGGAGTTGGCCGTTTGTACTTGGCGTTGCAAGGACAGCGGGAAGAATGGACAACGAAACGAACTAATGAACGAAAGTCATGTCATGGTCAATTTGACAACATCTCGTGTTGATCATATTCGAAGGAAAGTCCCTCCTACTGTGTCCTTTTCACCTTGTGCATAAATCAGTCCTCGTCCCAGTTAGGATTTGGGCCCGGTGGCTTTGGTCCCCCAGCTTGTCTCGCAACGATGATCTGATCAACAGACAATACTGTCCTCGCTGCCTCCGTTGCAAGCTTAATTGCCCAAGACTTAGCGACCATCAAGTCAAGCACACCCTCCTCTTCAGCATCCATGACGCCAGAACCATCCTCGTTCTCGATATCGACTCCCTTGCACCACCAGAATTTATCCTTTGGCTTTCCTTCTCTCGCTACGGCATGGGCGGTGTATAACCTCGAAAGAACCTCAGTGGCGTCAAGACCAGCGGATTCGGCCAGGGTACGTGGGATGACTTCGAAGGCTTCTCCAAATTTGCGGATAGCATATTGTGACAAGCCAGGTGTTTTCTCAGCGAGCTGCGTTATTCTCTCAATCATCTGCATCTCCGTGGCGCCGGCTCCTGGCACCAATCTTGGGTCCTTGGTGATAGCCTTGACGACGTTGACACCATCGTCAACAGCTCTCTCCACATCGTCAAGGTGATTTTGCGTAGCACCGCGTAGGACAAGAGTGGCGGTGCGGGTAGCCTCGTTCTCCTGTCTGAAGACTGTGACGCGGTCACCTCCGATCTCAAGAGTTTCGACCACGTCCACTTGACCCATCTCGTCAGGCATTGGTGCACCGAGACGTGCGAGCGGGGAGGCTCCGACGACACGACATAGACGACGGAGCTCAAATTTAGAGAGGACTTTGATAACAAGGATTCCGGCGCGGTTGAGGTAATGCATAGCGAGTTCGCCAACAGTCGTGCCAGCAATCACGACCCGGAGACCGGAGTCATGCAGCTCTTTGATAATGCCCTCCATCTGGTGCTCCTCTCCTTTCGTGAAATCGAGCATCTCCTTTGCGTTGTGCAGTAGAACTGTGCCTTTGGTTTCCGTCTGTGAGATGTCGATTGGGCAAGTGTAGACACCAACCTTTGCCTTTGTAGCCTTCTTGATCGTACCATCTGGTTCACGTCCGAAAACCATACCTCGTACGACCTTCGATTGCTCCAAACTTCCACCTAGAATTTTGACCACACGAATGTTGTCCACATTGAAGTTCGCGGGGTTCTTTGGGAGCACCGCGAGAACAGCCTCTGCGACCATTTGTGCAAGAACATCTTCGGAGCCTGACTGTTTGGAGGATATGACTGTGCGGAGGGCTTTCGCGAGTTCATCAGTAGAGCGGGCGTCTTCGACTTTGTCGATCTCGAGCTCTGCAAGTATATTAGCTTTGTCAACACCGCCCATCGCGTGCGCCAACGTATGTACCTTCCAGCGTCTTCAGCGCAAATTCCTGTGCAATCTCATATCCAGTGACAATGTCGCTCGTCTTCAACCCCATTCGCAAGAGCTCCTCAGCTTTCTTCAACAGCTCTCCTGCCAGCACGATGACCATGTTCGTCCCGTCGCCCATTTCAGCTTCCTGCTGCTGCGAGGCCATGACCAGCAATTTCGCGGCAGGGTGTACCACCTCAAGCTCTCGTAGAATGGTGGCGGCATCGGAGGTGAGTATCATTTTTTGCAGGTGGTTAATGACAATCTTGTTGCGACCATATGGACCCAAGGAGGTTTGCACGGTCGAGGCAATCGTTCTGCAGGCATCGATATTCCTTTGAACTGCCGCGTCCTCTGCATCGTATCTGTGCAATTGTTGGTTAGACGAATTGGAGCGGGGAGGACGTTTAGGTAGATGGGAGAAATGTAGCTATGCAGTGATAGGATGTCCGGGGAAATAGCTGTATTGATAGAAAGCCTCCCAGTACGAGGGGAGACGGCGGTGATGATGGTACATACGTTTGGTATCCTTGCTTAAAAAGTCCCGCGTTGGGGGCTTGGGGGATAGTGAGTGACATGTTGTATGGTGAGCAGAGCAGGTGGTTTGTGGCGAAGAGCCAGCCTGTGGAAGTATTATTTTACTCTGTGCAACTTGAACGCGGAAGCCCGTGGTTTGATCTATCGCGCTCACGATTCAGGTCTCAGTAGTGTTGCAAGGCTCATGATTCGGAGAATATCCTTCACCTCAGGCAGAACATCGTCTCCTCAGGCAGAATATCGTCTCCTCAGGCAGAATATCCTCCACCTCAGGCTACAGTAGGAATCTCTCAGGCTCTCACATGTATCCATCAGACCTTTCACATGTGCAAGAAGCGTCGCGTTACCTGCCACGCCCACCTTCTCTACCCAATTAGGGAATCTTTCCCTTTCCCGTCACGTTCCAAGTCGCCCATATGCATGAACAGGAACAGTAATCGAACCGGACTGGGTCGGATCGGATCCTGCCCTCAGATCCAGTCCATACATACAAACTTACTATAAGATCCATGGATCTCCTGGATATCCAGATCCAGTCTAGTCTAATTTAGCTAGAAATCCGGTCTGTCCGTGAACGATAATTTTGGACATCCGTCCGATCTGTCCCTGTCCGATCCAGTCCGGTTCCATCACTGAACAGGAACCCCTCATCATCACGTAGCACTATTTCTCCATGGATCCGGATGCGGAGAACTTAATATCGAAAGACATTGCAATGCATCTTCCAGAAGAATTCATTCACGTCTCTGAACCCCAAGTCCCTCCATCTACCACTGACCTTCCCGTCTATTCAATTCACGAAAATGTCTGGCCGTCTACAGGGAAAAGTCGCAATAGTGACAGGCTCATCTTCAGGCTTGGGTCGTGCCATCGCTTTGCTATATGCAAAGGAAGGCGCATCAGTCCTGTGCGCCGATCTAAGGCCAGAAGCTCGCATGCATCTTGCAGATGAAGGAGATGTAACCACACACGATTCGATCGTTGCAGAAGGAGGAAAAGCCCTATTCATAAGGTGTGATGTCGGAAAGGCTTCAGATTGGAAAGATGTTGTGAAGACATGTGTCGAGGCTTGGGGAAGAGTTGACATGTAAGACTTGTTTTCATGAAGCGCAAGACTGTGTTCGACTGCTCTTTGTGAGAGGAAGCTGACGGACTTGATAGACTGGTCAATAACGCGGGCATCGCCATCGAAGCAATTAACCCAGCACCTGTCCATCTAACTTCCGAGGAAACATGGGATAGGACTATGCTCGTCAATGCCAGGTCGGTGTTTCTGGGTTGTAAGTACGCAATCACCCAGATGTTAGCGCAGGATCCACATGAGAGTGGTGATAGAGGGTGGATTGTGAACATAAGCAGTATCTACGGATTAGTTGGGGGTGGCAATAATCGTGAGTTCTTTCCCCTAATCCCTCTCGTGTGAATTTAGCGGCTGATTTTGAATCTAGCATCATACTGTGCATCCAAAAGCGCTGTAGCAAATCTAACCCACAACATCGCCGTGGATTATTCAGAGCATTTGATCCATTGCAACGCCATTTGTCCCGGTCGTAATTTCACCCTCACTCACCCGTAACATAACATCTCCTAACCATCATCCAGACGTTGAGACAGCCATATTCGCCGAAACAACGAGAAACATGATGACACCATCTGAGATGAAGAAGATGTATCCATTTAAAGGCCCTGGAAAACCAATCGATATTGCTAGAATGGCTGTTGTTTTGGCGAGTGAGGATGCGAGTTGGATGACTGGAGCTTGTGTGGCTGTAGATGGTGGGTACACTGCGAGGTAACAGCGTTGACGTCGAATCAGTCTGCGAGTGCTGTACGCCTTCTTTAGATAAATAGGTTTATCCAAATTAATTTCCGTGAGATGTATCGCCTACTATCCAAATCTGACTTCCATAGCAGAGGGTGTTACGGCATTGGTAGACTGCAGAACGTGATGGTCTTTCCTCCAGACGCGGATTTGCAGGATCGCGCCATGTCGCTTGTGGCAATGTGCGCCGTGTCGTTGACCAGTATGATCGATAGTCCAATATTTGTATTTACCATTGGCTGCTTTACTGGCTTAATATTCGACCGTCACCTGCAGTTACCTCCTCCTGTAGAGATGTTTCGTTTCAGCCTTGTCCACTCTCATTGGTCCACCACAACCTGGTTCCCAAATGCCAGATCGAAACCCTCAAACAAAGAAGCACGTAGATGAAAACAGCCCTCGCTCCAACAAACAGATGCTTCCGAAAAAAAAAAAGAGGGGAAGCGTGATTGTAAACATCTCTCTTGATAAATATCATATGTGCCGCGCCCAGCTTTCTAGCATAATCAACGTTAATTGGGCATTTTGTCAATTCTGCCCTTTGCTAAATTACCAAAACCGGTGCTTTAATTCGCACATCGCCGCACCTTTATTTGCTTTTTCATGCGGACTGATGTTGTTGTCCACGCGTGGCCTAATCCTAATCGAAGCGCAGAAAAAGCAAGCTAGGAAAAAGACCGACTCCACGGTAGCTGTGAAGCAAGAATACAGTGAATAGTAGTGGCGTGAATGAATAAGATAGTGAGAGAAAGCAAAAATCATGTTGCTTTTCGACTCTTCCAAATAAAGATTAACGAAATGAAAACGCCCAAGCCGCTAAAGCCAATACCCAATAGCCATGCAGCACGATATCCTTCTAGTTCATGCTGACCATCACTGTTGACGTGTCTTTCGATGGAACCTGCAAGGCCAAGGCCAGATGCGATGGAATAATTCACCACGGTCGAAACAAGACTGGCAGCTTTGCCCTGGTGTTCCCGTGGCAAGGCATTCGAAAGCAATACTGTTCCAGCAGGGAAAGAGAGGTTCATGCCACCAGGCATGACGAGAATGGAGACAAAGGTAAGAGCCCAGTATGTTTGATTCGCAGGCGCGAAGGCGAGGAGGAGCGCGCCGACGAGGAAGAACAGCATGGCCAATAGCATGACTCTGGAGACATGCAATTTTTTGACTAGGTAATTTGATGAGAGGGCGAAGGCGATGCCGATGGGTACGACTGGGAAGAGTTCCAAGGATGCGATGATAGGTGCCTGGCCGCGGATTCGCATGAAGAAGAGGAAAAGGTAGTAGAGCCAAATTCCGTGACTTGCCCATCCCGCTGCGATACAAGCCAGTGCGAGGAGAGCTTGTGGTTGCAGTCCGCGCATGGGTATAAGGGGTGATTTCGCGACCTTCAATTCGATGAAGATGAAGGCGACTGCCATGACCATACCGAAAATCAAGAGAGCGTAAACGTAGGGTGTGTTCCAACCCACAAGCGGAGCTTGATTGAGTGCGAAGTTGATAAGAAGAAGGCCTGTAACGCCGGTGACAGATCCGAGAAAGTCGAATTTAGGTACCGATTGGCCTGGTGGTGCTGCTGGGGAGGCCATCGCTTCTGGAATCACGCAATAGGCGAGGAAGACGAAGAAGAGCGAGGCAATCGCGGTTGCCCAGAATGCCCAGGGCCACCAAACATATTCCGAGAGGGCTGCCGCAATGAGGGCGCCAAAGAAGAATCCTGATGGTCCACAGGCGCCAAATATCGAGAAGACCATGGCTCGCTTATCACCCATTGGCCATGTTCTCCCGATGAGAGCCATTGCGTTTGGCACCAATAATGCTGGCCCAATCCCCTGAAACCCACGCGCGATGCTCAGGGCGATGGGTCCCCACATGTAGCCAAAGCCACAGAAAAAAGAAGTTATCGCCAACCAGATCCAGCCGAGCATGAATATTCTCTTGTGCCCAAACATGTCACCAATGCGGCCTGAGCATAGGTTAGCATCCTATGATTCCTTGGATCTGCCGCAGTCGCTTACCTGCTGGGATGATGAACGTTCCCAATGTCATACTGTATGCCGCCGTGAACCATGCAAGTTGACCAGGGCTTTCGACTCTGAGGTCGTTGCCTATGATGAGCAGGGGAGATATCGTCTGGGCAAGAGATGCCAGCGACAAAAATTGTGCCAAGCACACTGTCGCAATGAAGAGCCATTCGTGGGGTTTCGACCAGGTCGGAGCTGGGGGTCCAGGGGGAGGGCTAAGTACGGGCGCAGGTGTCTGGACTTCCCGTTTCGACGCTGTTGACCCTGATCTGGGAGTCTCTGATGGGGAGACTTCCTCGTCCTTCTCGTCATATTCCGATTCGGGGTGCTCGAGAGTGAATGTCGGTGTTGGCGGTACTGACATGTCTTCTGTGCTCGCTAATAAATTGTGCCTTGATCCCCATGTGATGTTGCCTGCTAGACGACGTCGCTCATTTGGGGGAGTTACTGATGTAGTATCCCAACCAGCGGTTGAAGAATCGATCGACGAGTTTCTGTAGGTATCTTGGAGTGCGCTGAAGAATGATCCTTGGCTGACGTTTCTGTACGGGTTGCCAGGCGAGTACGGTGAAGTTTGCCCTGCGTATGGGGAATTGGATCCTTGATTATATTGCGATTGGTGATGTAGAGAAATTCCTGGAATGACTGGGATGATGGAAGGAGTCTGAGAACTTAATCGCAGGGGACTCGGAGGAACAGAATCGCGCGCCTCGTCTGCTTCTGTAGTGCCCATGAGTACACTGGGCGACTTGTCACTTAGATTGATAGACGACTGCCGTGACTGGTCCTTGTTTGTTTCAATATCCAGCATCGCCTCTGCATTTGTAGCCATTTCTTTGGAAGGTGTAGTCGAAAGATGGGGCGCTGCGGTACTTTGGATAGAACAGAGGAACGAAACTGTTTGCTGCGTTTCAACACAACATGGGAGAATATTATTGGTGCACGGCTGCCGAAAGATTAGAAACGAATGAGGGTATGGTTAAGGATAGTGTCTAGATTGAAAGAGAAGGGAAGATATCTGCGGAATGAGTGACGCAGATAACAGGAGTGGAGTATGCTGATACATCCAACAGCTGTTGGAAAGTCACGCGAGAGATAGAGGGGACGGGAGGTAGGAGGTAGGAGGTAGGAGGTAAGAAAGGCGAGAGATTGCAAAGGCCTAGCAGTAGCCTGAATATTGGAGATGCGTTCGCGCTTCGGCGGGATGGACAGGTCATTGGGGCGCAAAGGTAGTCGGCACCCTCCTTTCCGACTGATAGGGCTGCATGGTGTAAGCACTGCTGGATTCGCCACCTTTGCTAGCAAACATGAAATGAGGCCGTCCCGTTGTGGTCGTGGAGTTGTTGTTCGTGAGAAGGGATCGCCGAGACGGAGATGGCTTCTAGGAGCCGCTTGTGGGATTAGTGACAATTGTGGCTGAAGCCAGACAGATCAAGCGTTGCCTGTCAACAACAGCTCCCGCGGTGAGATTGTGTAATGTTCCGAGGCATCGCGAGCAAGTCGTCCAGAACACAGTCAACGAGAGACACTCCAACAAAGGCCAGATGCGAACTCGGGCGGGGGAAGTACTGGGAGAGGAAAGGCGTCTGAGGCACGATGGTGTTGTCGACAGCTCAGCAAGGTGCTCGCGCCAAAGGTACCGTGCCCCTGATGACTTGGCCCAGCGATGATCTTCATATGAACTCCATGGGGAAGTATCCTATTCGCGAAAGCCTACCATGACCGAAGGGGCGATGAGTGCCGGCTTGGTACCAACTCTGTCCCTGCAGGCATGCCGGCGAGACGTGGTGGGCACAAATGTGTGATAGAGAGCAGATGCTATGATTAGGCCATCAAGCAGAAGGCAAGAATTCAGCAAACAGTTGCATGAGCGGGTTGAGGTCAATGAGGTTGAGGTTGGGGGGGGGGGAGCTGCAAGGGAGTGGAGTGGGTTGCTAAGGTACTAGTTGGTAGACAGGCGGGACTGCTGCCGCTGTGGGAGCCGGCAAGTCCGTCTCCCTGTTCCTGTTCCTGTTCCTGTTCCTGTTCCTGTTCCTGTTCCGCTCTCCGCTGCACGGGTCCACGTCAAACCTACTGTGGTATCTTCGGTTACCGTAGTGGGCATAGTGCTTATTAAGTACTCCAAGCTTCGTGACCCTCCCTACCCGTAAGCCATCTCATGAAACTCTCGCCGCCATCAATAGCCGTCAACAACTTCAACATCGAACCCCTTGGCTGTGGCAAACGGACCTTCTCTGGACTCGCGTGTACCGGTGATGTCAAGGCCGGACACTATTTCCGAAATCCGCTCACGGGCTGTTGAAGGTGGGGTTCTTGAGCTACTTGACCCTGAAGCAGTGAATCTACCTAGATCTGTGCTAACTTTACAAACACGATGAGACCATCTGGCTTCCAAAGCTGCCCTTTCCTCTGTAAATCTGATGCAAAATCTGTCCTCAATCGCCTCGAATCGAGCTGCGTCCTGGACCGGCTTCAACGGGTGGATGAGGTCGTGGCTGACTCTTCATTTCCTTTCCGCATCGTGTGGGCCTTCGCCTGCCATTCTGCCATCTTCGGCATGTGCCAAGGCATCACGCCGACATAGTTGGCAAGCATGCTATCAACCAATCTAATCGTCAGGGAAAGAATCGAGGTGACGTGCCCGACCTAGCCTTCACCTACTCGCCAGGTACTACCTCCTAGGAGCGATACTGGATTGACCGTCTTTGGATTGAACATTGGCAGCCCGTAAAAGCTAGGACGTTGGCGACGATTAAGAGTTTGGGAAACGAAGTTAAAATCAGGTTCAGCGAGTAGCGATACCTTGAGAAAATATTTCTGGGGCTTTGGCAGGTTCGATAGTTATTTCACGGCCTTCCTGCTTCAGCATTGGCCCAGGATAATGAGATGTTGCCAAACTTCTGACGAGCATCCAGCGTGAATTTGCCAGAAACTTTACAAGGCCGATGATGACTTGCGAGTGCTGCTTCGTTTGACGATAAATCTGTTCTATGGCTCGGCGAGATGTATGGACCTCGTCCCTTGACCCGGACATAGATATGTCATTCGGACTTTGAAGTGTTCAAGTTCAGATCGACACTGATGACTTTCTGGAATTTTTTGAAGATTGAGTTGCCAGAAATTTTGCAATCCCAATGACAATTTGAGAGTGTCGTCTTTGTTTACGACGATCCAAATCCTGGTCACCTGCCTGTCAATTGGAACTGCTCCTTCCGTCAATCTACATCCTATCTCTCCTCTTTCTCTCCGATAAACAACAATTTCCACTCAGTGCTTACATCTACACCACCGACCAAATGAGCGATACAGAACAAGAACTAACGCGCCCGTCAATATCCGATGGCAAGGGGGACCGTGAAATCTGGCGCCCTGACGATGGTAACGGCGACGATAACCTCAAGACTTATGAATCTACCCAGCACGGAGACAAAGGCCATCCGACCTGGAAGCTTTACTGCGGCGACGCACCAGAAAAGATCGAGGGCGTTCTCGTCGAGCCACCGAAGAACTGCTACCTCGACGATCGCGCCGCCTACAAAATTCTCAACTGGGACGGCTACACGAGAGCCGAGCGTGGTAGGTTCTGGCGAAATGACTTTTCGAATAAAGGCGATGTACGACCGCATCGGAAGCATCGGGGTCGCCCAGCCTTCCTGTTAGGCGGAGAGATCGCACACCTGCAGGGCGGAGCACGTATCTATCGCTTTACAGGAGCAATCCATCCCAATGATATTGCCGTCATTAACGAGGAGCTCATGGCTCAGAAGGACAGCAAAGCCCTCGCACGTTTGATGCCCAGCACACACATCCCGAGAGCCAAATCACCGATCCGCCGCGGTGCGGGGGCTTCCAAAGAGCTCAAACGCGTCTCAAAGCCATCCTCGCCAGCAAACACCACCTCAAGTTCGGCCGATTGGAACGATATCGACCGCGAAAACTCTCCCTTCTCTGCCGAAGTACAGGATCCCTCCTACGTCAACAGCGCAAAGCGCCTGCGTCTGAACAACAATATGCGCTCCACTCACGGCAAACACGCTCCAAACACCAGCGCCATCGCCGCCGAGTTGAAATCCCAGAACCTGGCCTTGACGGAACGAAACGAGACTGTCAGCGCAAAGGCCCGAGACCTAACACGCGAGATTGGCTACTTGCAGACCGAACTGGCCTCCACCAAGACCCTCTGGTCCGCCACATCGAAAGAACTAGCCACGCTGCGCCCACAGTACCTCGAATCTCAGGAAGCCCTTCGGATGCAAGCCACTGGCGAGATCAACGCTGCTGCAGTGCAGGCCAACAAGAACGATATGGTCACCTATCGCAACTTTGCCAAACAGCTCTTCGGCAAACTACAGTCGTCAGCCGATGCGCTTGAGAAGGGAGTGGTAGCAGTGAACGGCGTGAAGAATCTTGCCCAGCAACTTGGAATCACTCCAAAGGAAGAAGTGGAAGCGGATGTAGAATATGGCGCCATTCAACGCGACATTAATAACATCCGCGCACGCATGAAGGCGATCATGGGCGACGAATGGAACCGCTTCGAGAGAGAAGTCTATGCTGAGAAGGACGATTATTAGAAGGGTCAGCCGATGGAGGTTACATGTCAATCTGGCAAGTTTTAATTTGAGGGCGAGTGACCAAGTTTCCGAGCGGACGGACAAGATCATTTTGCCGATTATTCGGTATGCTGATTCAGAAAGCGGGTAACGAAATTGATTGCGTGGTACGGAATTTTCTGGCGATTTGGGAGGAAAAGACTGCCAGCACATGGGCAATTTATGGATGGATTTGAGAGTATGAAAAACGAATGGAAGGAACGGGGGTTTCTGGAGGATTCGAATAGGGAAGATTGCCAGAACTCTGAATGGTAGGCGTCAGACCACATGAATTTTTTCCAACGAAGATTCCGAGGACAAGAAACACACGACGTGCTTGCTTGAATGATGGAACTCGGAAGTAGGAATGGCATAAGGACCAATCCACAATGGCAAGGCAGCTGGATGTGTGTACACGAATATGGCATCTACACATGACCGTTAGGTCTCAAAATTGTACACCGGCGCGAAGAAAGCTCCAAATTGCTCACCTCTATGCCCTAAATTTCCTAAAGGCCTCCCCAACCTCTCCCCCACTAACGACCATGGCCATGACGTTCTCATCCGCTTCCACCAGCTTCGGTAGCATCCTCAACACCTCATCCGCCGCTTTGCACGGTATAACAACAATACCACTCTCGGCGGGGTCAATCATGACCAGGTCGCCAGGTTCCACACTTACACCACCAACGTATATTTGGACGTCAACGGCCCACGCTTTACTCTCGCCCGCTGCTCCCACTATGCTGGTGCCTTTGGTCCAGATCGGTACATTGAGCCCTCGGAGTGTGTCAAGATCACGTACACGTCCATCGACAACGATCCCCTTTGCCCCAAGTTTGACCATTCTCTGTGCCATGATACCACCTACAACAGCACAACTCTGTCCATGTGGCTGCGAAACGATGAGAATGGTGTCTGGTCTCGTCAAATCTGCATACGGAGTTCCTGAAGGTATGTTCGAGAAGCCTGTAGACAGGGACTGACTTATGGCGGCGAGAGGTGGTACAGCTTCTGGGAATGAATCAGAGTTCTTCGCTATGAAGAGAGCGGTTGACGCGCGAGCTATTATTTTTCGGGGAGGGGACACGGTGGGGATTGTTCCGTCTGCTATCGTGGCTGGTGGGAGAGGCGAGGATGGGATAGGTTCTACGAGTCTGGTTAGAAATGTCGAGTGATTGAGAGATGAATGGACATACTAATGTCGGGCAAGAACCCCGCACCTGGTACGCCAAGTTTGAGAAGAGCATCTGCAACCTGGTGGGCTTAACCTCAATTGTGCTTTGAAGGGGAGTTCATGTGGCACGCGTACGTCACAAGCCGAGTATGCTGATAGCGCTTCTATCTGTTCCGTAGACATGATTTTGGTGATGAGGCTCAAATGAGTGACTTCGTTTTCGAATGTACAGCAGTACAAGGCTTCGTGAAAGGAAATGGGATGATGATACAGCTACCTCCGATCTCGCCCGACGCGGGGTCATGTCATGCATGTGATTGAATATGGACAAGGTTGTTGAGTGTGCGTTGTTGATTCACAGCTCTGGTGCCTCCCATGCCTCTCTTCGCACCTTGAGCAGATTGGCTTGTTTGTGAGGTAGACAAAGCTCTGTTTGCTTGTAGAAACCGATTTCCTGGCCATATTTGAGCAGTCTAGTTAACGAATTAGGAAAAACAGCGCAAATCCGAGGGATGGGGAACCATACTTCTCGTTGTCGACGCGAGGCTCCATCATGACGACTTGGGTCCTCTCGTCTGCAAGCCAACAGTAATGTACCAATGCGCTGAGCCAAATCTTGACGCGATGGGGGCCTCGGAATTCTTCTTCGCCGACCAGACAATGAATGCCACGATCCCAGTTGTCGACTTCCCCGGGAATGAACTTTGCGACATTGTCTTCTTTGACCCAGTAGATCTCGAAGTATCCAAAAGGCTTCCCATCCCAGCAACCAATGACTGGAAAACTGTGTCTGCTTCTCAATGCGGTCTTCAAGAACTCTTCCTGGTGACTTTGCGGGCCATCTTCGCCCCAAAATCTCGATACTCGTGGACTGTTCATCCATCTATGGAGCAGGTCAATATCACAGGATTCAAGGTTCATGCTGGCGATCGTGGGAACAAAGTTGTCCGAGACTGATGCCTTAACAGTGCCGACAATCGGGGCACTGGCTACGGGACCTTTATGTAACGACGGCTTCATAGACGAGGATGCTACGCGAAATGATAGATACTGTCCAACGCTTGGGACATAGCGAGTATAGAAGGTTTCTCCCTGTCTGGGTGGCTTGGGACGAATCGGGTGTACAGCCCCGTTAGACAAGACGTACTGTGGGGGAGGTGGGGGATAGTAGGTCGGCAAATGACTTGCTGAGTGGAATGGCCCTGGCGAAGTGTGTGGGTTCAGAGCCTGTGTCATGGCGTTCGTGCCAGCGGGCATCTCATGATGTCTATCATCTCCGGCAGCACCTCTGCTAGGAGAGCTTGGCCGTGAGTGGTATGGCGTGCCTGACGGAAAGGGAGAACCAGCCGACGTGGGTGCCATTGTGAACAAGTATATCCTCGCGTCAAGCTGCCAGAAGACCTTGCGACTGACAAACATATTCTGCCACCCATCGCCTGCTCTTTCGTCTAGATCGGCGCCTACAGCAGACTCTGTTGTCGCTATCAAACCCATTCGCTCTAGCTTGGGAAGGATGACTTTGCTCTTAAAAACGCCTTCTCTGTTTATGTTTATCCTCCATTGCCCGCGCGGTTTTCCCTCGTGGGGCGTCTTTGCAGACAAATGGTTTGTGACATGCACATCTGGTTCTGGCTGGTGGAAATACCACCATAGAGTAGCCCAAAGCATCATGGCGATCTGTCGCGTGGGCGAGCTCACTGGCTTATAATCATTGTTGCTTGGCTGCGATATGGACGAAATGAAGAGGTGATCGTTGTGAAGCGTCGGTCGCTTGAAGCGATGGACCATATGCTTTCTGGCCAATGGCGCTGGCTTCGGTGTGGGGGATCTTGAGACAGGGTCGCCAAACTCTATGGGATCTGTTGGAGCATGCCGTGGTTCGTCTTCCTCTTCATCGTCTGCCGAGTTGAGCACCACGGTCCAGCCAGGGGGGAAAGGAGCATGATGTCCGCTCAATTCGTTGGACTTGAAGTACAGGCCTCCAAATACAGGCGTAACAGTCAGATGCTGTCCGTTGGGCAGATGCAGAATGTTCGGAGCCATGGTGTCGGAGGGGCACTGCAAAGATTGAAACGGGAGGTGGGGAAGATAAGTAGCAGTGGGAGGAGCTGGATTGCAGACCACTAAGGGTAGCAAGAGGTTAGTTATATCATCGCCATGGGGTGATAGCCGTATCGTGCCCGCGACAGAGTTTTCACACAAACCATAGTTAGCCTCACTTGGATATTAGTAGCCCGGATAGTAGCTTGCTGGCGGGAGCTCTTCACTCATTCTTCATCACATTGACCGTCACAACGCAAATAGAAGTCCGTATTCATAACGGTAGAAGGGACTCAGGGAGGTTCTCCTGTCGTTGGTGGTGCAGGGGTACGTCTTGCTGCCAGCGGTTTTACCTGCATCATTATTCGCTAGAGCGGCGGCATTTGTTATTGAATAAAGCACCATACATCGAATGCGCCTGTTGAACCCCTCACCACCACTGTCCATAAGCAAACATGGCATCGGCTCTTCTACGCACATCCGCTACCCGTACAGCTCTGCGTGCTGGCAAGCAAGTTACTTCTTCCCGAGCGAGTCTCGCCGGCGTTACTTTCACTCGTGGAAAAGCGACTCTTCCAGATCTTCCATGTAGGATGATTTCCTCTCCAATCACCAATCACGAGAAGTCTCATTGTTACTGTTTGATCCGGTACTCATCCGTGTCCATCCAGATGACTATGGCGCGCTGGAACCCTCCATTTCCGGCAAGATCATGGAGCTCCACCATAAGAACCACCACCAAACCTACGTAACCTCCTTCAACAACTTCTCCGAGCAATTACAAGCTGCCGAGTCCAAGTCAGACATCGCCACCCAGATTGCTCTCCAGCCAATGATAAACTTCCATGGTGGAGGCCATGTGAACCACTCTTTGTTCTGGGAGAACCTCGCGCCTAAGAGCCAGGGAGGCGGAGAACCACCAAGCGGTGCTCTGTCCAAGGCAATTGATGAGACATACGGCAGCTTGGATGCTTTCAAGGGAAAGTTCAACGCTGCATTGGCCGGCATTCAGGGCTCGGGATGGGCATGGTTGGTCAAGGACACGCAGACTGGCAACATTGCCATACAGACGTACGCAAACCAGGATCCAGTCGTTGGCAGATATCAGCCATTGTTAGGAATTGATGCTTGGGAGCATGCATACTAGTAAGCATATCGATTCAAGCATGTCTAACAATCCAATCTAATCATGATTGCAGCCTCCAATACCAAAACCGCAAGGCCGAATACTTCAGCGCTGTTTGGGACGTCGTAAACTGGAAGGCAGCTGAAAAGCGTTTCGCTTAAGCACAAAGGTCGGAAGTCAGCCAGAAATTGAGGTGATTCAAGGCAGATTGTACCAATAGAAACATACACACAAACTACCTACCATGTGACCAAGACACGGCACCCGTCTCCTAGAGGCACTTTGTCATAGACAGATCTCGACCTGTACTTTGCATACTAGTAGCTTTGGTCGAAAGCGGCAAGGCGGGAGCAGTCGCCCGAGCCCGGACGTAGAGCACAACTCTTTCTCACTGAATGTCTGAATGTCTGAATGTCAGGAGGCATGACGAATTTGAAGGCGCGATCAAACAATACGATTCAGCCTTGCCGTTTCTGCGAGCAGTGGTTATCACGGCTGGTCCTCTGTTTGGACCACGTGGGTTGACGCGCCTTTGACGAGCGCCAAATTCGAAAAGCCTCGCTGTCATCATCCCACTCTCCCCACAGCCATTTCCGCACCCTGCCATCAACACCACTGGCATTCCCTCTGTCCTCGTTAATACAAGCGTCTCTTTCCCAACGGCCCGGTCACCACCACCCGGACACTGTCAGATCCCGTGTCGTTTCCGGCCATCTTCCCTCTCGCGAACTACTTGGCCATCTCCGCCTGGCTCTATCCACCGTTCGACTGCGTGTCCAGCCTACTGGCGATGAGGATGTAAGATGGAGTGGGTTGCTTGAAGGGAGCTTCTAAACGCGTGCCAAGCCTGAAGCTCCGCACTAATGTAGTTCGGGAAGCTATCTTGGATTTTTGGAAAACCTGCAATCGGAGCAACTGCACGTTTCTACACTCGCAATCCTGCCATTCGCTGACCTTCTGGCTCTTCGTAAAGGCCTCATTCTGCTACTCGCCTTTTTGGTATCGCGTGGGCAGGCACTTGGCCAAGATAATGGGCGGATGGTCTGTCACGTCGGTGGACACCCTCGACACCGTCATGCTTGCGATCCCGTCTTGGGCTTGATTAGCTTGACCTCATTCATGGATTGCGATCACGCCTAAGGGACTATTATGTCCACACGTGGTTAGGCAACAAGAGCATGGAGCAGAAAAGATATGCACCTTGCAAGCTTACAGGATTTAGCACCGAAGAAAGGTTGGTCTTGATATGGTATATATGGTGCCTGGATCTAATTCTAGAGATCGTTTTGCTCCTCGATACTCTCTTTCTCTTTTCAGTCCTCTCGTTCCAACATGCGTGGTAAAATCACTGATGTTGCTCTCGCGGCACTGCTCGCTCGTATCGCCTCAGCAGCTCCCACTGGCTCTGACTACTCACCTCATACCAGCATTGCGCCTGAGACCCCGATGGCTCCCTACTATGTCAGTTTGGGGCCTCGCCCATACTATTTGATCAACAACATGACCGAAGGTCCTTTGAAAAAGAAACTCCAAAGCTGCGAAAATGGACCATTCAGCATCTCCGGTTTCTCAATCGGACATCGAGGGGGCGGAACTCTACAGTTTCCGGAGGAAACGGTCGAGTCTACCATGGCAGGAGCGCGAATGGGCGCTGGTGTTTTGGAATGTGACGTAGCTTTCACGTCCGATAGAGGTCTTGTTTGCAGACACTCACAATGCGACTTGCACACCACCACCAATATTTTGCTTCATCCTGATCTGGCCAAGAAGTGTACAACTCCGTTCAAGCCAGCCAACGGCACAGCACCAGCCACTGCTCTTTGCTGCACGAGCGACATCACAACCAAAGAGTACTTGAGTCTCTGTGGAAAACAAGATGGTTTCAACGCCTCCGCCACAAACGTTGCCGACTACCAGTACGGAACTCCGAGATGGCGAACGGAGCTCTACGACACCTGCGGGACATTACAGACTCTCGACAGTTATATCAAGCTTGTCAACTCCCTGCCCGGCTACCGCAACTTCACGCCTGAGCTTAAGACTCCTCCAGCGCAGGTTCCCATGCCATTCAACGGGTACACCCAACAACAATTCGCCCGCGACATGATCAACACCTTCATCAAAAACGGTATCAGCCCCGAACGCGTCTGGGCGCAATCTTTCCTCCCCGCAGATATCTACCAGTGGATCGCCGAGTTCCGCGCTTTCGGAAAGCAAGCCGTTTTTCTCGATGAGGACGGTGATACCCCCTCCACCTTGAAGACGGCGATTGCTCGTCTACCATCTCTCAAGGCAAAGGGTGTCAACGTCATCTCGCCTCCATTTCCATATCTCATCGAGATGGGAGGACCGAACAACGATACCATTGTTGAAGCTGCCTACTCCAAGGCTGCCAAGGCTGCTGGCCTCGACATCATTGCTTGGACTTTCGAGCGCTCGCCTCCACTCGCGCAGGTCCGTGCTGTGCAAGATTACTATTACAGTTCCATTCAGAATCTTACGCACTTGTATGATGGACGATTGTTTGAGGTTCTGGATGTTCTGGCACAGCAGGTCAAGATTGTGGGGTTGTTCTCGGATTGGTCGAGTGCTGTCACTTACTACGCCAATTGTTTCAAACTCAAGGGGCCTGTAGCGAGCAAGTACGTGTGAATACCCAACGAAGCTAGAAGAGCAAGATGGGCACTTCACAGAAACGATTGGGAGGGAAATAATATAATGTATATACACTGATGCCCTGAATATGAACATGGACCGACTCTCCCCGGACCATCCTTCACCTCTCTTCTCATGAAAAGTGAGCAGTCCGAAGTGATACAAAGCAAGCAACAAAATGTCTCTGAGAATGCATGCGGGTTGCCAGGGGAGATATCTTATCAGAGACAACCCCCTCCGCACTCATATACTGTGTATTCACGTCCCACTTTATCTCTGCATTGCAAGTTCACTAATTCTATGCCCCTCAAGAGAAGACTCGACCGCGTATCATCAACTACCATCCAGAATCAGTATCGATCAATTTCCAGCGAGATTACTTCTTCACGTTGTCAAAGATTTATCGGCATTCATCCTCAGGTGTCTCCCGAAAACAGAATCACCCAAATTTTAGATTCCCTATCGAGACTATTATTCGAGATCAACTATGGACTTTGATCAAGTCAAGACCGTCACATGTCTAACTTGTATCTACTATTTGATCTCCCCTCATGTAGTAGTGAAGGGATTGAACGGGAGGCAGGACCTTGTCCAACAATCAAAGCAGGTCATAGAGAAAGGGGATTTATCAGAGACCCGTAATTCTGGAAAACAATTGAACCTTTCTCTTCTCCAATCGGCAAGGTAACATGGAACTTGAACCCATCCCCACCCTAACTACCCGGAAAGAAGACAACCATGAACAAAAGGGTAGGCAAGGTCTAGATTCAATGTCCAGATGCATCAGTTCATCGACAAACAAAATCATCAGACAATATGCAATTACTCCCTTCTTCCCAAATGCGCGATTCCCTCTATGCATTTATACCAGAATCATTACTTATGAACATGAATGAGCAACGCCGGGCCAATGCAGCTTGAACCGAATATCCCATGGCAGGGCAGACTTAATAGATACCCTGCGTCCGATACTGAAACGTGTCGTACCTGGTGTCCAAGTTAGCAATGATCCTATGTCAAAAGAACGTTTAGCAGGGAATGAACTCACAACCTAGTATAGTAACTCCCCGCACTCTTAGCAATCAGTTCCTCCACATAACCCTCTGCCTCCTCCCTGGAAAGATGCAACACAAACCTCGCCCTCAGCGAATTCACGGCCGTCGCGACCCCAGAAGCAAAACATGGCATTCTCGAACCCTTGCCCATGACATCCACAAGCATGACAATCTTCTCCGCCTGCTTCCTCAACGCCTGGAAAGCCTCTTTACATCTGTTCTTGAAGACATCGAATTGCGGTGACCCGAGGCCGCCAAGGACATCAATATATTCTTGCGTGAGTTTGAAGGGAGCGGCTTCGAAGCCCATGCTGCCGGGAGAGTTGGAGAGCATGAAGCCGAAATCGATGTGTATCACGTGGCCGAAAGTGTCGATGAGGATGTTGCCGTTGTGGCGGTCCTTGAGTTGCAGGACGTAGCAGATCATGCTGTATGCCGCTAAGGATTTGCTGAAGGCATCAAGACCGGCTGCGTATGCGTCGCTGTCCACCTCGCCGAAAGTCTTCACAAAGTGATCTTTCAAACTGGCAATCCGTTTCCGAGGATTGGTCTGCGCTGCTATCGTGGCCAAAGTCAAACTGCGTTTGAGTGAGTGGAGCGAGACGCCGTTGGTGATCGTTTCGATAAGACCTGAGGATTCGCCGGTGACGAGGATGCGCATCTCTTTGACCCAGACATCAACGGCTGCTGCTTCCCAGATCTTAGCACAAACGCGAATAAGCTGGCAAGCAAACGCCTCTTGTCTCAAATCTGCACCAGTCTTCACGATGACACTGATTAGATCCCAATTCTTCATCCAACCATAAGGTGACGATCGTCGAATGCGGTCCTTCTTGGCTGACCATTCTTCTCCAAAGGTCGCTGCACTGGGATCATCGCGGTCACCTCGCCTACTAACACCCCCGGTCTTCTGATCGTTCTCCATACGTGCTGCACCTGCTCCAGAATTCAGATTAGGATCAGCTTCAGCTTCCAGACTGTCCGTGAAACTTTCAGGCTCCGTCGATGCCACAACAGCGTCAGCCTTGGCCATGATGGTCTCGAAAGTAGGATTGTTCTCATCTTCGAGAAAGAAGCTCTGTTCCTCGAGCGACTGCATGCTCGCAATGATTTTAGCCTTGATGGCTGCTACCTCTGCCTTCGGTCTCTTTGCACTGCTTTGCTCCAGTTGTGCGAGCATCTGAGCTGCGGTCCGCATATGAGTGGCCAATGCTGAGACATCAGGCTGATCGGGACCTTTCGTTCCAGCTCCGGTCATTTTTCGAGGTCCGGGGCTATTTGATCGACTGATTTCTGTGTTTGAAGTTCTTGGGCTCGAAAGTGCTGTGAGCGATGACCTCGCGTTCGTGCCCGCCGTGCCACTGGAAGATCGTGCAATCGGTGGTTTCGCAATTGTGCCGTTTGGAACGAGTGGTGATCTCGGGCGAAGAGGCACTGCTTCTTGTCCTTGGAATGGAAATGTGTTCACCATCGGTGAATTGCCCAAATCACCATTTGCTGGTTCCAGTACACTGTCTTCTCCTTCCACCGTGCTAGACTGTTTCGTAGAAGAGTCCCAAGTCGCATCTGAGATGTCAAATATGCGCCGCCTGCTCGAGCCTTTCTCCAGGAGAATTTTGCCGAGTAGGTGCTGGTTCTCCTCGCTTTCCGGGTCGAAATCGAAATCCTCGGTCAAGACCTCGATCATAAGTAAATATGGCACACGCTCTGCACTGTTCAGGCTCGTCGCCTCAGCAGGGTTGATGCGCACGATGCGATGATGCCGACTCTTGCTAGGCTGTCCATCTTGTAGAACCGCAGGACTGATGACTGGTATATCGACCTCGGCCGGCAAGTCTTGAGCGATCAATGCCAATTCTGCTCTCAAAGCACTCAGTCTGGCTGGCTTTGGCACGATTACCAATCGGTTGGATATATCTTCGAGGGCAGTGAGGAAGGCGGTCTCATTTCTGAAGTAGTTGGACCGTAGCAAGCGGACCTTCTGCTCATGTGAAAGCGCAGATGGCGTGAGCGCACGCCCAGCAAGTGTATGTCTGCGATGAACCCGGTCAATTGGCCTACCAGCACTCGCTGGTGCTGGAGGCAGATCTATGCTCGATCGTTCCGGCTGTCGAATCTCGGGCAGAGATGTAGTACTAACTCGTGCTTCATTCTGCTGCAATGCCAGGGCCAGAGATTTGGGTGTGCCAGCAGACCGACTGCTTCCGGGCCGCTCAACCTCCGGTTGTTGTAGTCCCTCCTTCTTCCGTGCAGTCCGCGCTCCCGATCTAGGCTGTCGTCGATTTTCTGTATCCGAGTGTCCTTGCTGGCTGGCTTTCCGTCTCGTCTTGACCGAACCCCCAGCCACAGTATGACTTCTTGTCATCTTCTGCGCCTGTCCTGCATCAGAAATCATATCCTCTGTCGGCCGTGGACGTCTCCCTTGTGCGACTGCTAGAGGCCCGGCCCATTTCGACACTGCAGGCACCGCAAAAGCGGCCAGTATGAGACTTGAAAGCACAGTAACAGGCAGAACGTTCTCCTTGATCTTCTCCCTATGCAGCCCCTCACTCGCTCCAAACACGATCCGCTGCACTTTGTTGTAGATCCTCCTCGTAGTCTTGAAATGCACCAAATGCGGATTTCCGGAGAGATCGTGTAGGTAGGTCTGGAATAGCCAGAAAGTCTTGTCACAGTATCAGCCACTCGCTATCCACGGCATGAGAGGAACCTGTGAAGAGGGTCTAACCAGTAAAGCCGAGTTCACCGATTCCTCGCACAAGTCGAGTATGAATTCCTCGAGGGCCATGGACTCGTTGTCGACGCTGACGAGAAGGTGGCATAATTGCGGTAGAAAGAACTCGAGCTCCTCGTAGGAGAATTGACGGAGCTTGGAGCAAAGGACATAGTGAATGCCAACGTGGTCTGCATATCTCCTGTTGTTGCGAGCAGATTCACGAGTTAGCTGTGTTCAATCCAGGTATCGCTTTCGCCGTGAGCATGTGAGTACATACGAGAGATACTGGATGCACAGCGAGGGCTCGCGGTTAAAATGGTCGCTCTCGAGGAACCGTTCAAGCAAGTTCCAACTCATCTGCGATGCGTCATTGGGAGCTTCTTCCTCGTTGAAAAGAAGAATTATATTGGAACGAAGCTTGTGTCTGGAGATGTATTGAGGTATATCCAAGAATATACTGTGGTAGGCCACTTGCCAGGTAAGGGACCACTGCGCCGATTCATGCACCCAGACGGGTCCTGGCCGTTGATTAACTCAATTTGTAAGGCTCCGAGATGAACCAATTACATGAGACGAAAGCCGTACTTGGGCCTTGCGCGTAGATGAGGCTGATAACTTCATGGCATTGCATTCAGTCTCTTCACTTTGAGTCTTGAGCTTCGGGCGGCACGGTAGCTTCGGCAGGCAATTTTTCCATCATTTGTAACAATTTGGTACACACAAAACCATCCATTTACGCCGTACTACAACATCGAGGATATGTTTCCCAACGCCAGTATTATCCACATTAGTACGCAGGCAGCTATCGATGCTAAAAAACTCTAACAAAAACGCTGATCGATACTGTACATACATAAGGGGAAATCTAGCGGTATCCTTTCTAAACAAAACGCAAGAACAAAACAATGCAAACACGTGTAGGAAAACATAATCATTACTCGTACATCCCCTTACTACAAGGACGACTTTGGAGGAGAAAGCTTGTACACCACAAATCCTGCGGGAGGAATGGTAATCCAAACTTTTGCAAGGCCACCTCGTTTTTGGACGACCTTGACAGCGTCGCTCGTCCTAGGAGGATATATGCAGCGCATCAGATCCTCCTTGGATATCTGTTGGTGGTCTTTTGGCAAGTGAATCCATGCTCTCGCCTCGGCGGCCGTATTGATGTTCATGGCGCAGAGGACTTCTTCTCCATCGTAGGCACGCAGCCAGGCTACGACAGACTTTGGATGGCGAGATGAGGTATCGGAGAAACAAGGAATGCGTTGAGCCATACTGGCTGATGATACCGTGCATAGATATTGTCTACCTCGGCGCAAAGCGATTTGGTTGGCGCGGAGTTGCGTCAGATCGCGGACAACACGATATGTGGGTGCAGACTCGTCGAAGAAATGGCGGTTGTGTGAACCGAAGGCTCCAAAAGGCCCACCAAACATAGCCTCACGGATGAATTGATCAGCGAAATGATCTTTGGAATGAGGAGCAGGCTTTTCAGAGGTGCCATCAAACCTTTGCTCGGTACCATAATAGATACAGGGAATACCCATAGTGCAGAGGTTCATGCCAAGTGTGGCATCGAGCATCTTTGCCGCATCGTCATCGGAGCAGAATCGCCACTTGTGTCCGATCGGTTGCCATATCTGATCGTGATCGTCAATCATTGTCACAATCTGATTGCGAGCCCAACCTTTGGTGAGGTCTGGAGAGTTGACAAAGTCGTTGAAGTAATTTGAAGCAGGTTCCTGGTTGCGTGGCACCTTCGTCAGCGCACGTTGGAGTTCACCAATTCCTAGTGCCGCATTAAGACCGGTGATGGCCACAGTCTCCTTGGCACGTTCTCCAGAAACTTCACCGACAAGGAAGAAATTTTCCTTGCCGAGCCGATGAGCATAGCTGTGGATCGTTGCTGCAAAGTAGCGAGTAGGTCCATCGCCCATGTGTTTGACGGTATCCTGGAAAGTGTTAGCATGCTTCGCTGACGGACTGCAATGTTGACTCACTATGCGGAAACCATCAACATCGGCGAAGGCGATCCAGAATTTGAAGCACTCGGTCAACGTTTGAAGGGCTGTGGTGGGAGCAAATTTCGCAGGATCGTAAGAGCCCAGGTTCAACTTTTTGAGTCCAAAGAAATCTCCTTCACAAAATTCGGGCAGGGTTTCGAAATCGCGGATGGTGCCTTTCAGGCCGAAGCAGTCTGCACTCTGGAGCTCTGCAGGCCAAATGGCTCCATCGGGATAAGCGTTGGGGTATTTTTCCTCGTCGACAGGTCCCAAAGGAATCATGTTGTTCTCATCGCGTTCGGCGGCCCAGAAACCGCGGGATTCGTGTTGCGAGCCATCATAATGCGCCGAGTAGTCCTTGTAGCCAAAGACATCTCCGGCATGATTGAGAACTACGTCGAGAAGCACATAGATTCCGACGGAATGGGCGGCCTTGACGAGATCCTTGAGGTCTTCTCGTGTTCCAAATCGCGGTTCGATAGCCAGAAAGTCCTGGATACCATAACCATGGTATGTTTCGAGGCCGGCGACTTGCTTGAAGATTGGACCAATCCAGAGTGTCGTGACGCCCATCCGTTTGAGGTAGCCAAGTTTGCTGATGACGCCCCTGATCCTCCCTCCGATGAACTTGCCCCCGGCGTTCAGCCATTTGTGCCTGTCGTGGTCACTGACGTCGACGGCATTTCCTCGATCTGACTCGTTGAACAGTGGTGTCGTTCCTGTCTCGACAAGACGATTGGAGATGTCCTTGTAGCCTGTTTCGTTGCCGTCGGAAAAGCGGTCGGGCAGTAGGAAGTACATCAACTGATCCTCCCATGCTTCAGGTGACCTGTAGAATTTGCGGCCAGCGCCAGACAGCACAGCCTGTACTTCTGGATCTCGGATGCTCTTGAGACACGACATGGAGGGATGATTGTGCCGCAAAAAGGTTGAGAAAGTGCGGTGTTGAGAAAGCAAGGCTCGCGGGAAGCCTTTGACAGTCTGGAGGCAGCTGGGGGCGGTGAGTATGACTAATCTGGAGGAGCTACCATTCAGCTTAGAGATTGTGTACTGTGCCACTCAGACTTGCATAGGCATCGGCATAGGCACAGGCATGGGCATGGGCATAGGCACAGACATAGGCATAAGCGTTTGCCGGACAACGTTGAGAAGTTGGGAAAAAGCGAGGGCATCTTTCGTCCAACCTTAGCTCGTGGCTGATCTTCAGGAGACGCTTGTGCTTGTGGGTGCAGACGACTCGGACACGGGAAAACAGTGGTAAGGTGGAGCCCGCCAACAAGCTGATCCTGGAGCGCGACTCGGGTCTGCCCGACTTGGAACGAGACGCTGGAATGCGCCTGAGGATGATGAGATGATGGGTGATGGGTGATGGTGATGGTGATGGTGATGGTGATTGAGATGGAGATGGAGAGAATGATATTGATAATGATAGTGTACACAGTATCCTGCAACGCCGTCTGGGTCTCCCTCTCTCCCTCTCCCTCTCTCTCTCTCCCTCTCTCTCTCTCTCTCTCTCTCTGTCTCTCCCTCTCTCCCTCTCTCTCCCTCTCTCTCTCCCTCTCTCTCCCTCTCTCTCCCTCTCTCCCTCTCTCCCTCTCTCTCTCTCTCTCTCTCTGTCTCTCCTTCCCTCACTCCTCACGCATTTCCATCGCTCGTCTTGTCAAGAAGATGAACGTGCTTCGTCAATAGTCTGATGTCACCGACGACATGCCCGCAGTCTCACATGCCCGCCTCTCCCTGTCCCTCTCCCTCTCTCTCGCCTCCCGCCTCTTGCGCCGTCGATCGGATCAGCCACGTACAGGATAAGTACTCCTTACAAGTGCCATCCTAGATCCTGCCTTCCTGCCGTCTTCACCAAAAGGAATTCGAGGTCGAGGTCGAGGGCGAGGCCGCATCATAGGCCGGAAGCGTGCTCTGACCGTACCAGAACTGTCGGAAACGTTGCTGTTCGTCAACAGCGCTGCGCCGTACGTCATTTCGCACCGCCGGCTTCGTATCCACGTCGTACCCACAGCCATCCGCCATTCATTGGCTCTCGGCTCTCGCAAAACCTGTCGACCGGATAGTACATCAGGAACTTATCCGGATGATTTCAGACTCCGGCACCCTATGCATACCACAGTATGCAATGCATATTGACAGCAGATCAAGCGGCAGGCAAGTAGAGGTCATTCAAATTCCATTTTCCCATCCCACGCTAAGAGCTACCTACAACTATCTTTCGTCATATTGCTTCCACTTCATACAACTACAGCTTTCAATCCAAGAAGTCCTTCACAGCTCCACCCACACCCTCCAGATCCAACAGGAACGTGTCATGACCAAACAGACTCTTTTCCTCGCCCAACTCAACGTGCGTAACATTCCTGTTCCCCGTCCTCTTCAACGTCTCGGCAATTTCCCGTTGTTGCCACGCCGGGAAGAGGATATCACTCGCCACACCAAGCACAAGCGTAGCCGTGTTCGACAAAGGTTGCAGCCCAGCGATGAGATCCGCGGGAGGCTGATGAGCTTTCTGTTGTATGGCCGCTTCGTGACCCGAATCTGCCATTGCCGCCGACGAGTCTTCTTGCTCTTCGTACGGCCTATCTGGGAGCGTGAGACTGCAGAGCGCAACGTCTCCCCCCACTTCTCCGTACTTCTCCAATTTCTGTGCATTCTCCGCGCGCAACGCGTTGATCATCTTTCTGTGCTCCGCGCCTAGGTCGAAGAGATCCATCGCCTTGCTTACGTAAAGAAGACTGTTTGGATCGTATTCGAGGCACCATTTTTCGCCCGCGTGATCGAGATATGTTTCTATGAGAAAGTCAGGGCATAGGGCAGGTGGGCGTGAGGGATCGGCGCGTCGACGGCCGAAGCGTGCTTCCCACTCTGGACCACTTCGATAGGTAACAGTTGCTATTTCGCGCGCGAGTTTCATGCCGCCGTGAGGCGGTATGCCAGTATCGTAGTAGAAGCCGCGCCGCCAATTGGGATCCATCATGAGAACTGTCGACTATCAGTACACTGATGATGCTCAGAAAAAGGCCCGTTACTGACCTTGACGCTGCGTATGCCTCATAGCGATACTATAAGGATGACTCCTCGCGCAACCTGAAATCGAGGCTATTCTCCCCACTCTTTCTGGAAACAATGCCCCAGCAGCGAGTGATTGCATGCCTCCCATACTGCTCCCCACACTTGCATACAACCTCTCAATGCCCAAATCATCCAGCAGCCGGAACTGTGCCCTGACCATGTCTTCCATTGTCAAGATGGGGAATCTTGTGGCATATCGTTCCCCATTCTTCGGATCGACAGAGCTCGGTCCAGTAGAGCCATAACATCCTCCAACCACGTTCGTACATATGACAAAATATCGATCCGTATCCAGTGGTTTGCCACCTCCTATGAACTTTTCCCACCACCCAGGCTTTGGGTTTTCTGCTGTCGAATGTGCATGACTTGACGCGGAAAGCCCTGTGTGCAGCAGAATGGCATTGGATCTGTCCTTGTTCAAAGTCCCCCATGCCTCGTAAGCGATCTTGTATTCTGGCAGCACACCGCCCCAGTCCAGCAGTATGGGCTTCTTGGAGTGGAATGTGAGGTGCTTTCCAGTCGTGTACGAGGGTTCTGGGCCTCCTTGGAGGGACTTTCGGTGGAGGGTTTGGGAGCGAGTTTCGACGGCATCGAGGCAGGGGAAGGATAGCGGCGGGTTGGAGGATTCTGTTGATGTGTCTTGTGAAGCTGCTGTTCCGGCGGTGCCTTCTCGTGAAGGCTGTTGATGGAGGTTACGGGTTGGGGTCGTGGATTGCCATCTTTGGCGTGCGGGAGTTTGGCGTGGAGATCGGGTTAGCTTCGCGACAGTCCGCGAAGTCGTCGCAATGCTTCTTGTGGATTTCATGGAGGATAAATATGGATCAAAGAGCCGGTAGGATTGTAGGGAATCGCTATGAAGAGTAGAGATCCCATGGCTGCGAGTGGATTGCACAGCATTGAACAAATTGATGGTCATTGCGAGCACGTCATTCTCAAATTACTGTTTTGGGTAAGTCAGCATCTTGCCTCCGGCTGCAAACCCTCCATTGAGCGGCCAACAACGACAAAACCTATCGACGAGGATTTGTAAGTCACAAATTGGAGACAGCTCTACACAGAGCTAGAGACCGGGCATTTTCAGGGAGTGACAAGCTCATTGGGATTGATGGCGGGCGGCATCTAGCAATTTATAAATTACTACAGTATCAACAATAATATTAAATATTCGCCCATTTCTCGTCACTCTCAAAATCCTCAAGCTGCGTTTTGCTGATCGATCATTTCATAGCTTCACTATCAAGTTAACACCTTCTCACCTTGTTCTATCTCATTTTCTCTTCTAATTGCGACTCCCTCGACATCTCATTTTATCCCCAGTTTAACAAGAGAATACTCCAAAAATGTCTTCCATCTCAGCACCACAAACCCTGCCCAAGTCTCTTCCAGAAGGATACATCCTCATCGCTTCCCCTCCATCAGTCTCTGCCAACTTCAAATTGCGCCTTTCCACATATCTCACATCAAAGTCGACGGAACACGCCTTAAATGGCCTCGCTGGACCATGGTACCCCAGACGATCCACGATATACACCACGCCGGGGAAGCGAAAGCGATTCCCATGAACCGCGCTGCATTCGGTACCAGGCGATTTAGGAATTGAAGTAGCAGAGTTGCAGCGCAAAAATCTATACTTTGGGACATCAACGCGGGAAGCTAGAACCGCTTGGATTCAAAACACTTCCTTGCCTCTACCCTTTAACTGCACAATCCAACGACAGAAAAATGGCAAAATGTGCTGGTCGCCAACAAAGTCAACGGCCCTTCCCCTATAACTCTAAATGTAACATTCATGTGCAATGCATAGCGCATAATGCGTACCCAAGCGACTGGTGAACCAAACCGATGCAATGCAAATGCTGAGAAACCCAAGTATATCCAAATTTCACGCTTTCTCTTGATCATGCAGTCAAAGCACTGCTTACCCCCAGAATCGCCATCCCAACGAATGCGAAAATGATGCATAGGTTTTTCGAGTGCGTCATGTCCAAACTTTCGGAGAACAGTTGGAGAGCAACGCTGGCCATGATACCGGCAACAATGGCAAACATACACCCATAAACGCCCTCTCCAGGTTCATTTCCCCCGACTCCCCCGGAAAGTCTGAACCACAATGCTGCCACTCCAGCCCCTAAGGGCTGCGATGCACCGCCGAGAAGAGCAGACCACAGCATTGCTTTCCCTCGAGAGTTGATGGCGAGGTACAGTGGGAGAGCCATGGCGAAACCTTCGGTGATGTTGTGAATGAACAGCGCGAGGAAAACGGAAAAGCCAAGCTTCGGGTTTGCGTGATTGGTTGCGTAAGTGATGAAGCCTTCTGGTAGTTTGTGGAGAGCAATGGCCAGCGAAGTTTGAAGACCGATGCTCAAGAACGCATTTTTGGGAACGTGATGGTGGTGATGTTCTGGTGGCACGCCTTCAGGGTGATCATGGTGATCCGATGGGTGGTTACAAGACGAGTTTGATTGCGAACGTTCTGGCGACTTGTGGTGGTGATGGTCGTGGCTGTGGTGCTGGCTACGGCTATTTTCAACGGTTGAAGTGGAAGATAATTCCAAGTTTTCATGGCGACGTTTCGAGACTTGGAAGGGCTCTTCTTCCTGTACAGCTGCCAAGTCTGGAACGAGAAGGGGTTGCCTTTCGCTGTCGGCTGCTGTAGCCGGAGTCGAGGCGCTTCGTTCTAATCCTGGATGCTTCGGGTTCGGCAGTTTCGACCCTCCTCTTGCTTGTACGATCTGGAAACAATCCTGGCCGCAAGGATCTGAATAGCCATGACATTGTCCATCGCCGTCGCATAGCTTTCTTAGCTTGGTCGCGCTCACAAGCTGCGAAACCTTTGTTACCAATGACGGTCTTGGAGGCTCTGGTCCGAGCAAGGCGTCCGACTCAATGACATCATGTGATTGCGATGTGTTGGACGACGCAAAAGTATTGTAAGATCCGTCGCTGGCATGCTCACTCCGTCCTGGCCGCGAACTCGTCTCCTTGTGATCATGCTCGGGAGCTGATTCTTCGTCCTCGTGGCTGTGATCACAGTCCACCATGTGAGATGGAATATAATGGTGCAGCCAGCTTGATAGCACCTGAATACCGAATGCGCCGCCCAGAAACAGCCCGACCATGGTCCACGATGCAGCTTTGGGCGAAAACCCGCCTTCCATTAACGAGCGTTTTGAATTCGGCAGCATGTTGTACAACGACGAATAAAGCTGGGGAGATCGTCAGCACAGACTTGCAGGTGATGGTGGCAAATGTGTTGTTACCATGACCCCAAAACTGAGTGACAACGAACACGAGAGAAATGCATTGCTATCTTGTATTCTAAAGTTCCGATGTCTTGGTAATAGTCGAATAATCAGGTCAACGCAGATGACTGATGCTCCAACCATGCATGCTACTCCAGATTAGCGGGCGTCTGAAGAGCCTCCTTCTCGAGCCACCCACCTATGCCGCTGAGGCCAGTCATGATCCATCCTCGTGTGTCGTTATCCATGGCTGCCACGGTTAGACAGTCGGCCCAGGCGATGGCCTAGCTTCAGGAGGAATAATAATAGTGTAGCGATGGGGTAAGAATCTGAGGCTGTCTTTGCATGGCGTGCAAGCAGTGATGAATGCGGCGGTGCGGTCCTGATATGATCCTCGGATTCAGGAGCAAAGAGAGGTTACAGGGAAAGAATGCTTTAGAGTCGCAACCGGGCTCTTGCAAGCCCTTCCGCCATTCGCCAAAGTACTGTGATGGCATCGGGGAGCTTAACGGATCTTCTCCGGCCTAGCCCAGCTATTGCAAAGGGTTGCCTGCTTACTGGCCGAGCTGGCTCTACCAACCTTGAAGCTGCAATGCTCCGCCTACGCCGCATCTGTCTTAGCATGCTTTTTCAAGCTCCCGTTACACCCTACCTAAGTACCTATGGTATGTCGGGGCTGAGTTGCCCACGGTAAAGCAACACCGGCATCCGCATCAAGCATACTGCACAGCCGACATTGCTAGCATCCTTCACCGACGGCTCCTTCGACACGCGCGAAGTGCTGGAGAAGAGCGCGAAGAGCTGCCTTCAACAGCCCCGTCCAGGCGTTTTTTGCAGGTCTGAGCCCCCGGATGACTGCAATCCTGCCATACATCTGCCCTGTATAAGAGAAGCTGCGCGCTTCGCGACTTACTTCTAGAACCTCATATTCCAATGCGACTTACCCAACAGTAGCCTGCCGCTCAGCCTTATCAAATCTTTGTAAGATCTTCTTGTCATGTCCGCGCTTGCAAACGCACGACTGTTGTCTATCCGAGCTCACCTTGGCCAAGCAATACTTCGACCTGTCACGACCTCACCAACCCCTCAAATACATATCGCCATGTCTGGCAAGGACTCTGTACCATCTCTCGCCCTCCCAGCCGACGCCAAGTGCAAAGTCTTCAAGCCTCCAGTTTGGCCACAACTTATTGGACCCTCCATTTTCCTCGCAGGGAGCATCGAGATGGGAAAGGCGGTTGATTGGCAGTCTGCGCTCGCAATCGAGCTTGCCCACATGCCAATATCGATCCTGAACCCTCGCCGCGGAGACTGGGACGGATCTTGGGAGCAGGATATCTCCAACAAGCAGTTCAAAGAGCAAGTCGATTGGGAGATGGACCACTTGAACAGGGCAGATGTGATTGCGCTCTATTTTCAACCTGAGACCAAAAGTCCCATCAGTCTTCTCGAGCTAGGAATGTACGCTAGCGCCGTGGGCATTGCGGGCAGGAAGTTGGTCGTTTGCTGTCCGGAGGGATTCTGGAGGCGCGGAAACGTGCAGATTGTGTGCCATCGATATGGGCTTGAGCTGGTAGAGACGCGGGAGGAGCTGATCCAGAAGGTGAAGGAGAAGCTGGAGACTGCGCTTCGTGAGCAATCGAGAGATATGTCGAGAGACCATGACTGACTGTAGGGCACAATAGACGCAAAGAGGAGTAGCGGCGTGAGATACGGCTGGGAAGATTATATGTAAGGGTTGCTCAAGCTCTCTTCTTGTCCAAGCCAGCATATTACCGAGCATGGCGACGGCGTGGCAGGGTGCTGTCTTCATAATGCTACCACCAGCTCAATCTTTCCGGAACTGTGCATCGAGAGGAGTACGATGGGCTTGATATATTATGCTTGCGGGAGTATCTGGAGCCTTGGGCGAGTCTGAGATTCTTTCTTATATTATGATACCACGAATAGAAACTCTTAACGTATCACCCCTGTGGGTATTCTGCGACTGACTTCTGACGGTCTGAAGAGTTTGATGTATTTGGGGGAATGGTAGGGAGGCGGTGATGGTCTCCCGAAGCATGAAGCAGGCTTTTGAGGTGCACAGGAAGAATACAGGAGCGAGCTCTCAGAGGTTGATGCTCGGAATACAGAAAGGTCTCTAGTTGGGTAACTCCTATCTGCAGTGGTTGCCACGCAAACATTGACAACTCCCACAGAATCGCTTTCCTCCCACACGAATGTTCCACCACCACCACCACAACAACAACAACAACAACAAACATCACCCAGCCACTCTCTTCACTCACTGACTCTTTCATTGGCACTTCCTTTGCTCCGAATCGTACGCCTGAGCGGCCACGCGTCCATTATGGTGGGCACCCAACGCGGACTCGAGACCAGCAGATGGGCTCCGGCCAGGCAGCAATCGCAGATGTTGGCAAAGCCTAAAACAATCCCTACTCTAGCAACCTCTTTGAACTTAAGTCTAGCTCCAGCTACTCCAAAATCCAAGTCCGTCCCATCCTTGAGCACTGCACCCGCCCTGCACTCGTCCTCACCAGCTGGATCCGAGACTCTTGCTCCCATCGAGACTCAGGAGCGACGCGAGTCTTTCCTCAACAGCGTCCACAAGGTGGCTCTTTCCGCTGAGGTCCTCCAGGACAACACTGGTATGTTAAGTGCACCCCCACTTTGTCACCTTCCCGCCTCACTTCCACCAATTCACTCACCTCACCGCTTTCATCACCCTTTTCACTGCGCACTTCCTCTCTCATATCTCCAATAAAACAATCATCGCATCAGCATAGTCCAGTCGACAGAGGAAACATCCAGGTATCTGCATTCACTCTCAACTCGCACACAAGAAGCTCACCCAGCTGTCAATTGTGTTGCTGTGCTTCTTGCTCTCAATTCATTCGCTTCTGTCATGCGCCTACCACACACAGATCTGAAAAACGATACCTAACGTGACCCAGACATCACCGTGGATAATTTGCCCACCCTCTCTCCGGCAAAGCCAAAAGAGAACCAACTGCCAGCTTCAGCTTTGCCATTCACCTTGCGCCTAAGCTCGCGACCACAGGCTTTAGTTATTGACAAAATGGCCGGCGCCAAGCTATCAAGCAGTGCTGCTTTCAAGCAAGTCGAAACCACAAGCAGAGCTCCTCTGGACATCTCAGAGCGCCTGTCCCGTGTGAAGCGGAGCTACAGATCAACACCCTCAGACACACAGACCGATGAAGAAGCCAAGCAAGGCCCAGCTGAGACCGTACCTATCGAGCCTGATCGAATTGTCACCGCTCGCATCGAGGCCGACCATCTTTCCCGGGAGAAGCAGGAAGCTGCACATCGCGAGTCGTCGCAGCGCATTGAGGCGGAAAAAGCCCGGTCCGCTGTTCAGGAAGCTGAACTTAGTGCAAAGGTAAAGGCTCAGGCGGCCGCCCAAGAAGCTGAGCGCCGCGCCAAAGAGAAGGCTCGGGCCTCTGCAATGGAAGCTGAACGATCTGCAAAGGAGAAGGCAAAGGTCGTTGTCAAAGAAGTTGAACGTCTTGCAAAAGAGAAGGCTGCCAAAGAGGCCGAACTTCGCGCGAGGAAGGAGAAGGCACGTGCTGCCGTCAAAGAGGCTGAACACCTCGCGAAGGAAAAGGCGCAAAAAGCTGCGAAAGAGGCAGAGCGTCTAGCAAAGGAGCAGGCGAGGGCAGCACGATTAGTACTGGAAAAAGCCAAAGCAGAACGACTTGCACAAGAAAAAGCCGCCGCTCAGGTCGATCTTCAGAAGGTGATCGATACTGCTGAGGTACGATGCAATGCTCTTGCAACCGAGATTAACATTATCAAAGGAAACCACGCCAAGCATCGTAAGGAGGGCCACGAAGACCTTGAGCAAGTTGAGCTTTTCGTTGAAGAGGTCAAACACGACCAGAAGGAGAACTCCACCCTTCTAGCCCAAGCATTGGCGGAGGTTAAACAGGCTCAAGCTGTCGTCAGAAATCTCAAGGTGAAGGCCTCGCGTTTGAAGGACACTCTGGCTGAAGTCAACCAGATTGTCGAGGACAAGACAAAAAACATCAACGATCTAGAGAAGGACTCCCAGGCTCAGCTTACAGTTCTTGAGGCTGAGCGGAATGAGCTTGCTAAGCAGCTCGCACAGCTGGTCAAACAGTTCGCGATCATGGAGACCTCTCACCACGTTGTTGATGCCCAGAAGGTCAGCTTCTTATCGATGTCTTACATGACCAAGCTCACGCAATAACAGGTCGATGGCGACTCCGACGTTGTCGCTCCAGAAGTCGAGACCAAACCTCCTGTACATGTCAACGGCCAGCATAATCATGTTAATGGTCAAGCTAACGATCATCACGTCGAGGCCAAGGCCAAGACCAATGGTCTGATCAACGGCAAGTCGAAGCTTAGCAAGCCTCTCGATGAGCCATTCAACGCCAACCGAACGGTAGAAGAACGCGCCAACGTCGAGACAGACGGCAAATTGACTTTCAAGGCCTGGCCACAGGCTGCAGCTGGTCGTGAAGGTCTGTCTACTTGCTTTCATTCATCTCTTCATTTGCTAATATCGTGACAGAATTGGAGTTTTGTCGCATCAAATTGACCAACCTACCACCAAAGACTCCCTTAAAGCAGGTCGTCGGCCTCGTCTGGGGTGGCAATGTTCAGGAGTTCGTTTACACTCCCGGCCAGTCATGGGCTGAGGTCTTGTTCGTCAACCCAGACGACTGCAAAACTTACTACGACTCCACGCCAAATGGCCTGATCTTCCCAGGTTCCAAGGATCGGCACATCGAGGTGGAGGTATGTCCGGCGGAGTCTGCTCGCGGCAATGTGAAGGACATCGTGGAGAAGGGCATGACCCGCTGTGTGCGTGCCATGGACGTTGATAGTGACTGGTCCAAGCTTGCTCTTACAAAAGTCGCTGTTGGCGCGGGCGGTAAGCGTGCTGTCGAGAGTGTCGTCCTTGGAGTGGGCCCCAAAAGCGTAAGTTTATCCTTGGCGTGAAATACGTGGCATCGTATCGATGTACCATAATTCTTGTCTACTTACTAATTGGGACCGCAGCGCCGCATCGTCGACTTTCGCTTCGCAAAGATTGCTGATGCAATCATCTTCAAGGCCGAACTCCACCGTGACATGGATTGGGATATGTGTCCAACCACTTTCGGCGAGGACCCATGTGCATCTCACAGTGGCATCCACAGCAAATAGATGCTGTTGCCCATTTTCAATGAGCGGTAGTTTGATTTGTCATTCTTTTCATCCTTCAACATCTCCCGGAAGCGACATCCATCGAAAGGCTTCTTGTTGCGGAGCAGAACTAGCAAAACGGCTGCATCTGGATGAATGTTTTGAGTTTTACGGAGAGGGAAAAAAGGTTATGAGATGCGGATGTGTCCGTGATTTCATCTGGCGGGCATCTGTCCTCAGGGGCAACGAAATCATACCAAGAAATTTTCCTTCACTTTGATATGACGGAACTAGGGATTTCTAGACGGGCTGCACGTACTTCTCGATGGTGTGGCAACTGATACGCCGATAGGCTGCTCGTAAGTTTTCGTTTACTTGCAGGATAGGAATAGGTTGCGCTCCGGTAGATAGTCTAATGGCAATGCAATTTCCTCAATCACGTCTTATAACCTTTTCCAACTCACTCCCTCACCGCCTTCCACGCTGGATGGTATCTAGGGTACATTTTGGTTATTTCAAAATGTCTGTGGGTGTTTATCAGACGAGTAAGGCCACGACTACTGGTTGTCGGGGACCCTGCGGGTCTCTAGCAAGCAAAGTACAGAGTGATTAGGACTGACCGCCAGGCAACCAAAGCTACCCTTACAGCATGGCTGCGGTAATTCGATTTTAAGTCGTTCCTCGTCTGCCTTCTCGTACAGAGACTCGCACTCTGGACTGAGAATACGCTATCAGGTCTTGCCGGAAGGCCTTGGCTGGCGGTCCAGATGACAGGATGATGCAAGTCAATCAGGCTGACTGCAGCAGAGAGATCTGAGGTGTGGTTGGGGCCCAATACTGGTCAGGTCTTTGGCGATCAGGACTGAATCAGATGGCAAATTAAGTGGCTATTCTTTGCTTGAAGTCTGCCTTTCTCAAATACTCCGTTTTCCCAGACGAGTTTCGCGGTGTTTCTTTTTGGCAATCTCTTTTTGAGTCTAGCAGGATGTATCGTATGGATCGCAGATTAGCAATCTGTCACTGTCGCAACGATGTCTGAAGCGTTATGTTGCTGGATCAGTAAAGCCACTGCCCTCAACAAGGCTTCAGCCTGAAGCACCAAGCCCGTGAAGCTTAATGAGAAGACTATGTCCCGCAACAGAGAAGGGATGAGGAGATGAAGTTCAGATAGGGAATCAAAGCTATTAGCCGCTACCATGCTAGCATGAGCGATGTATCGAGAATCCATGGCGGAGCATAATCACCTAATCTTCTGCACTTCGCCGTCGGGAGGCGCCTCTAGTTGAGGCGGGGCGCGACTTCTGACGAGTCTGACTCGTGCTGAGGAATCGACGGCAGGCAATGAGTGAAGACACAACTCCACACACACCATGACATGTCGTGGCCAGCCCAGACACTCAATCCGGAATGTGTTCCTGTAGACAAGCAGCGCAGTCTGCGTTCCGAGCCTATGCGCGACCGCCCTCCCTTCGACCTCATCCACCTTCGCCATTCACACCAACGTCAGGCTTCTCGCAACAATCGTTCAGACATGGACGCCAGTATCGTTACACTCGCTATGCGGCCACGAAGAACCTATTTCAACGCTGGGCCGCGTCCCCCTACTTCTACCACCAAGTTGGAGGCATGGCGCTCGTTGGTGGCGGTTTCTACACATACAACCTGGAGACAGTGCCCGTGAGCGGCAGGAGGAGATTCAATTTCATCAGTGCAGAGATGGAGGAGAGCATCAGTAAAGGTCAATTCGCCCAAATATTGAAAGAATACAAAGGCCGCATCCTACCTTCTCATGCTCCGCAAGTTCGAAAAGTGAGGCAGATCCTAAATAGGTACGGATCGATCATTGCGATCATGGTTCAACAGCATGAAGATTGACTGAATGTAACGTAGATTGATACCGGCCAGTGGGCTTCAGGATCTCAAATGGGAGGTATTCGTCATACAGAGCGACGAGCAGAATGCCTTTGTCATCCCCGGGTATGTTGGGACCATACCCCCTTGCATAGCTAGGAAGACACGAATATCTGCTGATGAAGTCTTCAGGGGTAAAGTGTTCGTCTTCACAGGCATTCTTCCGCTGTGTGAAGACGACGACGGCATTGGTATGTCTCACGGAGCGAGTCCGACAATTTCCTATCTAGAGCTGACCAATACTAGCGGCTGTACTCGGCCACGAAATTGCGCATAACGTGGCTCACCATACAGCTGAAAAGTTGAGCCGATACAACATTCTCACCGTTGTGGCAGTGGCAGTTGGGTTTTCCCTTGGTATTGGCGACTCTATCGTTAGGGCTGCAGTGCAGCTAGCCTTTGAGCTGCCAAATGGACGAGCACAGGAATCGGAGGCTGACTACATTGGGCTTATGATGATGTCCCAAAGCTGCTATGATCCGCAAGGAGCTATCTCGTTCTGGGGCCGAATGGTGAAAGCTGAGAAGGGCGCACCGCCGGAATTCATGTCAACACATCCTTCTTCATCCCATCGGGTGGCGAGACTGACCGAATGGCTTCCCGAAGCGGAGCAGAAGAGGAACCAGTCCGGATGCGGAGGGATCCTGGACTACGGTAAGTTTCTTCTTCGCAGCGGCCCGCCATCCCAATGCCCCGTCGATGATGGCCAAGATCGGAGTGAATCTTCTCGCGATCCATGTCGATGGAGTTCTGGCTATTTGGAGATCAAAGATTACCAGAAATTCACCGATGTTGATCTCGAGGGCAGGGATTCATGTCGAGCTAGTTTCGCCAATCACCACCCGTTGCTGAAAGAGCACCGAAGCAACGAGGTTAGTAGGGAAAAGGCTAACCAAGATCAGCCCAAGACTTCCGAAGAGCGTTCCCTCAGACACGGTGGTAAAGGGGATTGCTCGTTGAGTAACGCAACCGTGCGGGTTGTCAATGTTAGTACTCGGATACTCTCCGCTCGAGCTCTATGGCTGCCAGCAGACCTGAACTCGACTCCGCCCGCGTCCGAACGCTTTTCTCCGTACCCTCATTTCGGCAAAAACCCTACTCAGCGATGACAGCACCAGGCAGCAGTCCGAGCGATTGGCAAAGATTCAGGCTATGATAGTGTGCGGACACGCATTCCACGCAGCATATGTAGCAGCATTTAGTGGGGCACGCATCATGCCAGGACAATCATGGACCATGAATCTGCAAGGGAACTCTGAGGGTGAATATCTTCAGTAGGATGCAAGGACAGAATGCACCTCGCGCGAACACGGTTGCAACCATTGCATTAGGTCAGAGAGGGGTGTCAGAAGGTGGAAGCCCAGAGCGTGGTGGCTGGCCTTGCGTCTTGCATCTTGATCTTGCATCTTGCATTGCATGTTGCCTCTTGCCACAGGAGGAGGCAGCGATTGAGCGATGGGTGTCTGCAGGCATTCCAGAATGGAGCGGAAACGGGAGACTCGCTCCCGCAAAGCCGGCATTATCTTGAAGAATGGAACAATGGGTCGAAAAGGGAAATACTTTGTGGGCGTTCAGTGATCCGTCGCCTGTCTAGCAGAAGACCATGGATGGGCCAATGGGGAGCGTGGTGGGCTCGCGGTGGGCTTTTATGGCGCTCGGCCTAACTCCACAACGGAAGTATCCTTGAGACCTTGACTCCCGCATTCCTCACCAGACGGCAGACGCGCCTCTGCCTCTGTTCTGCCTCAGTCTGCCTGCCTCCGTCTGCTCTGCTCTGCCTCTGCCTGCCTGCCTCTGCTCTGGAGCCCTCGCCATGATCAAGACTGCTGCCATGATCAAGACTGCCGCCATGATCAAGACTGCCGCCATGATCAAGACTGCCGCCATGATCAAGACTGCTGCCATGATCAAGACTGCCCACTGCCGCCGACTGCTTCAGACGAAATGGCCGCCCGTGCCGCAGCATTCCTCCTCCTCCTCCTCCTCCTCCTCCTCCTCCACCCGTTCGTCTGCGCAGTCGCCGCCTGCCTCCAAGTTCCCTCGAGAGTCCTCCTCTCCTATTCCTTTGACCATGTGGCCGCCTTTTGACAGAGAAACACCCTCTCACCTTTGCACTGGCCGTGGTCCAGCCGCCAGCCCTATTGTGCCCCCCTCCCCTCCCCTCCCCCCATTTTGCCAGTCTCCAAGCCGGAGAATTCGCCCTTTCGATGGATTGTCCTTTGGCAGGAGGTACTTGCACAAGTCATCATGGTTGGCGCCTTGTGTATGCACAATGTCCCGATCTCCGCGCTCCAGTGCGGTCGCAGCGTCCCCTCCCGACATCCTGCCACATTCATGGACAGGCCCTGTGCAGGTGCATTTTGACAGCGGCCGCCATCCTGTGGTACCGAAACGGTTTCCCCTTTGGTCCTGAGCCTCTTCGTCGACGAATCAGCCCGTTATGTTGCAGAAGTAGCTGATTCGCTGCCGACTGCTATTGCTGTATCTCAACAGCCACTACTCCCTCACAGAAGCCCGTTTCGGGAATAGACCTGGTCACAGTCGTCGTTTGCCAATGGCGTCCACCATCGTCCAGCTTCCAGCGTCCAGCGTCCAGCGTCCGCCAACCTCGCGCACCAACCCGATGGCTGGAGCTCATGCAGGGAGGCTCCCACGTCAGCGTATCGAATCGCACGGATACTACAAACGGCCCATTGCGCGGACAGAGGATGCAAACCAGGCACCATCACAAAGTGACGAACAGCCTAGTGTTTCTAATTATCTTCGATTCCATCTGCATGAGCCTAGCCAGGGTCAATCGTCAATTTCGAGTCTGGAATGATTCCATCTGGGACCGATGGCTTTTGCCATATAGCCAGACACTACTCTGCCTTGCTTGTTCCTTCCATCACCCATTCCCATTCTCTACTCCTAGTCCCTCCCCTTGCCCCGACTTATCAACTCGTGGTCCCCTACTCTGTTGCCTGTACCAAGGCTACAAGACATTTATCGCTTCAATCCTTTGTTCAGCCTTGCCATTCCACAACATATCGTCAACACTCTCATACGTCTTCCAACCTCGAGACATTCCCTTTCCACCATGGTTTCGACCTACATCAACGACTCGAATTCGAGTATCAAGCATGACAGCCCAAATGGCACCCGTCAACTTACACCACCGGACAGTCCACTGCCTTCCATTCATGTCGTTCTCGGTAACAGCCAAACCCAGACCCGGAAGATGGCACTCGACTTTATTGCTCCTTCCAACGACTCGAGCAGCGATAAACCTACGCTGCCGGGACTCGACTGTTTGAGTGCTGCAGCAGCCCTCCATCGTGGATCCAGACCTTCGACACCAATGGATCTGCCAGTCATGACTTCTCACTACTCTCCACCTGAGCCAAAGGCCCTGCAGATGGAGACACCTTATCATAGTTCCGAGAGCTACGGTTATCGATCACCCGTAAACCTACCTAGTCCTCCAGAACAGCACGACTACCGCAACTCCAACCTACCAAGTCCAGTGTGGTCATCCAGCAACTCGGATCTTTCAGACTCCCAAGTCTATCACATTGATCCTCCATTTCCACCTCAATCCATGCTTCCACCTCCAGTCCATACAAACATGCTCCCGCTGTTCGGAACCCGGCCCAGGGGCATGACTTATCACTACACACCAACTCACATTCCCATCAACAGATTACAGAGGCGTTCCATCCAACATCATGCCGAGAACAAGCTCTACACGTCCTCGGGTGGGATGGGCAACAACCAGCCAGCAAGAGCCGAACGATTTCCTTATGACGACGAAGAGCGGTACGCCATCATCCACCTCCGTGGCCTCAAGACTCTCAAGTACGAGGATGTACTGATCCGTTTCAACTACCTGTTTCCACCAGGCCGACTACGACGGTGTCGAAGCTCTGGTGACTTGAAAGGATTGCCCAAATACTACCCACCACGAAACATTCAAGGCCTGCAATGTCGGTGGTACCGCATAAGAGACGAAGAGAACCTGCCAAAGCTCAGGAACGAAGGTCGTGGGGGAGATCGCGTCAGGGTCGAGGACGTCCTCGACTTGATGAAGGTGGAAAGAGAGCTGGGTCCCGGATTTGCCGATAAGGTCCACGCGATCGCCGAGATGCCAAATGAGATGCTCCCTCGCAATCCTCGGATGAGCATTTGAGGAACCGATGACGCCGCGATATGTGATGAAGAAGGAGAGAATACGAAGGCTGGTGTGCTGCAGCGGGACTCGATGATGAGATGAGAGTCGACCGATATGATTTACGGGAACATGATCAGGGGCATATTTGCACAGGGTTTGCAGCGATCTGGGAATGCAAAACATGGTACACGACCTTGTTCATGTGCACGGCCGTCCTTGACTAGCAATGGCTTGGACAGGGGCAGGCACCGACACGAAGGCCTTGCCAGGTTTGCTACGATTCGCAACCTTGGACACGCATTTCTTCTACCTCCTCTGCCTTTTGCTTTGGTCCGAGGTCTTTGTCTTCCAACAGGTCCCTATCATGTACTAACTAATGTCTCTTACGTCCGGTTTCATTTATGATTATGGAGACATGTATTTATGGAGATATGTATGATGGCTTTTCTTACACGACTAGATGTGCAAGGGTAATTGATGGCGAGTCCAAATGTCTCTCTCTCATTCAGTCGGTCACACCAAAACACTGCGAATCATTTAGCCTCTCACCGTGGCAAGCGTTGTATATTTTGTATTTCTAGGTTTATATTTGGTAGATACCCTGTCAATTAGTGAGACTGCGAGGTCCTCCTTGTATATGCTGCTACTTTCTTTTCGCACCATCAAAGCTCAAATAGCGTATGGGTTGCCTTCTTTTGACAACTTGGTCGCCTTCTTAGTTTCCACATATTCCCATCCGATCTCCAATTCGAGCGAGGGGACAACAGAGTCACACATCACAAACTCAACCAACCGACGAACGAACGAACAAACTCAATCAACCAGCCAACGAACTTGACCGAACTAAGCCAATACTAGCAACCGCTCTTCCAGCCTTCCCGGCCTTGTATCCACCAGCCCTTGTTTGATTGACGCTGGAAACGAACCGCCCAATCACTCTTGCGCATCCTTTTACGCCCCCGTGCAAGAGACCGCAATCCAGAGCGCACCACGGGCCCGAAAAGAGTGTGGTACCGTTCAGCGCGGGTAAATTTGGCGATCCGGAAAGAGCTCCTTGCGCGGCTGTCTCGCCTGTGGCGATTGGTTGGTTCGAAGGGGGATTTCCTCNTTCCCTCTTCCCTTCTGCTGGCGAAGGTCTATTTTTTATTTCCGAAGGCATGGGATGAGGAGGCACGCCAGTCCCATCAGGCGTGTTTTCATCTTTCAATCGATCGATAGGAGCGAGGGTCCCACGGACCTGGGTCATGATTTTTCTCAGAGCACACAGGTAGGCCATCTCGCATGGACCTCTGGACGAATTGAAACAGAGGCGGACGACACTCCCAGTGTCCCGGCAAGTATCCCACAACCTGCTCGTCTCGTCCCTCCAACCTCACACGCGAACTATCAAAGAAGCAATTGAAGTTCGCATAAAAACCGTTGAAGGATGGAAAAGAGGTAAGGCTAAATGCCGCACCACCAAGCGCCAATACCTGACGTTCCGAGAATGGAGATATACGGTACGCACCTTTCGCCAGTGGCTGTCCAGAAGCCAACTGAATGAAAACGTACATGTACCGAAAGAACAAACAGGCGTGAGAACCATCACCCAATCTCGACTCCGCGAGACGGGGCACAACGTCAAGAATCCCTACAGCCGGGTCCATGGCAAAGCGACCCGCCTGCGCGGATACCAAGGATGGGATTACACAGTGACACATGGAGCCTGCACAGTAGATCCGATCATGGACGTAAAAATCCGTCGACCGGTGTTTTCTGATCGACAGCATGCGAAGAATTGGCGTTCATCAAATCGATGGTTCATCTCTAGGCGCAGCAACTGTCCCCACTGGAGAAACCCTCGCTACGGGACGGCAGTCCAAGCAAGCGATGATCTGTCAGCATACTAGCTTACAAGCAGACGGGGACGGTCTTAACACATAACCCGATGCACGCGTGATACATATCAAGAGAGTTCGCGAGAACTTCACTCAGCATGGACAGCAGAGAAGCGAACAGGGTTGTGAGGGATGCAGTAGACGAGGCCTGCGGCGTCATCTTCCTTCGTTTGTGCTTTGATATTTTGAGACGCCGTTGGACCAATTGAGAGGCTTCCTCACCACCTGGAAAGTAATCTCATGCAGACTCCTCGATCAAGACAATGGGGACCCAAGCCATCCCAAAAGAGGAAAACGTTCATGAGGCTTCTCGAAAATGTCAAAAGCCATATGGCCTGCCACCAACGGTTACGTGCATAACCCACGTTGCAGTCCCTCAGCCCAAAATCCATCTAAACGACCCGACCAATCATATCGCTCTCTTCAAAGGAGAGGGATAGGCTGAGGTTACTCGCTCATTTCTTCACCACCACCGTCGTCGTCGTTGATTTGGATCTTTGCACTGGCCTTGTTGGCATTGTCTCTCCTGATTGCTCTCACAAACACTTGACCGGTCGAGAATTCACCATTCTCGTCTCCAGAACCCACAACTCCATCTTCGTCGTCTGAATCGGGGCCATTGCCCCATTCTTCGTTATCCGAGGCGTACTTGCGGTATTCTTCGTAGGCGCCACGGTCGTATTCGTCGTCCTCTGCTACTTCGTCCTCGGGGTAGTCGGCACCGTAATAATCTTCCGCTGTGTGAGGGTGTGTTGTCAGTATGTGATTGAATGATGAATTGATGGATGGATGCACGGATGTGCACTGGTTGAAGGAGAGTAATGGGGAGATGGAACGAACCGTTAGAATCTTCCTCATCCGTATCGAATTCCTTCTCGCAACCATCTTCGTCTTCAATGTATGCCTCCCAGAGATCTTGATCCTCTTCTGGGATTATGAGATGCCCTATAGCGCCCTCGCCCACAACCTCGAGCTCCGTGTCTGCAGCCACCAGATGGCGAACGTATGTATCGTACACATAGTCACCCTCGTTATCAATGTCCATCTCGTCCCCTCCGCCATCGTCAGTCTCCACACTTGGGACCTGTCGCTTTCGCGCATCAACCTTGTTCTCTGATGACTCGCTCTTCTCCGCCTCATCTGCCCACGCCGCCAATTTACTGAGCACCTCCACATCCTTCTCAGAAGCCGTGTCTTGGCCTCGCACATCCTCACTGCTTCTAGACCCAGTATTGGGTACCCGTGATTTCGCCTTTGGTCGCTTCAGCTTTCGCTCAGCTGCCACGACCTCCGTCACTCCACCTTGCTGCGATATGCGCGCCGCGTCTGCCTGATTGGCGGCTGATTTCTCCCGCGGCTGTCCTTTAGCAGCTCTTCGCTCGATAAATGTTGCAACATCTGCTTTTCTGGCACGTTTATTCGCAGGGGAAGCAAAAGACGGTGTGGCGGGTCTCGAAAGGTGAAATCGGCGAGGAGTAGACGAGGACGCGGGCGAACGCGAGAAAGCCTTGTATGGTGCTTCTACTGTTACGCAACGGACTTAGTATCTTTTTTCTGAATGTCCCTGCCGTGCCTGGCTCGCAGCCTATTGTCCTGCTTCCTGAGGCACAAGCACCCGACTGTTCACCGACAAAAAGGGGAGCCGAATACCTTTCTTCAAAGCCCACGGATCCCGCTTCTCTTCGCCCGGCTGGGTCGCTCTCACAGTAGGAATGCCACTGTCGTTTGCAGGTGGCTGTGGGATGGACTGGGTGTATTGCAAATAGCGGCGGAAAACGTAGATGTCCTCTGTCACCCTCCTCTTCGTCAAGCCTCTCTCCAAATCTAGACGTGGTGGTTAGCCCCAGCTCTTCATTCCTGTGGTGTCTTGATGGTCGTACGAAGCACTTCGAGCGGCGCCTCGTCTCTCTTGCGCTTAATACGAATGACCGGAGGCGCTGCTGTGGGCGTAGACATTGTGAAATACTGGCAATACACCTGGTGTGTGTGAATAATACGGCACGAATTATAAGCAGTGATTTTGTTGTATGCTCAAATCCACATGAAAACACCGCTTGTTGATCGAGTGACGTGGGGTGACCAAGGAAGAAATCTAGGTCCCTCTTGAGAACGCCACCAAGCAACACTTTCCACCTCCTCAACACCGATTCATCAATGTGTCGCCCTTGCTTGCAGAAGAATGCATTCCAACACTCACTGTCTATGAATAAAAAAGGTGAGTCCAAACGTGCTAGGCACAGCGCCGGGAGGCCCGCACCCTGCTGCAATCAGCATCACCAGTACATACGCCATTCAGGGCTGCGAAGTAAGGCAGTTCGAAGGACCAGCGTCAAGGTCCGGAGCAGGTCTTCATGGTCCGATCTGGGATGTTTCCCCATGCGTTCACTCTCGCATACATACTCCGTCACTGGCTCCTCCCCACAGTCACGCCCATGGGCCGGCCTGGAGCTCCTCAATCCTCTGAACTCTGGCCATCTGTGCCTGCAACTCTGCGGCGAAGCCGTGAAGATGGTGTGGGGAGTACCGGAATTGGGTTGGCGGCGTGGCGGCTATATGCAGTGTCGAACACGAGCTTAGAATGCGCCTGGCGAAGGGTTTACCACGATGCTAGATGGAGACTATTGACCACGTGCTGGCATGGCACTTCCTCAAAGAAGGTCTGATGAAGGCGTGAGAAGACTGTGATCCGAAAGAAAGCAGTAGATGAGAAAAGCTTGGCTTCGGATCAGGCTGCTGGACTCTTAACGTCACACGGCTTGCCCTCCATTCTCAAAGTATCACTGCGGACGAATGTATCTTGATGCTCAGAGGTGATCTTTGAGTCAAAGGAGGTGTGAATCACATGTACGAGTACTGTTTAGTGCCAGTCCTGTCTCTCCGCCTCCCAACGCTGGCAATGCCAACAATTAAGTCCTCGAATCCCTATGTTTTCTCAACGTCACTCAAGTCCGAGCATCTGAAGTGCGTGATCGGCCTTGTTGCAAGTACATGGAAGTCTTGGAGGCGGATCACCTGTTGTGTCGTATACTGATTGGTAGCTCAAGCACAGTACTGCAGCCTCTTCCAAGCATGGGCTCGAATGGAGCTGGCAAATTCATAAATAGTAGCTTCACATGTCCTCGAGATTTGCTCATCTGTCTTCAAGATTCGCTTAAAAGAATTTGGAGAAGCGGCATAGATCTTTTTTTTTTCCAGTCCCCGGTTTAGGTCAATTGGGCAGGAACGGCAACCGGAGAAGCGTGGCTAGTTAATTTTACCTAGTACTTTGAAATCTTGAACATGCTCCTGATGGGCGTACAAGTGAGGGCATTGGATAACACAATCTCATTTCTGTTTATTGATTTGAAGAAGGTCGGTCTTCTTGCGTTACAGCCTAAACGGTGGTTACAACGAATCACAGTATCCTGCTTTTGTTACTTTGCTATCATCACTACAAGCCTGTTGCCATCACTGAATTCCTGACTTCTTGAAGCTAGCGAGATTCTTGCGACACGAATAAACTAAAAAGCAGGATGGTAGCTCAGGACAGGATTCTAGTTTGAAAATGATCCAACCATAGACTTTGAATTGAGGCCATCCATAATCATGTCATGTGCGTAGCCTGTTTGCAAGTAAGGCTAAACAGTGGCGTGCCCAAAAGTCTTGTTGTGAGTCTAGACTGAACAAGTATGGGGTTAATTTGTGATTTGTCAACAGAAACGATGAAACGCCGTATCTCAAGCGGCGGTCATACCTGTTCGCGTTTCATGAATTGAATAGAATATGGTGTAAACTTCCATGTCTCTCGGTGGCAGCCTCGGAGGGCCCATTGCAATCGCCCCAGTTGTGGCCCGCTGAGCAAATGTGTCGTCCACCGCGGAGAGCAAAGCACTGGCATGTGTGACCAAGCCATCAAAAGTGTCAACGGCCAAGACGTGAAAGAGCCCCAGTGCGTACCGGCCATTAACAATGAAATCAAGCTCGGCTAGGGATTACTCAATCAGAAGGAAATCCGACGACGAAATCAATTATTAAACGGGCTGGCGAGGTTAGTATACTTCGAGGACGTGGGAAAATCCGACTACTCAGCAATGTTTTGGATGCCCGACAACACACTATATAGATGCCAATGAACGTACTTCATGACACCCCGAAGAGAATGCATAATTCATATTGGCCTCCTCCCCAAGGAAGTGATCAATGAGACACTCATATTTCGTGACCCCACCGACACTTGGCCACCAACGCATCCACCCGGGCCGAAGCAGCATATTTTTGGATTTCCATTAGGGTATGGTGGACGTGATACGGAGTAAGGTCAGAGCGTTCTTAGCAATTGATCAATTCGTCATCGCGCATGCACCAGTTATGATCAAAATAGCGTGTCGTAAACCTCAGCACACGGTCTGTGCTGCAGGACTATCTCAGCTGACTCACACAGCATTCTGTCCTAAATGACATATAAGCGACGTGGAATAGTCTCGCCGGAGTTCGAGAGCGATGTTCGCTATTGTTTCTTCGACTCCGAAGAAGACAGGACCCGTACCTGCGATAAGCTTTTCAGCTTAGACAAAAGACCATTCTCTTCACAAAGAGTAGAGTAAGGTCCCAAAATGTTGTGGCAGCCCTTCACTGGGGCGAGTCCAGTTTGGAATATATTCAGCCCCAGCAGCGGCGTAATCCTGATTGGCATGAAGTGCTCGACCTTGAACCAGGGAATTTGGAAAAGTATGATGGGCATTGGATATCTCCAAATAGGTACACGAATCCATTGCGTTGGCATTGTCCGCAAGCTTTGGGTATCAGTCCATCACGAGTGACATCTCTTAGCTAAACGATATGCACTCATACCCTATTCCTATAAGCATGCTTGTAAGCTCGTCACTTCAACCAGGCTTGTCGTGCCCTTCCTGTGATATTGTTATAACTTAGAGTGGTTTCCCGGATCTTGTACACATCGGTCCCCCTTTCTGATCTTTTCAACAATTCAACCAGGTCACAATGCGTTCCATAATAATCGGTGCCGCCTTGGTATTTTCTGTCTCAGCATTCCCGTTGCCAGATTATCGTGACCTTTCTGTCGCAAAGGCGCTCGTAACTCGCGATCCGCAATCCGGCCCACTCAGAGATCGTGGAGGGCTGAGCGATGATAAAATCGATGAAGAGGAAACTCCGGCATGGGGGGCAAATGTTCCCAAGTCCTTTCGGAAAATGGTATCAAAGCCATCAGAAAGTTCGCCACCATCAACAACCGCGATTTCGACGCCAAACGGCTCTCCACCACCACCTCATCCAGCCCTACCTCTACATGAGAAGCTAGACAGCAATAAAGCAGAAGAAGTTTATTTCGAGACCGCTCTCAAGTTCAGCGCAGGTCCACGTACACAAGCAGCAGAATCTGGCAATGGCCCGTCTTCGTGGGCATTGAGGCGTCGATCCACTCTCAGGAAACAAGATCGGCCCCCTCCAAAGAGTGCTCCATGGAATCCGCCAAATGCCCAACAACCAAAATCCAAGTCTGGTCCACCTCCAGCGAGAGAACCTCCTTTTCCAGATGCGGAAGAAGACAATGAGAAAATCAAAGCTGTCCATCGTATGCAAAGAGAGCCAAATGCGTGGGAGTTGGACCAGTGAGGATCTAGCAGGTTACTGCTGTCTCTGCGGAGGAGTCTGAATGATGATGGGTTACTCTGTAATATTAGTTGAACTGGTTCAACCCTGGAATGTGGAACTTATTGTTCATTGCGGAATCCTGTTGCTAGAAGATCGTCTCCATACACACAGGAAATGAGTACTTTCTATTACCATCAGCCATTGATACAGAAGAAATGTACTGCAGACGACGCACTTGAAGCATTATGTTTCTGCGGGACATGGTATTGCCCAATAACAACACCCACTGCCGTCAAATGAACGATTCATCAAGACCATCCATATCTGCTTGAAGCCTCCTTTTGATTTGATCGTCCTTTCGCAAAATGTTCCTCCAAAGCCTCCTTTTGAGTGGCAGCAGCATTAACGAGCTGTTTAAGGCTATGTTTTCCGGGTGCAATGGCACGAACTGGGTTGTGTGAGATGACCTCTCCCTTCGCGATTAACTCGTTGTTGGCTTTGTACTCGTCATCCATATTGAAGTTGACGACCTTCATGTTGGATAAGTCGGGTATCCTACCACCCTTTCCAGCCTGCCGGCCGAATAACTGTCGCATATCTGCGTCAGACAAATTCATATCTTTCGTAATAGAGTTGAGGGTTTGTTCTCCTGGTTGTGCAGTTGGTGTTGGTGCGTAGGTCTGTTCTTCTAGAGGCTCGATAATCTGCTCCTCCTCTTCATTCTCCACTTCATCCTCTCCAAAGAAGCTAAATCCCGCGCCCGACGATGGCTGGGTCTGTTCTTGGCCGATGGAGAACAAAGAAACCTTGACTTTTGCGGGCGCAGATGCCGGGATCAGGCTGTCAGTTGTCCGAGCTGATTTAGCAGCTGGAGTGGATGCCGCTGTGACTGGCGGAGGAAGCTTCCTCTTCTTTTGAGCATTTCTCGAAACCGACAACGGTTTGAACCTCATGGCGCTCCCGACCATCTTTACTTCTTTATGTACCGGTGCTGGAGATTCCGTCTTTTCGTCGCTGACTGCGGGTGAGGGCCTCGCCCTGAACTCGGCAATCACCTCCTTGATATCCTGCTTCTCTCCCTCAGCTTCGAAGGTCTTGGGTGCTCGTTCAAAGGCTGCTTCTGCGCCAGTCTTGAGGTTGACACCTTTGCCCAACCCTCCAGTTGGTCCCTTGGGCGCTGGGAGGAAAGCGTTGATGTTGAGGCCGCCGCCGACTCTTGCTCTCTTCGCTGGAGGTGCATCCTTTTGTAATTCGTCCTTCTCAGCTCGCACGGCGGGCAGGTTGATGGTGACTTTGTGAGTGCCTGGATTGACCAGTTTCTTCGGGCCAGATCTGGTGGCTGCTTTTGGGGCTGGCGTTGGCTCTGGTTCGCCATCCGACTCCGAGTCTGAGTAGGCGACTAGGTTCATGTCAAGTCGGCGTGGCTGGTGTTGTATCTGATGGCAGCTTTTGAGAGGGGTTATGTGCAGAGATGCAGAGGTGAGGAAAGTACAAAAAGTCAGCGTGGTGACGTTGTCCCGAGACCCCTACTATCTTTAGATGGTCACCCGCCGATCGATTACAGGCTTACAGCCCCCCCATCTGCGGACTCCACCACAACTTCAAGCAAGCTGAAGCCGCTCTTCATGTTATACCCAATTTGTTTCTGAGCGCAGCTGGACTGCTTATGTTCTACTTGACACGTATACAATGACACTAAAGACAACTCCCGGATTAACACCATGTCTTTGCTGCAGAACGAAGAGTAATCCTTCCTCACTACCCCGACGCACCTGTACTGACGATCTCAGCTTCGTTCTATACCAACTCCGGACCGCGTACCTCTCGCATATCAAGGATGGTGTTGGCGAGCGTCTAATCACCGTCAATTCCTCGGTCCTCAACGATCCCGCTTTCCGCGCCGCAGGCTGGCAGCCAAACGCTTCAGACATCAAGCGTACATACTCCCCACCCATACCTACTGCTATAACCTCCGACTACTTCCAGGCCCCCAGGTCGGTTGGTGTGAGAGGCGCTGATTTTGGAGACGATGACGAAGAAGAGGGCGGAATGGTGACCGGAGGGGGAGGGAGCAACGACACCGTCGGTCCAGACATGAGAACCAGAAGACGAAGGCGGAAAGAACAACTAGAGGAGGACGACAGTAGTGACCTAAGTGATGAGAGTGACGAAGATGCAGATGGAAGGTCAGATATTGTGCTGTCACTACGCTACACTTTGTCTAACAACCAGACAGGCCTGTCCAGCAGATCAAATTTTCTAAGATGCCTTTGAGGTCTCGTGCTGGATCCTCGCCTCTACGAAGTGGAAATCTGACAGACGGTCCAGCTTTACTTGTAACATCCCCTTCCAGACCTGAAGACAATCGGCTCAGACGTGGTTCATTGGGTGCGGTGGAGCCAATGAGAAGTAGAGGCAGACCGCGAAAAGACACTACAACGAGCAGCGAAATGTCATCTGATAATGAGCTAGATGCGTCCTATTTCCAAAGAAAAACGGTAAATTCGCGCCGGGCCGCGAGGGCTAGTGCGTTGCTCTCTGAGCGCATCCAAGAAGATGAACGCGAAGATAATGATGAGATGGGACTAGCTCTAGGATTAGGTAGTGTCGATGAGGGCGCTGAATCCGATAGCACCCTGTCGTCAGAATTTGCTGGTACGGCTGACACGGGATCTATGCTTGGGGACGCTGATCCTCTGACTTCGCTACCAACAAAGCTGCCAGGAGTGCCTTCAGCAGATACGCCTCATGCTTCTTCGCCGCGGAGGAAACCTCAGCCTTCAGCTCTAACCATGCTACAAGCCCTTCCTCCACCAAGACCCATCAGTGTGGTGGCTCCAGTCAGTGCGCTGACGCTGGCCTTGAAAGCGAAGGACAAAGCCCCAGAGAGTCCTTTCGACCGTTTTGCAACAGTCTCTGGCAAGGGAGACCCAAACCCTTTGTATATCAAAGTATACGTGCCTTTTTCTTCCAGACCTACAGAACCATTCGAGATACTGTTGCGCAAAACGACTGATGGAGGAGGACCAGTGACTGTGGCAGAAGCGGTCGGCTTTGCATTGTTCAGATATGGCGAAGAAAAGCTCGAACCAGCGATTCCCTTATCCAAAATGAACGTGAACCGCTGGGAGTTCCGCATGGTTGATGACGGCGAAGTTGAAGACGACTTCCCTGCTCTAAAGCGTACAAAAAACATGAACGATTTCACCTCTAACAACAACCGGCCGCCTCGAGCGAGGTCTCGGGAGAAACCTTGGGATGAATTTGGCCTCGTCGAAGCCTCGGATGCTAGTTTCAAAGAGAATGAGATCTTGACGCCAGAATATAGCAAGCAGGCGGCTGAAGCTCTCGCATCTGCCCAAGAGACTGCCCCCGCGCCACCTGCAGCTCTTGCGCCTCCCCAGGCGGCCTCAACGTTGGCTTCTTCACCTACACCATCATACGCTCGCCATCCCATAACTGGACCTTCTTTCAGCGCTTCAACCTTGCGGACTGAAAGCAAGCAGCTGCTTGATCAGCCGGCGGCTCCGACCCCCACTGCAACACCTCGCACTGGAGTGCCGAAGAGTATCACGATACATTTCATGAGCGAGGACCTTCTCAGCCGCACTACTGTCATCGAAGTGACGACAGACACATATATCGCCGAAGTTTTCGACCAAGCCTGCAAGCGTTTGGGAGTCGACAAAGCTTCATATGTTCTCAAGGTGTCGGGCACCTCAACAGTTGCACCTTCAGATCGGACAGTGGAAGCTTTGGGTATCCGAACAGATCTTGATTTACAGCGCCGACGTTTTATTGGAGACGGTGCTTTAGGTCTTAGTGGCTCGCCAGGGAGTAGTTCACCCAATGCCCCATTGCTCATCCAGTCTGGCGGTCAGCCGAAGAGAGGCAAGAAGGGGACAGGCAATGCACCATACGCTTCTCTTGCTGCATTAGCAGCAAATGGTTCGACCTATAAGCGATATAACGTCACACGGAAGCAGCCCATGTCATTCTCATCTACATCATCGCGCGTGTTGGCCTTGGATGGCGAGTATTTTCACATTATGCCATCTTCTGGCGAACATAATCTTCCCGGGGCTCGATTGTTCGAACAACCAGGAAAAGTTACCACGGTACATTTTAGCTCGGTGGTGGGAAGCAAAGTGTCATCGAGGCATCCCAAGGCATTCAAGATCAATATTTTCAAGGAAAGAGAAACGAAGCGCTATGACTTCGAAGCAACAACAGCGGCAGAAGCGAAGGAGATTGTGGCAGAAGTTAAGAAGGGCATGAACCGATTCCACGATGCGCTATGATATTGTGTTGCGTTTTTGGGCTACGATTAGGTATGGAGTGGCTAGCGAGTTGGCTCGCCTTGTGCTTGAAGGTCTTGCGGTGGCCTTTGTGCATGGAGTTGGCGACATTTCGCATTAGCTACAGGAGTATCGACAATGATAGGAACGATTCCCATGTTTACTGTCCATGTAACCTTTGATTTGTGATGAAAATAAGATTTCACTCTACATATCTTGGAGACGCTAAAAAGCGTTCTCAAATGTACCGAGTCAACCCCGGATAAACGTGCTGAGAATTACCCGTCCAATTTCTAGTCCGATACTTGGTTCAACTGCCAAGCAGGACTTCAAGCCTACATAACAGTTCCATTTGCCAACAATTAGAAAAGACTATCTGAGATGATTGCCCGACCCCATTGCGCATTACATGAGCATGTCCAGCTCACCATTTCGACCACAAGATGTCCACGCCGAAGCATCCTCGAGTCGTAGCCCGCCAAGACAACCTTTTGTCGTGGAAGGAAATAGCGAGGACGAAGCCGATCTACTATCCTCTGATCCCCTGGATTCAGATATGGAATCCAAGTAAAAACTGTCCACCGTCCCATGGCACAGGCTCGAGTCGTTTGCTGACACTGATGCCACAGCCTCACATTCAAGCGGAAGACAACAGCTCCGTCGACAAGCGCTTTCTCCCTTCCGAGCTTCCTCCGATCTGCTACTCAATCCTCCTCCATCAATCGTACGCAGCCGCCGCGAAATCTAAATCTAAATCAAATCACTGGACATCGTCGGCACGGTTCGCGAACATTTAATGGCCTCGCTCCCAACGATCAACGTCTAGACGCTGACAATAAAGACCCGACAGGCGTGGATTGGTATGTTGAAGGCCCGGGTCGCCGCGTAGGGTACGATGACCTCACGGCTATAGATTGGATTTTCGAATATGCCAAAGAGCGTCAAAGATTACGCGTGCTCAGATCGAACTGTGCCGGCTTTTTTGGGCAAATCCGACAGTTCGCAGATGCGTCCCAAATATGGATCATTCTCATAGCCACTGGCATTGCTGCTGGACTTGTAGCCGCGTTCATTGACGTGGCCAGCGATTGGCTCGCAGATTTAAAGAGCGGTATGTGTGGAAATGTGCGGCATGGAGGCAAGTTCTATCTCAACCAAGCATTTTGTTGCTGGGGCAATGATGAGCTAGACCAATGCTTGGATTGGAGGAGTTGGGGACTATTACTCGGTATCACATCGGCAGGAGGAGGGTTCGTGATCGACTACGTCTTCTTTGTCGGCTTCTCGGTGCTATTTGCTGCCTGTGCAAGTATTCTGGTTCGGGAATATGCTCCGTATGCAAAACATTCTGGAATCCCGGAGATTAAGACAGTTCTTGGTGGGTTTGTCATCAGACGATTCATGGGAGCATGGACTTTGATTATCAAGTCAATTGGTCTGGTAAGAATATCGCCCCTTTTGATATCAAAGATACGTCTCTAATTTAAAGCAGTGCCTAGCCGTTGCATCTGGGTTATGGCTTGGGAAAGAAGGCCCCCTTGTGCATGTCGCCTGCTGTTGCGCGAATCTGATCGCGAAAGGATTTCCTAATATTAACAAAAATGAGGCTCGTAAACGAGAAGTGCTTTCAGCAGCAGCAGCTGCCGGAATCTCTGTCGCATTTGGATCTCCTGTTGGCGGTGTTCTATTCAGCCTCGAGCAATTATCCTATTACTTTCCCGACAAGACCATGTGGCAATCGTTTGTATGTGCCATGGTTGCGGCTGTCACTCTCCAAGCCTTCAACCCTTTCAGGATCGGCAAGCTTGTCTTATATCAAGTCACATATCATAGTGGTTGGCATGGCTTTGAGATGGCTCCCTTCGCACTTCTTGGAATTCTTGGAGGGCTCTATGGCGGATTGTTCATCAAAATGAACATGTACGTCGCTGAATGGAGAAGGTCTCGTCCCATATTCAAGGGTCCGGTCCTTGAAGTTGTTGTCATCGCAATCGTCACAGCACTGATCAACTTTCCCATCAAATTTATGCGGGCCCAGGCCTCTGAGCTTGTCTATACACTCTTTGCTGAGTGTGTTGACCTTAATGATGATCAACTTGGTTTATGTAAATCTGGACGAGCGAATACCGGTGTCATTGCGCTACTGATTGTGGCTGCATTATTGGGCTTCTTTCTTGCATCCATCACGTTTGGCCTCCAAATTCCAGCTGGAATCATTCTGCCATCAATTGCCATCGGCGCTCTCTACGGCCGCGCGGTAGGTCTCACTCTCGAGGTGTGGCAGGCTGCACACCCGACTTGGATAGTTTTCCTTAATTGCGAACCGGACATACCGTGCATCACTCCAGGAACATACGCTATTGTTGGTGCTGCATCAGCGCTTGCAGGAGCCACTCGAATGACAGTTTCCATAGTTGTCATCATGTTCGAGCTTACCGGTGCTCTTACCTATGTTCTGCCTATCATGATTGCTGTCATGCTTGGGAAGTGGATAGGCGACGCTATCGAGCCCAAAGGAATCTACGAAGCCTGGATTCAGTTCAACGGTTACCCTTTCTTGGATAATCGAGACGACGATGCTGCCACTGTTCCGCATGTGCCTGCGAGTCAAGTGCATACCCGGATGGAGGATCTGGTCGTCATCGAGGCGACCGGGCACACTATCCAGACGCTGCAAGTGTTGCTTGATGAGCACCCATTTCGTGGGTTTCCAATCATCGATAACCCGCGCGACGCACTACTTCTGGGATACATCTCCCGTACAGAATTGGCTTTCGCACTGCAGTCTGCCGCTGCAGCTCCTCGCACTCTACCCCTTGACACGGAAGCATACTTCGCTCACCAACCTCTTGCCGACCCGACAACAACCTTGGATCTGCGACCATGGATGGACCAGACCCCGATCACTTTGAACTCAAAAGCGAGCTTGCAATTAAGTGTCAATATGTTCATGAGACTCGGGTTACGATACGTGATATTCGTGGAAAGAGGTGGACTCAAAGGACTATTGACTAAAAAAGATGTATGGCTTTGTCTCAACGGAGCTGAGGGAGTGGAGCTCGGTGAGAGGGAAGACAGAAGAGGACGGGGAGACGAGGATACGACAGGACTGCTTGGCGACGATAGTCCTGTCGACGAACGTGGGAGTCGAGAAGGGTTGGGGTAAGGCGAATGACCAATCTTAACTTTTTCTCTCCACCAACCCTCCAAAGCTGAACCCATCCTCGAACAACTGCAAGATGCTGGTGCGAAAAATTCTTTGGTCCACATGCAGGCTGAAACTTAAAATAAGTCCGAAGATCTATCCTATCAGCGTTCTTTGTGGCTTGTCCTCGCCACGGTCCCGACGACATTGTTGCAGCGCCATGCTCGGCAGATCGACACATGGATATGCCTTGCGCCTTATTTAATATCAAACCTTACTGGTTTGATTTATCTTGATGAGATTTTCATCTCCGGTTAGACTCTTGACAACGGGTGATGTTGAGGGCTATTTCTGGCGTAATAAGGAGGGAAGATCAAGGTGTCCGGACAGCGCCGTGCAAGTCCTTGACGAGCTGACACCAGACCCTTCTTGCCAGGCCCCTTTTGACGTATCCATCTTCTTCGAGACATAACACTTTCATTATTAAAGTCCTTGTCTTCGCTGGTTACAATCGCGATCCCTACATATTCTCTCAATCCTCCATACCAAGACGACCGCGTATTACTCTCTTTGTCGCTGCCTTTGAAATCACACGCAACCTTCGTCCCCATCCACTAAACATACCACTCCATCGACCAACTATGTTCTCCAAAGCCCCACTCCTCCTTTTCTTCACGCCGCTCCTTAGCCTCGCAAAGGCCTTTCCCGCCGATCCCAATCCACCAACGAATGCACCGACACAATCCACACGTACCTGCAGTTCCGCGAACGCGTCCATCCAGATGGCTCAGACGTGTGCGGGCTTCGCACAGGAATCGGTTCTGTTTACAACGACGCAGGACATCAGCGACAATATCCTAGATATGATAGGAGAAGCTGTGAAGGCCAGTGGTGGTAGTGTTGTGCAGAGATATGGGATGAAGGGGTTTAAGTAAGTCCATACACACCCCCTTGTTGGTGATTATTTCCCTGTGAGGACCTGGAAGTACGAGCCGTGTGGGAGTAAGGGGCATTTGCTGACTGACGTGACAGAGGGTTATCGATCAATGCGCCGGTGAAAGTTTTGGACTTGGTGGAGGCTTACGGGGCGGGGCATGGGTTGAAGATGGAGGCGAACTGTAAGGCGCATAGCTTGCCTATTCTGCCGAAGGAGGGTGGACCGAGAACGGGAGCAGTGGGAATTTAGAGGAGGCCTATTGTCATGGTTAGGAGGAACGATGGTGCGTTTGGGAGTGTAAGGAGGATGTGTAGGACGCAGATGCGCAGTGATGTATCCAGCCCGTGCTTCTCGTGCATTTCGAAAAATTTGACTTCTGTAATATCTGGCGGAAATATCTCCAGGATTTTCAACGCTCGATGTAGTTCAGATTTGGTTCAATCCAAAAGGCAGTATTGCCTCTTGGGGACAGTCGTCAGCTGATCGTATAAATCACCAGCACCAGCCACCTTCCGATTCACACCTTCACAAGATCTACCTCATTCGCAATTGTCTCATTGTCGCTGTTTCCTTCCTGTGGATTCTTCGAAATGTCCTCCCACTTGCTTAATTGATTTGTTTTCACATTTGCACGCCTTGCCGCGTCAAAATTGCGTTATCATCGTGATCCATATCAAGTCATATCAACCTCTGTGATCTCCCAACCGCAAACTCTCGTCGAGTCTTGAGAGATATCCTCAGACACCATGGCTCCCGAGAACGATGAACAAAGGCCATTACTGGCCGAGAATAATGGTCCAACAGGCACAGAAGAGCGCGATACTGAAGCTGGATCACCAACATTTTCCCGTCAGCTCAACGCCTTCAATGGCTTCGCGCTTCTTATCAGTGTCATCATAGGTCAATATTCTCATATCCATCTCGAATGGATTGGAACAGCTGACATGTCCTACAGGATCAGGCATCTTCGCCTCTCCAGCAGCCGTCGACACGAACGTCCCCTCCCCAGGCGCCGCCCTCGTGATATGGCTCGTGGGCGGCCTCCTAGCCTGGACCGGCAGCGCAACAATGGCCGAACTGGGCACCGCATTTCCAGGCGAAGGCGGGATCCAATTCTATCTCCGCTACATCTACGGCGATCTTTTCGGATTCCTCGCTGCCTGGGCGTGGGTCACTGCCGTTATGCCTGCCACATTGTCTATTCTGAGCATTGTGTTTGTGGAGAGCTTGTATTCGGCCTTCAGTCCTGGAGGCACGGCTGATGGGATCGGATATAAGTTCCTGAGTATCCTTGTTCTTGTTGTTATGGCTTTGGCGAATTCAATCGGGACGAAAGCTAGTAAGAAATTAGGAAATTTCTTTTTGGTGATCAAGCTTGGGTCTGTCGCTTTACTCGTTCTTGCTGGCTTGGTCGTTTCATTTATCTTTGCTATTAATCGAAGCAAAGATTTCGGTGGTGGTGATTGGCATGAGAGATCTTGGTTTCAATCGAGGCCGAGTGTCACGCCGGATGGAACTATCGATTGGACGAAGGTTGGGACGTGGGAGGTTTTCGGGCACTACTCTACTGCCCTGTACGCTGCGCTGTGGGGATATGCAAGTTGGGATAAGGTATGGTTCCTCTACTAATCGCCCTTCCGATTGCTAATTGTAGATAGGCAAACTACGTGGCAGCAGAGCTGAAAGATCCGAAGAAGCAGCTCCCATTGGCCATCAATACCGCTCTTCCAACAGTGATTATCAGCTACGTTCTAGTCAACGCGGTCTACTACATTCTCCTCCCCTGGAACGAGGTCGGAGTCACAGATGCCATAGCCGTGGTGAGTCCTTTCGATATTTCGTCTAGAATATCTTCCTAACAACCTCAGGTCGCCATCAAGAACCTCTTAGGGAAAGCAACAGCCATCGCCTTCGCCATCCTTGTCTGCCTCGTCATTGCCGGGGCCCTGAATGGCAATATTTTCGTGACTGGTCGTCTCACCGTGGCAGCAGCACAGAGCAAATACATCCCCTCCCTCTTCAGCAGCGTCGGCAGTTTCCGTCCCCAGCAACAAAGGTCGCCAGATCAAGAAAGCGAGCAAGATGGCGCACCATTTAACGCCCTTGTCCTCTCCGCTATCCTGACTTCCCTTTACATCCTCCTCGGGAATTTCCGCGCCTTGCTCACTTTCGACGGCATGGCAGAATATACATTCTTCTTCCTCACCGTGGTCGGAGACATCATCTTGCGCTTCCGAGAACCGGATCTAGCGAGACCTTATAAACCTCCAATCGTTCTGCCAGTACTCTTCTGTGTTGTGAGTGGATTTGTGGTGGTTAGAGGTGCCGTATTTGCACCGATTCAATTCGCGGTGCTGGTCGGTGAGTTGGTGGCTGGAGTGTTGTGGTATTATGGTTTCAATTGGTGGAGGAAGAGACAGGAGGCTAGGGAGGGTAGGGTTGGTTCCGCGCGTGTGATTGGTGGCAGTTGAGGTGTGTATGGGGATTATCATATGTATTTGAAAACGAGCAGAATAGAATGAGCTCTGGATCGAGGAAACACTCGTTAATTCTTAAGCCGTGTCGATGGCCCCTGAACTGAACATCATCTGGGTAAGTGGCATAATTTTCTTCCCAGCTTTGTAAAAGTTTCGTATCCTGGACGGACATCTGACACATCGAAGCAAAAAAGATATTGATTGAACTATCCAAGGTGATGTGAGACAAAGCTCTGCCAAACTTCTGACTATGGGCATGTCACGCCAAAACATAGTAAAGGAGAAAAGAAGAGCGGCTTGGGAAACGCGCGGCAAGCAAGCAGGGCTCGGATGAAGTCCTCAGATTAGCTCTCTGGTTCTCACCGACAACACGGCTGACACTCGTCGATCCGGAGACATCGGAGCCGCTGGCTGCCTACTTCGAATTTGGCTTTTGACATTTCGTATCTCATCACCGGACTTATTCGGATTCTGCTTGCAAGACACCCGGTGCTGTAGTGTTGGCACCAAGCCGCCAGCAAAACCAGCGCTCCGATTGAAAACTACATTTTGTATATCGTCTCAGTAGCAGTCAACGTCATGACTGATGACGGCGCTTCGAGTAGTGCTTGGTATCGTCATTGCGTAGTTTTACTGGATGTGCAACGGCTTTGGAGTGTGTTGAGGGTGAGCGTCTCGAGAGACTAAAGTGGAAGGTGAGTTTTGTGGAGTAGGGAGGTTTGAGTTTGCGTGCGACCGTCTCGAACAACCGCGCCCGAGCAGTGGGTTGACGACTGTGGATTGCGAGGAGAGCTCCAGGCAAGCAACGGAGCGGGGACAGTGAGTCCGTGACAGTGGCAGATGAGGTATGGAGTAAGAATAGGGTGGCCGAGACGAGTGATCGCATGTTAAAGCTGTGTATGTGACTAGGCAGGTGAGCGGTGGAGGGAGAGCACAGCTCAGAATGTGACTTGGCCCAAATGAACTCGCTGGTACGACGGAGAGGTAGCAGTGGGGTCTGATAACTGGCACAGTGATTGTGGAAGCACTCGATGAGACATGCGAAGAGCTTGCGGGTCAGATATCTGTATCTTTTTGTCAGTCAGTGCCGCCTGCTCTTCGTGCAATGAACGGCCAGCGATGAGTGATTAGCCCATGCTGCAAGGGCTTCGGGTCTGCGACTGTGCATGTTATCCATCATTCCCGCACTGTTGATTATTAGTGAGTACATCAGTGCAGTGGATTGTTGTTGAAGAACTTACCTGCTCGTGGATGCATTGAGAAAGAGAAGAAGGATTCCGGAGGACGCGTTCGCGATGGAAGATTGATGTCAAGACATGGTCAAAGCGCTGACAGGGATACTGCTGGGTCACGCTTTTCCCTTCGATTTCAACACTTGAACATGCCATTTCTTTGAGCTTTTTCTGCATTTGATCGTGTAAGAGCCTGGGAGATGCCTTCGCACAACGTGCAGCTTGGCGTGACTGCCGTGGTGGCGGGCATCGTTGGAGCATGTGCCGTTGTGGGATTCCAGCAAGTCCGGAGGCAAGAAAGAATACGGCGAATTCGAGACGAGATACCGGAAGTTGCTGAAGAACATGCAGTGAGTGGATCGTATCAATAGCAGGGACAAGAATTGATCAGAATCAGATTACCGAGTATGGTGGCGCTTCGGACATTTTGGCGCCGAGCAAAGAGGACGAAAGGAGTACTGCTCTCGCTCTCAGGGCCAGGCAGGGTGACTACGATAATGGCAACTTTTCCTCGCGAGGCTGTTAAGACATATCACTAATGGGTGATAGACTTGATATTGGAACAATTGGCTCGAAACCGCGTCTTCCTCACAGACACTGGACTCGCAAAATTGCGGGAAGCATTCATCATCGTTGTTGGTTGTGGTGGTGTGGGATCGCATGCAGTCTCTGCATTGGCTCGCTCGGGAGTCTCGAAGATTCGCCTAATCGACTTTGACCAGGTCACTCTCTCCTCATTAAATCGACATTCTGTAGCAACATTGGCCGATGTTGGGACTCCAAAAGTTCACACGATCCGGAAAAGACTCGAGCAAATCGCACCATGGATCCATTTCGACTGCCGCAACGAGCTTTTCTCGGCGTCAGTCGCCGAATCGCAACTCTCGCCCCTCAATGGACAAGTACCTGACTATGTTGTTGACGCGATTGACAATATCGACAGCAAAGTGGAGCTTTTACAATACTGCTACGAACACAAGATCAAAGTGATATCCTCCATGGGGGCAGGCTGCAAATCAGATCCCACCCGCGTCAGCATTGGTGACATATCCGCAAGCACAGACGACCCTCTCTCTCGTTCAACACGCCGCAGACTCCGCTTAGCGGGCATCAAAGAAGGCATTCCTGTCGTCTTTTCATCCGAGAAACCGGGACCTGGAAAGGCTGAGCTTCTGCCTTTATCAGAAGAGGAATTCGCCAAAGGCAATGTCGAGGAGCTAAGCGTGCTCAAGGACTTTAGAGTCAGGATACTGCCCGTGCTAGGTACAATGCCCGCTGTCTTTGGTCTCGTTGTGGCAAACCACATCATGCTCGAACTCGGAGGATACCCGCACGATTACTTGGTCATCAAAAGCAGAGACAAAATGTACGACTCCATCTTGGCCAAACTCCAAAGTCAAGAGGAGAAACTCGCGAGAGCGATGGGTAAAGACGTTCTGGGTCTGAGACTACCTCTCACGACAGATGACGTCGCCTATCTGGTCGAAGAAATATTTAGAGGCAAGAGTGCCATCACAGGCTTGCCAACTCGGTTGGTTCTTACCAGGTGGAGACAGCCATACAAGAGCTTTCTAGAAGAAAAGTATCCAGGCCAGAAGAACTCGTTGATGAAAATGACGGATCTGGTTGTTATGACCAAGGAAGAGGCAGCTGTCCACGACAAAGAGGTTCTGAGGGGAGACAAGACGCCAGAAGATCTGTACTCTCCCCAGATTCTCAAGTTGGTGGAAGCGAGGTTAGCAGACATGAGGGCTTTCGAGAAGTATAGATGAGAGCGATTCAAAATTCGAAAGATCAACTCCGAACGACGCGAGTATTGAATCACACGAGCCAAGTACACGTCCACTATCTCGAACGCGACTGATTGATGTACAAACATTCACGGCATAATTCTCATTCTCTCCCAGAAGTCAAACCAAGAATATTCCGACTCAAATCCCCGATATGTAAATCCTTCTCCTTGATCACTTTCTCCAAATCTCCGATCCTCTTATCCTTCTCCCGCTCCATAATATCCTTTCCAAAAACCAACTGTCTGTACGCGCCGTCAATTGCCTTATACTCTCTTACCAGAACATATGTCAGTTCTTTGAATCGCTCGACGTCGGATTTATCTACCATAACTCTTGCGCAAAGTTCGATGTCGTCTGGGGTGGCCTTGAGGATATTAGCTTTGTTTAGAGTGGCGTTGTATCGCAGCAGATTCGGGGGAAGGAGGGGAGCCATTCTTAGGTTCGTGGAGGAAATTCTTGTTGTGGGCGATGTCGATGCGGAAGCGGGTAAGATGCATTTTTATCTTGTATTGGCTTGTTAGAGTTCTAGCAATCGGGAACTTCGTTGTCCTTGCGGATTGGATCAAGCGATTCATCAAGCTTGGTATTCTTCATGTGGCGGGACGATGCACGAGATCTCTTTCATCTTCCGCTTTGCTTGCTTCCTTTGTTGTTAGATCGTTGGTGGGATGGCGGAAGGATGATAGTGTTAATGCTGCAATCAAAGTATTGTAGGTTTGAAAAACACGCCTGAAAATGTAGCTATAAAGTGCTTAAGCGCGTAACTTGATAGACTCAGCGCCAGGGCTTACATAAAATACACGGGTTCAACAAACTAAAGCAAGAGCATCAGTTGTCCAGCATCGTCTCATTTTTAAGAACCACGCGTATAGGTAATATGAATCGAGACAGTGACTGAGAGGCTCGCTCTCGTGTAGGCATGTAAGTCAAAGCGTGGAAACCAGCTTTGCCATTGTCTGCTCTATTGTGGCATGTGTATCCAAATGAGTTTTGTCTTTTCGTTTTCTTTGTGTTTGCGTTGCCTCTCAATTTATATGGGCGTACTATGTAGATAAGCAGTTTGAAATTCTCACTCCAAACTTTACAAAGACTCCGCAGCTAATATATTGGACATCGTCCGCATGGTCCTGGGGATATTGGTTGTCTAATTCCATTAGCAATCTTTGAAGCTTAAGATGATATTGATAAACTTCCGTCAATGATGAAAACCATGTTTGCCAGAAAGTAGCTTCTCTCGATCTTGCTTCGAGACTGTCGCGACGCAGCAAGCTAAGCGGGCATGTATTGATTAAAGAACTATGACCTGCACAAGTCTTAGACATATTGTAAGAGCTTCCTGCGCCGATTGTGGAATGGAGCAAAAGCGGAGGTTGAGAAAAAATGCACGGAAAAATGTGATCAAAATAAAGAATGAATTGGAAAAAAATCGTTCTCAGATGCAAAGCATCTCACAAGCTGCGGCTAATGTGGATTGAACACATGACCTTCAGATTCCATTCGGTGAACTGAAGTGGGCTTCAGTCTGACGCTCTCCCAACTGAGCTATACCCGCTTGTCGGTGGTTGCAAATTCGCCTTTAGAATTTATTACTCACTGTGGTATGCCTTCTCAAAGAGTTGATACCAGCCTGAAAGTTCGTCTTTATGTCGCTGACAGGCTGCGTTGTGGACTGTCTTGTTCTCCAGCCATCGATGATGAGGTCTGTCGCCTGCTTAGCTTGGCTGCACCCTCTTTCATTGTTATCATTATACTAAATCTACCTCTATCCGACGATCTGCTGAAATCTATCGAGAATACTCACGGAGTCTTTTGATGGATAAATGATGTTGGAGACAAACATGATTCAGGAAGGATATTTGATAGAGAACAAACTTCGAAAACTGAATCAGGAGCTGGCAGATAGATTGACTAGGCCGAGTCGCGACTAACCCTCGTCATGGACGCGTGGTCGATGGAAGACGATCTCGCTTGGTATTATTAGAAATGACACGCAGGGCAGCGTCCGAGTCGTTCTCGTTGTAGATTATGGCAGTCAAAGCATGAAAACAGCGAGCACAAACAGTGGGAAGACGATGGTGCTATGATAGATCTGTACTTCTGTAGCGTAGAATATGGCGTATAGAGCAGACACTAGATAGTACAAGATGGCCGACGATCATCAAGACTGCCAAATACAGATTCCCTGATTCGTTTTCCAAGACCATGGACAAAACTTGGCATTCGGTGATTATTGTGTAGAAGCAGCTATGGCCGCCGGCTGCAGCGAAGAAAGAGCTGAGCTGACGGCCTGGATACCACCTGCATCCCGTCTCTTCACTGTCACTGTCGTACCTCCTACTTGCCAGCATAGTCCTACACCTACACCTACACCACCACCACCACCTACATCTACACCTGGTCAACCGCCTCCCGTCACTCCGCGAATCCCAGTCTCCAACCTGCCAATCCCGCCACAACCTTCGCCAGCTCCTGCAGCATCTCACCCACTCCTCCTTACTCCAGCTTCGCCCACCAACTCCTCGTCCTCACCTTTGCGCTGCTCGTCAGATTCCTTCGACACCGTCTCTACCCTCGTCCTTTCGCCCCTCCGCGACGATTCCGACTCCAGAACAGGCCCCTGTTGCAAATCGAGGACAGGCATGTCCTCCCCGACCCACGAATCCAGCTTTTTCCACCCGTCAGACTCACAATCAACGTTACCAACCCACAATCTCCACCAGATAAGCAGAGAAGGGCGACCCCTGATAGACCTCGTTACAAACGAGTGGGCTTCCAAATCGTACCGGGACTCCTCCTTTGAGTCTACAGACTCTTATTCTCACGCATATTTCATGAGCGAAAAGGAAGGCGCATCGGGTAGCCTTCCTTCTCTGATCCGGCAAATATCCTTTCCGAGGAGAGTCCAGAGATATCTTCTGGGATACGCCGTGTTTCTGCTGGCGTGTTGGCTCACGTGGTTATACTATCTGCAACCTGCTTGGGCTGAAGAGAGGTTGTATGATGCTAGTTTGGCTGCATTGAATGATAAAGAGCAAAGCTTTGGCGCGAACATACGGCCAGAATTTACGGCTATGATACACCTGAAGACTTTAGACGTCGATCTGTTGCCAGGGAGCAAGAGCAGCAAAGACGAGCAGAGGTTGATTGTTGTGGGAGATGTCCACGGTTGCAAAGACGAGCGTAGGTTTGGGTTCACTTGCGAGAGACCTCCAGATCTAACACTAGACAGTATCGAAACTTCTCGACAAGGTCAAATTCGTCAAGGGCAAGGATCATCTCATTCTGGCAGGCGACATGATTGCAAAAGGTCCGGATTCTCGCGGCGTTATAGACCTGGCTATCGCCCTCGGAGCGGATGCAGTTCGCGGAAATTGGGAGGACCGCACTCTACTTGCATACGACTCCCTGGTCGCGAAAGTGCACCCTTTGCCGGGTCCTCAGGAGGATCCAAACACCAAAGAGGATTTTCTTGATGAAGAATCCTTCTCCCACGGTGACTACAAGGATCGCGCAATGGCAAAAGAGCTGGATAAGAAGCACATCGAGTGGCTACAAAACTGCCCCGTTATTCTCAAAGTCGGAGGCATCTCTGGTTTCAATGGAGGATCCGACATTGTGGTTGTGCATGCTGGACTTGCACCAGGCATAGATCTGGACAGACAAGATCCCTTCCTGGTTATGAACATGCGGAGCATCGATGTTATGACACGCGTACCTAGCGAGGACCGAAAGGGACAGCCATGGGAGAAGGTGAGTCTGTGCTCTTCGCAGCCTCAGACGCTTGACTGATAATTCAAACAGCTGTGGAATCACCAACAATCCCATACGCATCCACCTTCGCAAAGGCAGACAGTCATTTACGGCCACGACTCAAAGACAGGCCTCAACATCAACAAATATTCGAAGGGTCTCGACTCCGGCTGTGTGAAGGGTGGAGAACTCACGGCTTTCATTGTCGACCAAACTGGAAAGAACAAGATCGTCAGTGTCAAATGCCAGAAGTACAAGTAGCGCGCTTTGTACGTTTCTTCTGACTTCTGCAACATTGCATGGACGGCCCCGAAACACCGGGCCTACAGCATAATTCTGGTCCTGCAAACAATGCTTTGCTCGAAGATTGCTTGACCTGAACTCATCCGCTGTATCATTCGATACAGCAACAGACGCAGATGGATCGAGCGACGAATAACCTCTCCAAATCTAATGAGGCTGTTAACATGTTCGCCTCCTTGTGTAATTACTTTTGCATCTTTATCCGGCATGCTATATCTACCAGCCGACTTGGTGGACCTTAATGTTAAACAGGCCTTGGTCGGACTTGAGCACCAGGCGCATAGAGCAGATCTGCATTTGCCGGAGCTGGATGATATGAAGACTGAAAAGGTCTCTACTGTTATTGTTATGGGAATGGAGGTGATGGGATGGAAGGTGAGTGTAAATATCCACGCAGGCCTTGGATGGCAGGGAAATGGAGCATGGAAACGTAGAAGTAGACGTAATTTTGGATCATCAGTTCATCTTGATGCCCAGCTGATGGGCACCAAGGATCTTCAGCTTGCAGTTCCCTAGGACGAATAGATCACGTGAAGGAAGGCTAGCAGAAGTTAGAAGCCAATTTGAGGCAACGCAGCGCTTGAAGCGGACCAGCATCACCAATGGCTTTGAGACACGCTGCCTCCCTGTTCCAGCCCACTGTTTGCTCTCCCAGCAGCCAGCACCCGCAAGAGGGGAGGGCCAACCGCCAACAGCCAACCGCCAACAGCCAACCGCCAATCGCCAAACGAATGAATTATGAAGCCGTCGCCAAGTACGGAGGTACACAGTAGTCCCCTGCGGACATGGCGTCCGATGCAGGCAATCCAACCGGCCTCGAATGCGAATGCCAGCACCGGATCATCCTCGTTCGCCGCGCTCCCGTGGAGTGTGGACAATGACATGCACTCCCTGTGACTGAAGCCCCGCTGCGTTAATCTAACAGGTCAGATATGTCTACAAGGTAGAGAGCGACCTATTCGCCTTTGTGCCGCCGCCACCACTGGCTTCGTCCCCATCCATCAAACCACCTTCTTTGTCATGATCTGTTCTTCACCCTCTGTGGTCGAGTCGTACGCTGCCTCCGCCTTGTCACACACTTGAGCATCCATCCGCTACGGAGACTTTGGGACCAATCGTGCCCTTGAGCCTCCTGGTTGTCACTTACTTATCCCATCCGCCTCGGAGAGTTTGGGTAAATCCTCTCTCTGACTTCCTTTTCACTTTGTTCGTCCTCAATCCCTTCTGAAAGGCCATCTTTCTTTTTTCACAAATCCGATAAGGACCTGCGAGCTCTGGGACATGGTAAGAATAGTCGAGGTCTTCGAAGCGATCGCGATGGAGAGCTGAACGCGGACAGGCCCCTCTCTACGATCAGTTTGTGCTATTTGGAGATTCCATCACCGAATTTGGGGAAACGTGCAATGGAGCAGGGATTGGTTATGTTGCTGCTCTTCGCCAGGGTATGCGCAGTCAGAGTCCTCATGAAAATCGCAGTGCTAAGACATGTCACAAGCCTACATTCGACGACTTGAGCTTCTAAATCGCGGCTTGAGGTATGACCAATACCACTGCCCCACGAAAAGCATGCTTATTCGATATCACAGTGGTTACAATACCGACCTCGCCCTTCGAGTAATGCACAAGGCGATCCCATCAGTCTCAGATGCCAACATTAGACTTATGGGACTCTTCTTTGGTGCAAATGATTCATGCTTCCCAACAGAAACAAACAACCAGTGTGTTCCGCTACCCGAATTCAAGGCCAATATGATCGAGCTCTTACGATATCCTAATTTGTCCGGACATCAGGCAAGAATGTTCTTGATCACAAATCCGCCTGTCATCGAGGAGATGCAGTATGCCCTCGACAAAGCGAAAGGTTATCCCTTGCGTCGTACGGCTGAGAACACCAAGAAGTACGCCGATGCCATTCGCGATCTAGGCAAGGAGCATGGCGTCCCCGTTGTTGATTTGTGGTCTGCGATTATGTCCAAGACTGGCTGGAATCCCGGGCTCGAGGGTCCGCTCCCTGGTAGTATTGATGCTCCACACAGTGAAGTCCTTGCGAAGTATCTCATTGATGGTGAGCTCTATCATTCCTCAAGCGATTTGAGCATTCTGACACGCTTTCTAGGCCTCCACTTGACACCACTGGGCTACCAGCTTCTCTACAACACTATCATGGAACGTATTGCACGCTGCTGGCCCGATCAGCTCCCCGACAATCTTCCCTTTATCCTCCCACGCTGGGACGATGGAGAAGCATGGAAAATGCGTGGCGAAACGGGTGCCCTCACCTCCCATCGCATGCGACCAGCTCAACCTCTACCCAAAAGAGATTCATTGATTGGCTCTCCTTCTGCTTCACTTTGAGTCGTTCAGAATGTGAGGAACAGGTTCATGAATATCGAGTAACCGTTTTAGGATTGGACATACGCATTTGGTAACGGGAATCAGGTTTTCGTATAACGAGTACCCATGTTTCAGCATGGAAGATGCTCGGTTTGCGGTGGCGGTACTCAACCTTTCTGGGAGTTGGAGATTTAGACACTAGATACCTCGGAATTACAGTGAGCTGTTCGACTCGGTTTCCTTTTTTCCCAACTCTACGATTTCGATTCCTTGCTCTGTGTTTGTTCTGAAATGACCGATTTGATACCGATCTTCGAAGTCTTGATGATGAACAGCGTCTTCGACTTAACAATTCCGCACAACTCGAGCGCTGTACGTGCTCTCTAAGCACTTTGGGACCGTTCGATGCCCTAGCCACGACTTTTCGCTGAACCTCAACTGAGCCTTCTCTTCTGCGAACAATGCTGATTTTGACTCATCTTGAGCGTTGGGCCAATGTGAGCGTATGACTTCGAAACTTGCTGCTGGAAACGACGACTGTCCCAAATCTTCTGTCTTCTATACACCAGGGATTTTAGTTGTCAGATAAGGCCGCGTTTACCCCGAACGGATCTAAATACAGCGTCGTAGAGCCACTACCTTGAATCAATCAGGGCAGTCCACTACAACAACAACCCACCACCTGCCGCTCCAGCCAAACGAAAACCTCGGCATACAAGGAAGGAATCTCGGTATCGAGGTTTGCGTTCTTTGCATCCAAATCCGATTTGATAGTGAAGAAACGTGATCACACGAAGTAAGAAAACTGGTCAGATCACTTGTGGTGAACAACATCATCTATTACCTGTTAGTGGAAGAGGGCTTCATCAATTGGACGATGGGAATCTTGTTTGACACGTTTTTACAAGTTCGGCTGAATCTACCCGACTGTAAGAAGACTGGCTTATATCCTTTCGACCTTGTGGTCGGACCTCAGTCGTCGACTCGGTGCAAAACAGTTGTGGATGCAAGTAGTGTTTCACTAGATAACAACAACGGCAAGATGAGCGAACGTGTCCGGGATACAAAAACAATCGAGAAACAATGAGAGGTCTTCGTAACCGATGGAGACGATGGAAAAGTAGTCGAACCTGTTTCCCAGTCTGTCAAAAAGTTCAGTCTTCAATTGGCCCAAAGAAACGCTTCCGACAGAGGTATTACTCAGATATGCTGCATTCTGGAAAAAATCATTAATTTGTTTCGCCCCAGAGCGACGACGGCTAGTGGTCAAAATTGACCCCGACAAGCAAAGCGAATGTTGAGAGTGTTTTCCTAAAAAGTGCCCGCTTGAAATCTATCTCAGCATCAAATGCGTCAAAGGAGCGAACCGGCGGATTCTTGCCATTATCCCTCCATATTATCCTAACTGCAGAGATGCAAATTGCCATCCATGTAAAGACTTTCCTCCTCCTCCTCTTCTATGATGGATGAATGGGTCCTCCTATAAACATCGTCAACATCCTCAGCTCTGCCCTTTCCTTTGCCCTCATAAATTCGCATTGAAGAAGAGGATTGCACATGAGGCAATTGGACATTATCCGAATCAAGCAAGCCATCTATGAAAGCCACTCCTCTCGAGACTCTCTTTTCGAATGTTCTCTGTTTTAGAATATAGCTCTGCCAAATGGTTCGTATTTCCTGACCGACATCTCTCAAGGCACGCTGGTCCTGTTCCTCTCTAGCAACCTTTGCTCTCAGTAAGAGTGAATGAATATCAGCGTTGGAATCCAGAACACTTGCGGTCCCGTGATGAGCATGGAGGTCGAAACAGATATGGTGGAGGACCCAATAAGTATACACGACAGGGGACAGATCAGGCGCAGGTCCTTGCTGAGAAATCTCCGCTCTCCATTGATTTACAAATTCGGAGCTTGTTGTTGGGTTAACCGAAATATCCATGAGGTTGTAGAGGATCTCTTTGTCTTGCCAAAATTGATTCACCCATATGGTTCTATTGACGTTTGGGCGAACGACGTTCCTCAGCCCTCGGAATGTGTTGAGAAACAATTGCGCAGCAGCGAGAGCAGGTTCTTGCGTTTCATATTGGCCAATATGGACATCAACGTTCAAGCGAAGGATCGAAAGAGGTAATAGTTGAAGACGCTCGACCACCTGGTTGAGAGCATCGCATATCTCATATTTCGCCCTCTCAAGACACCCCTCTGCCCATGGTGATCTCTGCGGCAAGGGACCAGTGGGAGGCAGTGATAACGTAGTATGTGTGACACCCATAAGAGTTCCAGGTGGTCCCTGTTGAGGAAGCATGATCCCCATTGGCTGAGGCCCATGTGCTATGGAGATGGGCGGAGGCTGAGTTGGAGCTGGCGGGAAACCCTGACTTGTAGAGTTTGGAGGCGGAGCAGGAGGAGCCATATTGTAGCTTGGGGAAGCAGAAGCCGAGGATGGAGGAGGTAATGTCTGGATCATGGAATTCGGTCCAATAGAAGGAGGAGGTATGCCCCCCGACATGTTTTGAAGCTGCTGCTGAAAGAGTGTTTGCTGCTGTGCTGTCATCTGGATCTGTTGTTGTTGTTGTTGCTGTGCTGCCTGTTGAGCTGCCAGCTGCTGTATCAGCCTCTGCTGCGGTTGATTATCGCCCTGATTTATAGGCGGCTGAGGGACACAAGGGAACATTATATTAACTTGGAAAGATCGTATCATATCAATATTAGCGTGCGACAGGCAACCTGGATGCCAAGTTGAGGTATATGAATGCGAACTTGGATCGAATGAAAGGTAGGTAACGTCGGCAAGCCTGGAACGCGGTAAAGGTGGTCCAGTAGGAGGTAATGGAGGAACAAAGGCATGATCAAATCCAGCCCTTTCCTGCCGAGCCATCAACAAGCGCCTTTTGTTCTGTTGTTCCAACAGCATTAGCTGCATTTGGTAATCTTGGAGAGCATGGTTGCCATGTGTAGCATGTCCTTGCATGAAAGACGTATGACTGACCGAGAATGGTCTGCCTCGATTGGGGGTGGGGAACGAGTGAACGCCGAAGCAGCTGTTGCACATGAAAATATTGGCATTATTGGCACCCCCGGAAATCTCAACCTCAAATGTGTTTCGTGCGTAGAGAACAATCGTAGCTTCTTCGTAGATCTGATGATTGACGCGCAGTATCTGCGGATAACATGGCTCGCTATCGGACCGCAGCATGGAAGAATTGGAGAAGCGAGCAAGTATTCTCTGATCTGGAAGCAAATAGGAGTATATTCGACATCGTAGTTCTGTTGGTATCTTGAGGAAGTAGCATGGCATGACACCTGCAGTTTTGGCGTGAGTGGAGCATAGCGAGAAACCATGAGGCTCCCATCGAAATTTGGCATTGCATTGTGTGCCGCGTTGGAGGCGAGCTTGACAAATACCTGCTATAAACTGCTGTTTGGTATGTATTTTGCACGTAGGAAGCATGAGGCGATGAGTCTGTTCTGGATCGTAACATTAGTACCTTGGGTCCTGTGAAGCTAAGAGCCGTCATTATGCCACAGTCGATTCATGACTCTTTGGCATTTTTGTTTTCAGAGCTCGAAATAGCAAAGCTTGCCTTCGTATAGCGGGATTACATACCACTTGTGGCCGTAGTTGAGTCGCCGCTCACGGCGCGCGTTCGATTGAAACATCTTCTCCCTCCTTTGAGGCGACCCCAGCATAAGTTGTCCTTAGAGATGTCATCGCCGTCGAGATCTTCTCCAGGTGTCCCGACAACACAATCAGGATTCTCGAAAAGGTCCTGCGTCATGCCGGGTGAGGATGGTTGTGGTAGTGGGCACATCGAGGAGGTCGGTTCGCTCTGATTTTTCAAATGGTTCAATAATTGCGGATCCCGTTGGTTCTGGGTCCCCTTGACTCAGTCACGGCCTCGAATTGAACGTGTTGGTTCAGCTTGAAATACTCTTCAAGGAAAGAGAGTTGTTGGTAGCCCCACTTCGGAGGTGCAAGTGAGCAACAAGGAGGCTGGGCCACTCGATCGACTCAAAGTGCAAGGCTTGAAGATAGACAAGAAGACCATGCGAGGGCACAAGGATGAGGGATATGGCAAAAAGGCGAAAGGCTAGCGTTATTGAGAAGGAAAGGAGGAGAGGGAGATACGAGGTGAATCGGTTTTGACCCCTCGAGCTTGAGCTGAGGCCGCCGCAGGCAAAAGCCAATCCATGCTGCCTGAAAGACGCCTGAAAGACGCCTGAAAGTGGCCGGATGCTGGGCGTCTAGCGTTCTGGTTTGCTCAATGGACTGTTCCATTGGTTGGTGGTGGTGGTGGTGGTGGTGGTGGTGGTGGTGGTGCAGGGGATGCAGATGATCGAGGAGCGGATCAGGTTTTCGATGCACATGGTGGCGCTTTTGACAGATACACGTGATAAAGCCGGGTTCTGCCAGTGATATAATGTTGACCGATAAGCTATTCATTATAGAGAAAAGAGTATGAAAAATAAGAAGAATGTTCATGGGCTCATTCGTTCTCATGCCAACTCTTGCGCTTCCATAATTTCAACCTCCAATTCCCAGCTCTCCTTCGGCTGATCAAACAGAGCCCAAGTCTTCCTCGCAATATTATCGGGATTGAGAACTTTGTTCTCTGGAGACACTTCTCCGCCGACTGATATAAGCCCACAGTGCACACCGCTGTCCTTGTAAGTCTGATACATGCACTCCAACATAGCCCTCTGGGCAGCTTTTGTGAGAGTCAAAGAAAACAGTGCCGGAACAGGATATTTATAGAGAACACTGTTCGTGACGAGTAACGAAGGCTTTGCGGCTGGATTTGATCTTGCACAGGCTTGCAACTTTGGAATGCACCATTTTGCCACCATGTACAGCCCGGAGTTCGTTGTCTACATATGCTCAGCTGCAGGCATAGGATGGCAGGAGACGTTTGGATGACATACCTTGAAATCGAGCTCCATCTCCTCAACAGGAAATTCGAGCAATATGCTCGGGGCCACACGAGCGGCATTGTAGAGAACACATTCAATGTCTTTCGAAAGAGAGTCAATTTTGGTCAGAGTCTCCTCAAGCGAAGCTTTATCAGCCAAATTGACTGTCAAGACGTCGACCTTGACATTCTTGGCACTTTTCTCCACAGCTGTCTTATCCTGATGGAGTCGGGCGTGTTGTCTAGCAAGTAGGATGACATGATTGAAGCCATTGGAGGCAAATTCCCGGGCAACTGATCGACCAATACCAGGGCCGGAGCCGAAGACAACGATGGTTCGTGTAGTTGACATGCTGGATGGATCCGAGGAGCACTGGGACGGAGACGAATGCTGAAGTCCGGATTGCACGATGGAGTGAAATTCCCGGGGCTTTTATGTAAAAATAATAGGAATTTAGTTGGGAGACCAATCTCCCGCCACAAGCTCTAGGCATTATCATGACCTGGCGTCATTGGTCCGGAACTAGCCAGTGAGCGATGAGGTTATGCTACCTTTCCAATTGCAGCATCGCCTTCCGCAACGTCTTTCTCGAATGAGAAGGCGTGCTTCTGATATTCTCTGTTCATTTTGTGGTGCTCTTATCTACTCGGAATGCTTAATGGCACTGGCCGCACAGTCTGCGGAGATGGCAGTGATCAGGTCGTCTGTCCAGCAGTATGGGCTTTTGGTATTCGGTCATAGCTGCCGCGACCCGGCATGATGATTCCCACGAAGCGCCAACTTGATTCTTGGTGCAGCTGACAGACCTTGCAGAAGCCATTCAAACGAGCTGGACTTGATGAGGCGACGGGACGAAATCGATAAGAACTCATCTGTTGGCGTGGAAGACGATGGAGAGAGGCATAGATGAGTTCTTGACGATGGCAAAAATACTGCAGGAGAGAAGATACTAGTAGAGAGGAGAGAAGTTGAGGACCGCGGTCTCAAATGCGATTATACAATATGACATGTGACATGCCACAACAAGACACGAACATTACGTCAAACAAGATGCCGCTAGGAGTCCGAGTCACAGAGCTTGGTGAGATCATTCCCGGTCAGATTTCAGCTTGCGAATTGGGGGTATTGTAATAAAACATATCTCAAGCAAATCTAACCTCTCCATATATGCTAGCCCTGACTTGCATGATAGCTACCAGCTCCAAGATAAACTCCTGCAAGATCACAGCGTTCGTAAGAATGTGACCGAGACTTGCCTCCCTCTTTTCTGCTTGTTCATTCACATCATCAGAGCCTGTGTCGCCGTCTTCGCCAACGTCACCAGCCGGAGATTGTCCAACTCCCTTGCTCTCTGCCGATGGCTTGAGCGGGAAACTGATCCGCTTGGCAAGCGCAGCCGAGTTGGCGGTCTCGACAACGTCTCTCAGCAAATCTTCAGGCACCAATTCGACGCTTCGAGGGTCAGTACTTGAGATTCGCCGCATCTCTCCAGATGGCCTGGATCGCGAAGGAGATCCGCTGCCGGGGCTCGTCAATCCTGGTGCATATTGGCCTAATATCGATGGCGCTGGCGAAGATGTGGGCGCGGTTCTCCGATCAGTCTGTATAGCTCTACCGCGCGGGGATTGAGATCTCGACGGTGTATCAGGAGCCTTTCCGCTGTACAATCGCTGAGGGATTGCAGCCGGCTTTTGTGGCGTTGATCCGGCATTGAAGGGGGGGCCAGAGTCTATTGAAGGACGGCTGGGCCGACTGGCAGCAGTGTGAATCTCTTGTGATATCTCTTCGTGCAGTTTGAATGCTTGCTTTCGTGTTGCGATCAATTGGTCGAGATCTGGCTCCAGCTTCCGCAAAGCCCACAGATCTTTCTGCACACTTTGGAGCTTAGAAAGCAACAATGGGTGGTGCTGTGTCGACCACGATGGTTGACGTCGCGCCACTTTCAAGAGCCGCAGAGGCTCTGGTGTGGAAGTGTCCACTTCTTCGCACCCCGAGAAGTCGTAGTGCCCGGGTTCCACCGCAGCCCAGCCCTCAAGATGTACTTGCGGGCATGACACAATCGTGATGATAGCTTCCGTCAACGCCAGGTTAACCTCGACATTGTTCGTCAAGAAAGTCCGCAAGGTTGACACCGTGTGGTTCATGAAAGTGTCGTCTAGATTGATAGAATGAGAGCTGACATCTTTCGGTCCGGCTGAAGCGGTGGGTAGGTTCATTGGCGGCACAGAAGACCCACCAAGGCCACTCAATGTCAGTAGACGAGAAGAACATACATGAGACTCAATGAGTCGTAGTGCATCTTGTAGATGACTCTCGTATGCCTCGTCTAGCCCTTGTCTGCCTCCAATATCTTCAGCCAAAGCCAAGTATATCTCTGTTTCTGCGTCCAGGCCACCATGTGTCCTCGCTGGTTCGGTCCGTTGTGATGGAGCAGTCTGTAGGATAGTGTCGACGGCATACGCATGATTTTTACCCAGGATGACCGTGGCGAGTTTGAATGCCGCGACTACGGTCTGCGGATTGGTGGAGGAGATACTGCTATGCAGCAAATCAACGAGACTGAATAACGCTGGGTTCAGTCGATCGTCTTCATTCTCAGGTTGAGTCAAAAGAAGCAAGGAGTTGCGTCGCTTGATTGCTGTAGGTGATCGAGGTCGACTTTGCTCCGGCAGGGCCAGGAGATATTGCAAGATCAGATGGACTAACTCAGCATTATTGAGCTCATCTAATATCCTTCTCAAATATGTGAGTACAGCCACCGACGAGCCGCCGTCGATATCGGACGATTCCAGCATCGAAGGATATCTGTATTGTAATTAGCGAAGCCAGCGAGAAAAAAGTTCGCCATATCCATACAATAGCTGCTGGAGATACAAGACCTGGTAATGGTCGAGGAGAGTCTGTCGCACATCGAGAGAGCGGCAGTGTTCCAGGACGTCTTGCCAAAACCGCAGGTAAGACACGAAGGTCGCCAGATGGTCCTGGAGGTCTTTAGAGAACATGCTTTCAGCTTCCATAGGCGGGACGAGATCCTTGTAGTCCGACAGCGTGAGGATAATTGGCAGCTCTTCGGGGGGGTGTATGATTGAAAGCTTTCTACTCAACTGGCTATATACGGCACCGAGGCCGCTTGCCATGAGTGTGGGAAGATCGCTTGCCACAATCCATTTCTCTAACTCCTGAGATTTTGATGCTGACTCAAATATATATAGGAGACCGGTCCTTGCAAAGTCGCCTATTTTCCCCTCGTTGTGAACATGGTCTATGAGCTGGTAGCAGAGTGGGAAATCCTCCTTTGAAGTGACTCCCACAAAATCATTCGTGTCTTTGCTCAGCACCTTCCGTTTGCCGGATTCTTCTCTCTTGATAAACCAAACAGGCAGGATTTTGGGATCCAACCTGATCTTTGCAGCTATGCCAAAAAGTAGCTCCACGATCTCACCTTCGGTGTCTTCGCCCACGTATGGATTCCCAGACGTGCGATCCACGAAGATCATGAGCGAGTGTGCGAATCTCTCGTTTGACAAGAACTCCTCCTCTTCGCTATCGATCAAAGCCCCGAAGACAGCTATTGCCTCGTGGATAATGCCTTCATTCTGAGCCACGGAACCGATTCGCGCTATGGTCTGGTATATCTGAGCTGAATTGGCGAAAGAGAGGCAGAGGTGAGGGGCAGGCGATCGCGATTCATCTTCGAGGATAGTAGTCAAGCGTTGGAAGCAGGTCTTGATCGTTTGAGTGGTCGAGCTGTCATTCTGGAGGAGAGGGGATCGTTGGTACGTTGTCTTGAGGTTATGTCAGCAAATTCATCATCAATCTTCCTGAAGTACCGACTCTTATTTGATCATATATGCGCTTGAATCGGTTGAGGCGTTCTTGCGGATTCTTTGAGGTTGATTGTCGCACAGAGACTCCGGCTCCTCCAAGGAGTCGAGTCCACTACAACAAACTCCATCAGTCATGTCCCGGTCGCGGAAGGCAGCGGAGAAGCGTACGAAATCCATTAGAATGTCCGGCTCATAGTATGACCAGTCAGGATTTCGCGATGGTATGGCTGGCGATGAGCTGTTTCACGAGGCGGACTTGAAAGTTTCGGCGAGAAACTGGCTTCGGAAAACAACCACATGCGACGGCATTATGGCTTTATAGTATCAACACCGGACGAGAGCAACGTTCGTGTTGCTAGTCTGTGTCTGATTTGAGGAGCTAGAGGTAGCAATGCAACAGGGTGTTGTGCGAATTACGAGCTCCACGTTCTGCTGGTCGAATCTTCGGCCCATACGACACTTTTTGGATATCACGGTAATTCTTACAAGAAACACACACTACTGATGAAGAGCAGGAGATTGGAAGAATGATGAGCCGTTGGAGGACTACAACGATAAATTAAGCCACGATTTCGAGTCCAGAACTCCATGGAAAAGTGAAATAGAAAAGGCTCCCTGGATTTACACGTCGCCTCCACCTTGTCCCTCTCGTCAAGCAGCAACAACTTTTCCCGGTCGCCATCTTGCTTTACCAGGTGTCAAGGCATCCGTCCTTGATGCGATAGGCGCAGCTCTGAACCTCGGGCTTGTCCACCACATCGCCGCCTAGATCTGCCCAAGAGGCCTTCGATAACGACGCGGCGCCTCAACCATCTCTCTTCGGCGCGTCGATGAGAAGTCCACCTTTGTGGCAAACACGACGTACCATGACTTGCATTGCGCGGCTGAGCCAGGCATGTCCAAAGAGACCCGCATTGGGTCCATCTCATCCCCCACTCCTGCTAAAACTAACATCGTTCATGCTGCTCACAGAGGGCGTGATGTACACCACTGGCAAACCTCTGAGCTTTAAGTATACCATGGCTGCTCCTTTCTCTTTGCACAGGGCTCTAAACACTTTTATTATCCCCTAATTTCCTTGAAGCCTCTCCAACATGCCTTCCAAAACCTCTCCAGTAGCCGCTGCGCCATTGAGCGGCACGAAGCTCTTTCAGCCTCTGCAGTTCGGTCTTCTAAACCTTGACCATCGTGTCATGATGGCACCACTGACCAGAATGCGAGCTTCCACGGAGTCGGAAGGAACTTTCGTTCCAAGCACTCTCAACAAACAGTACTATCAGCAGCGGGCAAGCAAGGGAGGGTTCCAATTGTCCGAAGCCTGCCCGATCAGTCGATTGGTACGAGATGTTACACTTTTCCATCGGAGACACTGCTGATTTCAGATTGTAGGCTGCTGGGTATCCAGGCGTACCAGGAATTTTCACAGCCACTCAAATTGCTGGATGGAAGAAGGTCACAGATGCCGTTCACGCAAAAGGTGGGTATATCTTCTGCCAGTTATGGCACGTTGGTCGTGCTACTACTCCAGGGTTTCTTGGCGGCCCTCAGACTTTGAGTGCAAGCAGCATTCCGCTTGAGGGAAATGGCCTCGACGGAACCAAATACGCCGATGCTCCACCAAAAGAAATGACTGTCGAAGACATCGAAGAGGTTACCGCGGACTTTGGTGCTGCAGCGAAACGTGCGCTAGAAGCTGGGTTCGATGGTGTTGAGATTCACGGGTAAGCGGCACGATATGAGAGACGAAGTCGTAATTGACCTTCACCAGTGCGAACGGATACTTACTCGATCAATTCTTGCACGACAACGTCAACATCCGAACTGATGCCTATGGTGGATCCATCGAGAACCGCTGCCAATTCCCCTTGCAGGTCATCAAGGCTGTGACTGCTGCAATTGGTGCCGAGAAAGTTGGCATACGCTTGTCGCCATACAATTACTTCCAGGATACAAAAGATTCTGACCCAAACGAGAACTGGGCGTATCTCTGCGAAAGAATGGCCGCGCTTCCAAAAGACCAGCGTCCCTTTTACGTTCACATGATTGAGCCAAGATTTGACGAAGTCCTCGACGAGAGGGCGAAAATTGCTTCCCTAGCGTCCACCGGCACAAAACAGATGAAGCACTCATTAGTGCCGTTTCGGGAAATCCTCCGCAAAGGAGACGTCAAGTTTATTGCTGCCGGAAACTTCAGCCCCGACAATGCTGTTCCAAAGCTCGATGCTGATGAAGCTGATGCTATAGTCTTCGGTCGTCATTTCATCGCCAACCCAGACCTTCCATTGAGACTTGCCGAAGGCTTGCCTCTGAACAAGTATGATCGCGATACATTTTACGGGGCAGATCCAGCAGAGAAGGGATACACAGACTACCCCACTTTTTCATCAAAGCTTATCGACAATTCCTTGGTTTCTCTCTAGATATTCCAATCTATAGCACGGCTGCGGTATTCATCTGTTGTCAGCACCAATTCAATCATTGTACCATAGCGTGCCTCGAGCTTGCAATTTTTGCAGCCTCCGAATAATGGCAGTCCCAAACTCGGCCGGGTCTCCCAGAAATGGTGGGTCCGGATCTCCCTGGTCGAGCCTCGCAGTAAAAACCGCTCAAAAGTGGGGAGTGTCTGACGCAGCATTAGCGTGGATTATCGAAGATAAGGATCGCAAGACCTATCCATAAGTTCGCTTAGAAATCTGGAGGGATTCGACAATCTGAGGGATGTGGGTATAGGGGATTGAAGCGCAGTCAAACAGTAAAGGTTTGCGCCACTACATAGGTGGAAATCAATACCCTTTAATCAAGGAACTCAGATTGCTTCATCATTATGCCTGCAACAGCGACCACCAGGCCTAAGAGGTTCGCGTGCACTTATAATGGATGTGAGAAACGCTTCACACGATCCGACCACCTGCAGAGGCATTACTTAAATCACAAAGGAGGAGACAATACTTGTCCGCGGTGTAATCTGCATTTCAAGCGTCCTGATCTCTTAGGTAAGGATGCCCTTTCACCTAAGGTTATATCGGCGTCTTGCTCTGACAAGTGAGCAGAGAGACATCTCGTTCGTCATCAAGAAAAGGACGATGAAGCTGGTGGGGAAGGATTGGGAGACCTCCAAACTAGAAAAAAGCTTTGGCGCGATGCCGATGGTCGCATCGTCACCAAACGGCCTACCCAGAACTTCACTGCCGACCAGCAACAAGTCCTGAAGAAGCAATTTGATGTATCAGAAGACAGCTTCGAGGTTCAGGACAGTTGCTTCAATCAAGATCATTACCGAGATTGCAATACTGCGCTCTTATCTCCTCCAGGGACGTTGTTGAGCACTGATTCTTTTGATCAAATTGCGCAGAGTTCACCTGGACATTCATTACCAGAGCAGCATCAAGTCTCCCAAGATGATATTTTCGACTTTCTAGCCAACTCGACCTGGGGCCATTTCCCAGACAGCACGATGGATATGCAGACGGATGCTCCAATGGACGATATGTTCCGACCAGATACAGGCAAGTAAACATCGAGGAGGATGCCGGAGAAACGTGACTAAGTACCATCTAGCTAGCTCTTTCAATATGCCATTTACGACAATGAACAATTACAATTGGCTGTTCGATTCCTCTATCGAAGCCAATGAGGACACGGCCGCGAAGTCGATCGGACTAGACATGTTTTCACACTCGATGAAAATGCCGATTGGCTTCAATGAAGCAAATGATCAACAAGTCATGATGAGCAAGTCCACGCTACCGAATAAGTTTGCCGACTTCGAAATGCCACGATCGAATGATTGGATGAGGTGGGATGTATTGTCACAGGCAACCGCCGTTTGTCAGCCGCAGACGATGTCTGGAAGCCAGATACCCATTCGTCCAGAACCTTCCCAGAACATCAACAGTTCTGCACGTATAAACCGGCAGCCAACGTACTCCGAGCCTCATCTTGATACGACCATCTCAATAAAAAGCAGGATGCCGACAAGCCAGCCCGCAGCGCCGCGGCTTCAGACACGTCAGAGAGAAGACACTCGCCGTGCCTCTCCAGACATTCCTGGTGTGCCTGCCAATGATTCTCCAAATATGCCCACCATGGATAACGAATCCCGAAACAGAATTTTAGATGTTTTGACCGCTGCTCGACCGCTAATTCCAGCGAACATCGACCTAAAAACAGACAATCCCCTCCTCTCACTCTCCTCTATGCAATCTTGCCTGGACTTATTCTTCTCACGTTTCAATGTAGTCTACCCACTTCTACACAAGCCCACTTTTGAGCCAGCAAAGACTGAGACTTTCTTACTTCTTGCGGTATTGCTCCTGGGCGCTACCTACAGCGATAAAGAAATGCACATGCTCTCCGTTTGCATCCATGATACTCTGAGGGCACAGATCTTCCAACATCCTGAGTTTAACGCTCAGCCTGAGTTGTGGATATTGCAGACCATGCTTTTGGTTGAGTGCTTTGGAAAGTCAAGAGCTGGACAGAAACAACACGACATGTCTCATCTATTTCATGGATTGCTGATCAAGTAACAAATATCATCTCAATTCTGATAAAGGCATCCAGCTGACGATGAGCAGTTTGATTCGACGCAGTGATTGTCAGACAGTCTGCCAGCCGGAATTCGATGTTAGCAACCAGAATATAGGCCTTATGTGGCGTAAAGCTATCGATGTTGAGCTTCGAAAACGGTAGGCTCCGACATTTGCTTAGAATACTTCATCACTGATTCACTTTTAGGCTTGCGTTTCTTTGCTTCATTTGGGATACGCAGCACGCAGTCCTATTTTCTCAGTCCCTATGCATGTCATCTTTCGAACTTCGAACATCATTACCATGCAATGAGGCAACGTGGGAAGCCACCAGTGCCGAAGATTGGTATCGGCACGCGAGACTCGAAACTCCAGTCTCTTATTTGCCGATTTTGAGAGCTTATGTTAATCCAGATTCTGGCACAGTGATACCTGCTCTGAATACTTTGAGTAGACTGCTGCTTTTGCATGGACTGATGAGTATCCAGTGGGACATGAGAAGGAGGGATCAGGCTAGCCTCGGTATGGACCACCTCAAACCAATCTTCCGAATGACAAGTCACTGATAAGTCACAGGATATGGCCCCAGTCAGGTGAAATGGGATGAACGCCTTACCCGCTGTTACGATGCCTGGAAAGCAGATTTCGACAATCATTCCATGAATATGATGCTATCACTCGGTGACAATCCTTCACGCCGGGCCGAGTTTACACGATTCTCCACCGCCACGATGGCAATCTATTATGCCGCTTACATCACTCTCAACGTCGAAATCCTGGATCTCCAGATCTATGCTGGCGCGAGGCACATCACTGGCAGACCCGTGTTTCCCGAAGACTTCAACCGTTCACGTCGTGTTCTCAAGGAGTGGGCTAGACCAAGAGGGGATGGGAACGCTGCGAAAGCGGTATGGCATGCTGCTCAGTTGTTGAAAGACGGAATTATGAAGCTGGAGAATTGGGATGTCGATAGCGCCTTTCATTATCCGTGGTGCCTCTATCTCGCGTCACTTACTTGTTGGGCTTTCCACTTTGCTAATGTCCTCGATACATCGGTAACGTCCACCCAGCGTAGCTGTCATCAAGCCAATACGGCCAGCACGCCTAGTGTAGGAGAGGCGGAAGGAGATTTGCGGGAAAGCAAAGCAGAGATGATTGCGCTCGTAAGCCATCTGGCTGTAGCTACGCCAAGTGCGCTCTGGGGAGGTCTAGACAGGAGGAGCACGAATGGTCTAACGACGGTGATGGCGGCTCATTTGGGAAATATTCGGTGGAGCGTTGTGCACGAGGCTATGAAGGTTCTGAGGAGCCTTACCGCTTGATCAGAAATGATGATAGGCATCACATTCATATTGCCCGGTCCCAATACTGAAGCACGGCTCCCTGTGTGTGGCGAGTTGGCCTGAAAGTGCGAAGCTAAACTCCTATCACAATCACACGATTGGGAGCTGCAATGGAGATGACACTTCGAAAACCGTGTTGATACATTTCTTCTATCTCGTAACCATCTAGACAGCGACGGTACCGCCCAGGGAGGTACTCATGGCCCCGCCCTTTTTGAAGACCTCCGCCGCTCCGTAACTCTTCAAATAAGCGCCCCTGACGGCCTCCTCCACACTGATCGGGGCATATCTCACTCCTTGTTCCCCACAACCCGGCAGGCACTGGATCATATAATCAGGATTCCCACTATAGAAAAAGGGAATGGAGTAACGCTCTTTCCCAGATTTGTTGATGACACGATGGAGATTGGAAATGTACTTGTCATTTGACCAGCGCATGAAAGCGTTTCCGAGGTTCACAACGTAGGCGCCTGGCGTGGGCTTGACGTCTAGCCATTCGTCTGTGGATTTTTCGTAGACTTGGAGGCCGTCTACTTCGCCTTGAAGGAGGAGGGTTATGCTGCCGAAATCAGTGTGGGCGCCGATACCTCTCGATATTCTTTCATCTGAGTCCGGAGCTTGCGAGGGGTAATGTAGAAGTCTTAATGTGGCCACGGCATCTCGTGTAAATTCTTGAAAATAGGTCGGTTCCAGGTCGAGAGTCTGAGCTATCACGGTGAGGATGTCCCTGGCCAGAGCATGCATGGCGTTGTAATATGTCGTTGCGGTCTCTTTGAACTCGGCCAGGTTGGGCATGGCTTCGGGCCAAACATTCGGTCCGGAGTTGAGTCGTTTGTTGACGAAGTATGGGTGGTCTTTCGATAGATCTTCACCGATGTAAAACCCTTCCTTCAATTCAGGGGCCGTGCCGCTCTCGAGAATTTGGGAGCCAATCTTCTCGTAGCCTCTGTTCCAGGTGTTTTTCTCTGCATCGTCCATCAGCGTTGCACTGTTCTCTTTTTCACAAGTGAAATGGGCAGAAAAGGCGAGCTAACAATGCTACTCTTTAATCCTACCTTTAAGCACCGCATCTTTTTCTTGCTGTGGTAAAGCGAAGAACTGTCTTGTGCAGCTTAACATGGAGTTTTGGAGGTCAGTGGGAACATTGTGTCCGAGAATTTGGAAGAAGCCGTTGCGCAGACAGCAACCGCGAACCTCCTGGATCAAGTTTGTTTTGGCCTGTTGATCGGTGCCGTAGAAAGCTGATTGATAAGTGTTGGTCAGGATATTACCACGACGAGGAGCAGGATAGACTGACGGCTGAAGTCAAGAATAGGTGGTGCTTCGGCGATGGCCATGTTTGAGGTTTCGACGGCTGTAATGGCGATGATAGAATGGGCTGCCTTGCTCTTGCCTGTCCATGCTTATGCTATTCCAAGGCCCGCCTTCGTACGGCTCTGCCGGGTCATCCCCCTTGTGGATGTTGTTGACCATGACCACCGAGTGTTCGTGGGCAGGCCCCACCCTTGGCGGCAAATCCTAGCGCCCTCCCCCATTTATGCCCCACTGTCGAAAAGCCACCCTGCCGACTGACTTCCCTCCATCACCATGCTCTCTGCCAATCTTGCATCAAGCCCCGTCCATATCTGTTCGTGCTGATCAGGGTCTCCAAGCCCACTGAAGCAAGCTGCTACTTCCTTCGTCTCCTTAGAACGGCTTTTCGGATGCATGAAGCCGACGATGATGGACGTCGCGTTGCTGTTGTGGATAACAGCCATAGAGATGCATGAGGTCGGCATGGATCCCAGGCGCTTCTGTGACTTGAACTGAGCCCAGATACCATTGATTTTTGACCGGATCAAACGACACTCATACATTTTCGAGCTATACGTATGGATCTCGAGACTGAGGAGAAGAGACCTGTCTCGAACAGCGACTCGCAAAGCGTGCTTGAGGCAGGCCATGTCGAGCCTCAAGCTCATCCTGCAGAGAAGTCTTATGGTATGTTCTGACAGATTTCATACTCGCATTGGCGTCGGCCTATAACCAATACAACAGTCCGGAAGCTCGATTGTTACATCCTCCCGTTCATGTCACTGATGTACTTCTTCAACTCCGTCGATAGGAGCAACCTCGCCAACGCGCAAACCGATGGCCTGGGATCTGATCTTGGGTTTGGAAAGAATCAATACTCACTGCTGGTTCTGCTGTTCTACATTCCATTTGGCCTTTGTGATCTGCCCTTGAATCTCTTGACCAAGAGATTCTCTGGCAAGATTATGCTCCCCTCACTCATGGTTGGATGGGGCAGTATGGCATTGATACAGTGTGCCGCAAGGAATTTCGCTGGTATGGTGGTTATTCGATTGATACTTGGGTAAGTTTTCATTCCCTCGTTCCTCCAAGCGTGCGGTGTCTTCAGTCAAAGGTCCTTCGAGCTACCTAATAAGTGAAGACATCACTTACTTCGCAATGTCTCTGCGTGAGATCGGTAACGATATGTTGTTGGCATTCGCCGAAATACGTTGTCGGAGATCCATCAACACGATCTTTACCTGTAGATAGTAAATCCAGCATGGCCGTACGTGGAATGGCAACAAGTGGATGGAGCCTCCGTCCCGCGTTTTGTTCAGACCGATGAAACATGTACTAAACTATCAAACCAGTACTTTTGAGGCCGGGTTCTTCGCCGGGACTGTCTTCTACATGACACTTTTCTACAAACGCGCCGAACTCGGCTTCCGCATCGCGATTTTCTTCGGCAGCGCCCTCCTTGCCTCTGCCTTCTCCGGCCTCATCAGCTTCGGCGTCTTCCAAGTCAACGACCCTGCTGTACATGGATGGCAATGGCTCTTCATCATTGAAGGGGCCCTGACCGTTTTCGTTGCCATCATAGCCTTTTGGTGGCTACCCAGCCGACCAGATGAAGCATGGTTCCTCACCAAAGACGAGAGAGAAGCTGCTCGATTCAGAATGCTCCGCGATTCGTCCAAGACGCTTCATTCGGACTTCAGTCTCAAGGCTGCCTTTGCGAATTGGAAGGGTTGGCAATTCCTTCTGTGGTTGATCATCTCTTTCACGTATCCTGTGGCTTTCTCGACTACCAGCAACTTCTTGCCACAAATCGTTGGGAGGTTGGGTTATTCCACGGTAAAAACAAATCTGTGGACCGTAGCACCAAATGCCGTTGGCTTCGTGGTGCTTCTTGCTGTGGCAAAGTCTTCTGATCATTTCAAGGAACGAACCCTCCACATTGTATTCTCATTGTGTTTATCGCTACTGGGTATGATTATCCTTGCAGCAGTGGATCCCCTCACATCGAAAGGTGTCAGCTACTTCGCCACTTTCCTCATGGCATCTGGTGCCTACATTCCAAGTTGTCTCGTCCACTCATGGCACAACAACAACAACTTGGAAGAGAACTCCCGCGCCGCTACGACAGGGCTGCTGGTTGGTCTAGGCAACCTGGGTGGTATCATCTCAGCAGGAACATTTAGAGCCGAATTCGCTCCGAGGTAAGCAAGCAAACTTGAAAACAAACCATGGCGAAGACGTGACTGACGGTTTTCAGATACAATCCTACTCTCATTGCCACGTGCTGCTGTAATGTCACCTGCATCTTCTTCACCCTGTGGCTGGGCTTGTGGATGAAGAATGAAAACAGGAAGCGCAATCGGGAACAAGGCGTCAATCTGAGAGCGGAAGACGTAGATATCAGGTCGCTTGCAGATGGCCAGAAGTCTTCGAACTGGAGGTACTTTACTTGACAGGGAAGACTGCTACGCATGGGAGTGCATCGAGGTTTATTTCGGGGATTTGTACATACAGTATCCATCCCAAATGGGGCGCGTCTGTTGGCCAGGTTCTTTCAGACAAAAGGAACAACTCCCGGACTAGATGTTTCATTGTTCCATAAAGACCTGCTGGCAACTATCTCCAGTTGACCAGCCGAGCTGGGATCCGGCTGTGAGGCAAACGGGCATGCATCGAGGCACTAGCTCGCGACTCGCGCTGTTGATGACTCTGTCGGGCGTGTTTCAGACAAATCAAGGCACTTAGACTATGGTTGACAGCCTTTAGGGACGTGACTGTAAGCAAGCTAGCAATTTCATCTATGCCGACAGAAAAGCGGAAAAATACGTATCCAACCATGTATACGCCCCTACACCTTCATCAATTCCAAATCGTTTTACAGAACCAACATAGCCGTCAGGCCTGATGTTGACGATGACCACTTCCTCTCGGGCAAGGCCCCCAACCCATTTCTCCGTACAGCTCTTCCCACTCTTTCTGTCTTCCAGATCGTCCAGATAGAGCGTCCACCGGCTCTCCTGCAGTAGTGGCGGTAGATCTGAAATTTCGAAAGCGGACTTGTCCATCTCCGTCACAGTGGCAAATGTGAAGAGCCTCGAAGCACCGATGTATCTCTCCGGTCGAACGAATTCGTCCGACTCTAAAGCCCTGACAGGGATTTCAGAATAAGATTCTGCTGCTTTCAACGAGGCTCTGCCCATGACTGATTGTACCGACGAGATGTGCTTCGTCACAAGTCGTAGAAACTGTGACGAGGAACGAAGATCTTTGATGAAGAAGATGGTCTTGAACTGGCCCAGGAGAGGAATGTCAAGTTCAAGATTGACGGGATTTGCATCAATGTACCGTGTGACCTTGGCGGGGGCGACTAGTTCTCCAGCACGCAGAAGACCACGTGGTGACGCTTCTTCCACATTCAACACGTTGGGCGCATATTTGACTCCGAATCCGGAGATGAAACCGATATGAGTGGAGAAGTTCTTAGAGAGGGCCTCGGCATCGCCATTGACGAACGCAGCGGCGTGCGTGGCGTCGAAATCTATGAGGTCTTGTGCGATTTTCTTGCGTTCGCTCTGGTATGTCGAGAGCAGGCAAGGCTTTGAGAGACCTCGTATGGCGAAATTCAATTTCCAGGAAAGGTTGAACGTGTCGTGCATCGAGGTGTTCATCCCCTGTGCTGCTTTTGGCGAGTGGGTATGAGAAGCGTCACCAGCGATGAAAACTTTGCCGTCCTCGTTGGAAAAGGTGCTCGCTACTCTTTGCCCAATTTTGTAGACGCTAAACCATTCTGTAGAATATTCATCAGTAAAACTCAGTCAAAGGCAGCAAAGTGGTTTCACTGAATCTGTGAGTCCCCGTGCAAATTGCTACAGGATCTGTATTCTGAGATCGAAATTGACAACATCTGGCAAAATCGATTCTTGAAGGCGCCAGACATGTTCAAGGACCGATTCTGAGTTGACGGATCCCGAGCACAAATCTGGGCAATCTGGAGGCCAGGGGAAAAACAGAAGCGATGCAACTACTTTGCCAGTGTGCAATAGACTGACCAACACTGGTCCACTTCACCGAGTACGGAGCCATGATATCTTGTGCTTTCTTCATGACAAGATCTTGCGTTGCCCGTGAGCTGTCGTCGAGAATATGATCAAGCTCGATGTAAAGTCTGGTCATATTCCTCTCTCGAGGAATACACAAAACTGTGCCAGCAGCCTCAGATTGTATCACGACTTTGCTCCAGAGGTCGGGAAAGTCAGTCTCAATAACACCTATGCATCGCGTCAGGCTCGGAACTTTGTACTTCGGAGAAGTGAAAGATATACCATCAAGCACGCCCCAATTCGCATTAGAGCTCTCACCAACCATCATCGCTCCAGGAATACTTTTCCGAACGTTCGAGTGAGCGCCATCGCACCCTATTAGATAATGAGTATGGAGAGAGTGATGTTCACCGGTCTCGTTGCCTATGTAGGAGACCTCCACTGTTTCTGAGTCGGTTCGAGACCTGTAACTTTGAAAAGTTGCCCTTCTGGTCACTTCAATGAGCCGTTCTCTCATGTCTTTGATGAAGACCTCTTCCACCATTCCTTGGTGGACCAAAAGAATAAATGGATTCTCGACATCGACATCTTCCGGATAGTGAACTTCCCTACGAGTCCGACGTAAGGCATCTTTCGAAGTTGAATTCCAGAAGCAGATATCGTAGACCTTGACCCCTTTCCGCAGTAGAGTGTTGGCTAAGCCCAATTGCTGGAATGTCTCGATTGATTTTGGCTGCAGACCATCGGCTCTCCCTGTGGTCGTTTGTCCGTCTCGATTATCAAGAACTTTTGCCTTGATGCCATATCGAGCTAATGTAGCCCTTCACGGCCGGTCAGAAAATGTACTTTGGGAGTGGACATGGAGGCAAACACGTACCCTAACATTAATCCAGCGGGACCTGCACCTACAATGGTGACCAGCTCAGCGGGAGTGTGCTCGGCACCATCTCTGTTAACAGCTTTGATATCGTCTCGTGACATGTCTGACGATGAGTCTGGGTGGTGACGCTTCATGGATGGCTACTGAAAGCTCCCACCTCATGTGGAATTCGCAGACAGCCATCCAGCCTTGCGGGTAAGGCACGGCTCAGGAGCGCCATGGTTGTCGTGGTGTCGCAAAGGCCTGAGGTCGCGAGCATCTTCCGAAGCTTCCCCCACTTCTGGTGGTGTGCGCGAATACGGCCGGGAGGAGACGCAGACGTGTCGCAGAGGGTTCAGAAGGACCGGGCTTCTCGCCGATAATTCGAGAGGCTGGCCGGCAGGCTTCGATAGCGATAAGATGCGTGCCTCACGGCCGACGCGTCCCAGGCCGTTGTTCCATCTCGAGCTGGCTGATTAGAGGCTCTTGCGTGTCTGCAAGTATCCCAATACCTATCCAGAGTATCTCGGCCGGCATTCGTGCTGATATGTGCAGTGGTACGAGACGGAAAACATGATATAGGAACTAACTGTAAACCCACTAAATAATGGTTGTACAATTAGATTAGCTAGCTGAGAATAGTAAGATATATAGACTAAGTTTGATAGGTTAGACCGTCTGCTAGAACCCTTCCTAATTCGTCCAAGCGAAGACTTGGGATCCATTACGGCCTAACTAAACCCCTGAGCAAAGTTGAAACGTCGAAAAGTAAATTGCATGTTGTTTTTACCTCCGTACAAGTACTATAGTTGATTGATCTGTAACACAATTTCTTCCATAGTTCACCACTTTGTCACACCTCCATCAACCACTACGTCTTGACCGGTCATGTATGAACTGGCCTCGCTGGCTAAAAACACACATGCTCCTTTGATGTCATCCGGCTCTGCCACCCTTCCGTTCATGATCTCGTCCTTCCAACTCTCGAGCAAATGTGGGAACTGTCACATGATTAGGTCCACCTTCGCCGTCGATACCATGTCTACGAAAGCTTACCGGGGCAGTCATCTCCGTTCTCACGTAACCTGGGGAGATTGTGTTGACCCTGATCTTATACTGATTCAGTTCTGCTGCGATCGCCGGGCACATAGCTCGAACTGCTCCCTTTGTGCCGCAGTATGCTGAGCTCCTCTGGCTTCGGACGGCCATGTAACTCGCGATACTTGCGACAAGGATGATGCTCCCCGTTTGCGTTCCATTTTCGATCATCAACTTTGCCGCGAGCTGGGCTGTATGGTAAACTCCGAGGACATTTACACCGAGCAGTTGTGTGTGCTTCTCTATCGAAGTCTCAAGGAACGGGATGTTGGCATTGATTCCCGCACAGGCTACACAAATATCGAGCTTGCCGCCGAATGTTGCTTTAAATGCTTCGAACCCTTTTTGCAGGCTCTCGATGCTGCTAACATCTACCCTGAACCGCCATTAGCGTTTCTGTTTTGGCTAGGCAATTTATATTCGAACCTACTTGAAATGGCTCGTCTTGACACCGTACAGCTTTTCAATCTCGAAGAATGCTGGGACTGGATCGCCGACATCGAAGATGGCCACATCAGCGCCGGCTCCAGCGAGGCCCTGCGCGAATGCAAGGCCACAGCCTCGTGCGCCACCTGTAACAAGCGCTGTACGGCCCTTCAATGAGAAACTCGACATGTTGCAATTGGACTTCGGTGGGTATGAAATAGGAATCCTCCTGTCAAAATTGGACAAGAAAACAAAATCAGGAACTGTTGATACCTTGCCGATAAAGTCAGCATGTAATATGATTATGATATTGGAATTCCGCTCATAGGACCCACACCCCATCTTTGGTGAGTGGTGCTCGCCGAGGATTAATGATCCCAGCCACTATTTCTAATCTGTACAACGCGCTAATCGGAAGATCCACCTAGGGGGATCTTTACGTAGCCACAAGGCATGATAAGAGTAACAAGATCGCAATTGTGAAGAGTAATTATCCCATGCTTTGTGTGGCGGAAGACGCGAGGACATCACAGCTACCTTAGGTAGATTGTATCAAGCCTCGAAAAAGCCATTCACAGCCTCAGTGCTCTTACTTCTACACAACTTGCACCACATCCACTCCCAATTCAACCCAGAGTCTTACAACACCGGTCTTCAAAAATATGGGCAAGAAGCGCGTTCTCGTTGGGTATGGAGTTGACATTGATGCTGTCGCTGGATGGTTGGGTTCTTACGGAGGAGAGGACTCTACCAGCGATATCAGCAGAGGTCGATGACATTCGAATCTTAAGATCTTTGTGTTTTTAGAGCTGACAAAAGAAAGGTCTTTTTGCAGGGACACACGGTACAACACGTGTCTTGAAGCTGTTTGACAAGTACAAAATCAAAGCCACTTGGTTCATTCCTGGACATACACTCGAGACCTTTCCCGAAGAATGCGCTGCAGTTCGTGATGCAGGACATGAAATCGGTCTGCACGGATACTCTCACGAAAACCCATCCGATATGAGCGATGAACAGCAGAAAGACGTGCTTGATAAGTCATTCAAGCTCTTGACTGAATTTTGCGGCAAGCCACCGAGAGGGAGCAAGTATTTAAATCGGATGGATGTGTCAAAGCTGATCTTCAGCAGGTGTCGCTCCGTGGTGGGAGGTCAGTAAATCTGGGATGGAACTTTTGCTCAGCTATGGGATCGAGTATGACCATTCAATGAGCCACGAAGATTGTCAGATGTATTTTCTACGAGCTGGGGACTCATGGACGAAGATAGATTACAGCAAGAAGGTGAGTTGTTCTAGTTCTTGCCAAAGATTTCTGCTTACGACTTTCACAGGCTGTGGAATGGATGGAGCCACTGATCAAAGGCACGATGACTGGGCTTGTCGAAATCCCGGGATCGTGGTATATCGATGACCTGCCGCCTATGATGTTCATGAAGAACTCTTCAAACTCCCATGGATGGGTCAATCCGAGAGACATCGAAGACATCTGGAAGGTTACTTGGGTCACAATTAGCCCCTCTTTAGCCGACTACTGATGTGTGGCAGGACCACTTCGATTATTACTACCGGGAGTTCGACGAGTTTATCTTCCCAATGACGATCCATCCTGACGTTTCGGGTCGGCCGCACGTGCTGCTGATGCATGAGAGGTACGGCATATCATGAATTACTGACCGTCAAGAGTCCGCTGACATCCGCACTAGAATCATCGAATACATCAACAAGCATGAGGGAGTTGAATGGATGACAATGGAGCAAATGTGCGACGAATTCAAAAGTAAGAATAAACCGCCCGAGGGCGCCTTGATGCCCGCAGCCCCAGAAGAGGTAGCGAAGAAGTTGACCGCTTGATAATGGTCAAATGCGAGGCAAAAACAAGCCCAGATATTGACGCAATCATATTCTGGCCTCGAATCAAGTGAACGTGCCGCAAATGTGCAATTCCTTGCAGCTACGGCAGCAGACTCGAACTTCGATGCTGTCCACGACTTTCTATGGCTCAGGAGATCAAATGCTGAAGCTGTAGCCCTCGTGCCATGTAATAGCTGAAGCCACTGGGCCGCTATGGAGTTTTGCTCAAGGCCGGTCTTCAGCCTTCACAATGATGTCACATGATTTGTCTGGCCATCAACAAATCCCCCCACTCTTGATAACTTGCATCTTCAATTCCCGATCGAGCCGCCAGTGCAAACTCTGTTCCGCAACCCTAAAGAGTTTGACAAGGTGAAGGCCCATCAATCAACTATCAGCCAACCCTTTTTAGTCTGCTTATCTATCTCTGTCGAACAGGGGAGAGGACGGGCAAGATGGCCAACTCCCTTTGCGGCTTCGAAACCATTAGCAAGGTCTCGCCAGGGTCGCGATAGGTGTGAGAACTTGCGCCACGGCATTCCCACATCTCCTTTTCTGGTCAACGCGATCTGATGCTACGGTTATAGCTGCAATATCGTAGAGCTTCTTCGAGTTATTCTTGTTCATGCGACTCTCCAGCCTCCTTGTATATGGTCTTTGGCGCAATCCTACGCGATCTTCTGCGAACCACATTCAATCATACAATGTCTTCCGCAGGCGTACACCCCTCCATCCCCGTCAAAGAACAACAGAAACGTGATGCAACGACAAGGCTGAACGTAATTATCGTCGGAGCGGGCTTAGGTGGTGTTGGGGCGGCCATTTCCCTTCTCTTAGCCGGCCACCGCGTCACCATTTTTGAAGCAGCCAGCCGGATCGCTGAGGTTGGTGCCGGCATTCAGATTCTCCCAAACTCATCTCGCGTACTGCAGTCATGGGGAATGCGAGAGCAACTGGAACCTTTTGCCACGAAACCGGCACGGGTGAATATGCTGGGGTGGAAAGGGAACACGATCACATACCTGGACACTGAAGAGAGCTCATCGAAATATCCCGGAACCTTCTACTGGGACTTTCACAGGGCGAACCTGCACAATTGTCTTCTGGACCGCGCTAAGGAATTGGGTGTGCAGCTTAAGACGAAGGCGAGAGTTGTGGATGTACGAATCGAAGACGACGAGGCCGCAACGGTCACAGTGGTACTTGAAAGCGGAGAAGAGTTCGTGGCCGATTTGGTCATTGGAGCCGATGGGATTAATTCAAGGTTGAGAGAAGTTCTGGTGGGAAGACCGGATCCACCCACACCAACAGGAGATCTAGCATATCGACTTTTGCTCAACGCAGAAGATATGCTCAAAGATCCTGAGCTGGCTCATTTCATTGCAAACCCACAGGTCAACTACTGGATGGGACCGGATGCGCACGCAGTCAACTATGTTTTGAAAGGTGGGAAGCTTTTCAACATGGTTCTCCTTGTGCCAGACGACATGCCGTTCGGTAGCGCAAATACTCTACAAGGAGATGTGAACGAGATGCGCGCTCACTACAGAGGCTGGGATCCCAAGATACTCAAACTACTAGACCTCTGCGATTCGGTGCAAAAGTGGAGGTTACAGATCCGCACTGGAATGGATCATTGGAGTCATCCCAGCGGTGCTTTCACGATGCTGGGAGACGCTGTCCACGCCACTCTGCCCTACCTCGCTTCTGGTGCCGGCATGTGTCTCGAAGATGCTGCTGTCCTGGGTGAATTGTTCTCAAGGGCACCGAATCCAAAAGATCTCCGGACGAAGAGACAGCTGGTCAAGATCTATGAAGCATGTCGCAAGGAAAGGACGGAAATGGTTGTCAAGAGGGGCACGTTACAGCAATGGCTCTATCATCTGCATGATGGTCCAGAACAGGAGGAGAGGGATCGCAAATTGAGGGTGGCCGAGGAAGGCGAGGCTTTGGCATGGAGGGATTCTGGGCTTGCGCCGCAATTACTTGGATATCAAGTTGAGAAAGATGTGAGTTAATTTCCTTTCCAATTCCACGTTTGACCTGAGGCTAACGAAGATCTTAGGTTGACCAATATTGGCCTGCTGCAGTGATGCAAGAGACTGCACATATGTAGGAATTTTAACCGCTTCGTAGTTGACTTGTAATTTTGGGATTCTTTTCAACTCGGTCATCGTGGTCTTGCCGGTAGCTCGCTAAACTGCACTTCTTGTACCAGTGCATAGCTGAGGGAAGAACCCAAATCAAAGGTTCTGCGTGCAAGCATGTAGTGACTTTGTGATTTTTCGAATCATATTGATCAAGGAACGATCCAGATCGAAAAGTAGATTACCACGCCATTTCTGGCTTCGACATGCACCTCTCTGCTTCCAGCTGCGAACACAACCGCTCTTCCTCTGCAAGCCTGTCCGATGCCATCTCGCCTGACAGTTTGGGAACGGCAGGCCATATCTCCTTACCACCTTGCTCCACTTCAAGCCTTCGATGACCCAACACATCATCTCGAACCATTTGCTGGAAATGAAGGGGACCCTGGCACTGTTAGCTAGCTGTTGGGGTGTTCCCTCTAGATTCTGCGTACCTTTTCCTTCTCTGGGTGAAGCTCGCCGTTGGAGTAGACTCCAGAGTTTAGATTTTGCTGCGAAGCATTGCATAAGTGCTTGTCCTCCTCCATGATGGTTGAGTAAAATGATCTCATCTTCTCAAATTGCTCATCCGTGGCGTCTCCATGTCGGTAGACTTCAAATTCGATCTTGCTCGAGGTAGCCGTCAGGGGAAGCATGCGCTGTTGGATTATTAGCCATGAATGGGAACTCCTGCAGGAACAATTTACCTGGATAACCATGAAATGATTGTTAACCGACACGGATGTAGCAGGGTAGAAATAGATGATACTGCGCTTGAATTGTCCGTCGTCTTGATCTTTGTTGACGATGACATGTTCCATCCGACCTTTTGTCGGCTCGACGCGGTATTTGGTGAGGTCCGATAGTCCCGCAATGAGGGGGTGAGAGGTGGCACAATGATAGCATTCATTGAAGTTCTCGACTATTCCCTTCCAGTTCGAGTCCAAATGCTGTTCCCAGTAATGATCGAACGTGAACTCGGTGCTGAAATCGAACTCCTTCATCCTCCCTTGATCGTGCACGCCATTGAAATTTTCATCCCATTGCACCTCCGGCTCGCCGGCTTGAAGATTAACGAATACAAACCCGGCTGAATCTACAAAAACATTGATAGGGAGCAAGCTGTGCTGAGCTTTGTCAAAGCCTTCGACGGTGTCGAATCTCGGTGCTTTTGACAATTTACCCTTCAAAGAATAAGTCCAACCATGGTAACTGCAGCTCAAGATACGAGTAGCACCACTTTGAGATTCAACAATCGGATATGCTCGATGACGGCACAGGTTTTGGAACCCATTGATGTTCCCGTCTCGATCCTTAACGAGGAAAAATGAAAGTCCAGCAATGTGGAAGGAAAGATAATCGCCCGGTTTGGAAAGTCTAAGTGAGTGTGTAACAAGTATCCATCTCCGGTGGAATATGGCACGTCTTTCGAGTCGATTGAGTTCGGGCGATCGATACCATGATGCCGCTAATCCTCGCGATGGGACTGGCTTTTGGGGTGTATCTGATGGTTTGAAGCTGAAAAATCGCCACATGACGGAAGCTGGAATCTTGGAGTTCTAACATGAGTATGAAGGCAACAGGAAAAAGAAGAAGTCACACGGTACTGAAATAATGCTCGAGTCGGCAAATTCATCTCACCTGTCCAATGGTTGACTAGCTGAATCCAACCCGTTTGGTTCTCAAGGCCAAAGCAGGGATATTGACTTACCCATTGTCTTTGGACAAGGGCGGTTTGTTGTCCGGGGTTGATGGAAGGTAGACTGCGATGCCACCATAGCATGTACAAGAATGGGGGATTGATGGCCGGGTATCCGCGAAAGATAAGGGGAGGACGGCCGGGGATCTGCGCAAGATAAAGCGGCATGGCCCAAGCTGGACCCCCCGTTTTCGCTCCCAACTTTTGGCCTTCGACCATCACAATACTATACATGGCCATGGCCACAATCATAAGCCAACCCCAGCCTGCTCTTATCGCTCATTTCCCTCCCAACTAAAGACTCTGCATGGATCTCCATACAAGGAACAGCGCGGAGGAGGATTACGATGCCTCGGCGAGCCCACTCTATAGATACAAACACGCTCTGGGACCTGCTTATCGTGGGCCTACCTGCATCTCAGCTTCATGGACCTATCTCCACGTCGAGGCGTTTCAGGAACTCAGCCTTAACAGTGACTAGCATGACCAGAACTGATATATGTTCCAGAAGCTCCGATGCTAGTTGATGCCTGTACCCGCTTACAATTTATTTCTTCGACAATGGTAACCAGAACTCATCCCTTGTCAGATCTGGTCATTCGTGCAAGCCACCCGTGTCCTGCTCTTTAGACACAATGAGCGCCCCAGTCGGGAAAGGTTACGGCGACAGCGTCAAAGAGGAGCCGCTGACCACTGATGTCGAGAGCGATAGCAGGACGCTTGGTGATATTGTAGAAGTTCCCGAAACGGCTGGATCCGACAACTTGCACCGGAAGCTTACTGGAACGCAAGTTCAGCTATTCGCGATTGGCGGCGCCATTGGGACTTCATTGTTCGTTCAGATGGGCTCCGTGTTGCCGAAGAGCGGACCAGCTGGATTGTTCATCGGATTCGCTCTGTGGGCGACGGTTATATGGGCTGTCAATGAGTGCTTTGCCGAGATGGTGTGCTATCTTCCAGTGCACTCACCTTTCATCAGGCTGGCCGGGCATTGGGTCGTACGTACAAAGATCAATGTCTCCAGGCGCAGCGAAATTAACTCAAACCACAGGATGATGCATTGTCTTTCGCGATGGGATGGAATTTCTTCCTGAATATGGCCCTGCTGATTCCGTTTGAGATAGTTGCTTTCAGTAAGCGCGTCGAAGTCTCGGTTCTGACGCAAAGCTAATGCACATGTAGATATAATGGTCACCTTCTGGACAAACAAAATTCCCGTGGAGGCTATTATCGTCATCGTCATCGTAGCGTACTCGTAAGTTGTTGCCCATCCGTGTAGGCTGCCTTTTTGACAAACGTCCTAGATTCCTCAACTTGATAACGGTCCGATATTTTGGAATCTCGGAAGCTTTCTTCAGCACGTTCAAAGTCGTTTTGATCTTCATGCTCTTCCTCTTCACCTTCTTGACCATGGTGGGCGTCAACCCAATTCACGACAAATACGGCTTCAGATACTGGACTAAACCAGGTGCATTTGTGGAACACATCGTCCCTGGATCGACTGGCAAATTCCTCGGCATAATATCCGCCATGGTTCAAGCGTCCTTCACGATATGCGGTCCTGAATATATCTCAATGGTCGCAGGGGAGGCAAAACGTCCTCGCAAAATTCTTCCTCAAGCTTTCAAGTCCTTTCCGTTCCGACTGCTCTTTTTCTTTGTGGGAGGCGCACTGGCCATTGGTATCGTCATCCCATACGACGATCCGACTTTGGCCGCAATCCTTGGAGGAACTGCGACTGGAGCTGGCACCGGTGCTGCTTCGCCTTACATTATCGCTATGCAGCGATTGGACATCCCAGGTCTGCCGCATCTAGTCAACGCCTTCATCCTGAGTTCAGTATTTAGTTCGGGAAATGGGCTCACGTACGCCGCAACTCGATCTCTCTATGGCATGGCCACAGAAGGTCGTGCCCCAAAGATCTTCACCAGGACAACCAGGAGCGGTATTCCATGGGTCGCTGCCATCGGCGCGCTATCATTCTCTCTCCTCGCGTTCCTACAGGTATCAAACTCCTCTTCCAGCGTCCTCACATGGCTCGTCTACCTCATCACCGCCTGCCAGCTTCTCAACTACCTCGGAACTTGCATCACCTACCTGCACTTCCGCCGCGCCTGCGACGTCCAAGGCATCTCCCGTGACACCTTCGCCTTCAAAGCCCGCCTCCAACCATACGCGACATGCTATGCTGTATGTGGACTTGTCCTGTTCTTACTTTTACTTGGCTACGACCTGTTCTTCCCCGGTCGATGGAGTCTGCTATACTTTTTCCTTGATTACAGCATGCTTGTTGCTTTCCCTGCTGCGATGCTTGTATGGAAGCTCGTGAAGAAGACGAAATATGTCAGACCAGGGGACGCGGATCTGACGCTTGGAAACACCAAAAGGGAGATCGACATCTATGACACGTTTTCTGAGATCCAAAATGAGCGAGTATCTAGAAATTGGTATGAGAGGATCATGCAGCGAATCATGGAATAGTGCTGTCGTCTACTCGAGGTAACCTTATATTCTGTACTCATGTCTGCGTTACCTTTAGACTTTGCCACTGCAATAATTAGACGCTTGTTCCGCCTGGACTGAAGTCAGGCTTGATGCCTCTGATCGAAACTCAGGAGCTTGAAATTTTCGCTATGACCTCCTTGAAGAACCGCGCTTGTAAGTATTTTCTCGTTAAACGCACACTTCTGATCTCCCATGGGAACCCGGATAGAGCTCTATGCCGCGCTGTCACGGCCTCACCAGTCCAACTAGTCGACACTTATGCTATATCTCTCGGGGAGTGAACACTGTTGATGAAGAGCGGGGGAGAATGGAAAACTATGGAATGTTTCGAGGACTCCAACTGTAAATTGAGTCATAAAATCAAGACTCCGTACAGAATGCGATCCCCAGCTGGAGACCAAACACGCCCACAACTCCACAAAAACACCCATCATGACTTTTATCCACTCTCCACAACTTCCGCAAACCACTGCCTCAACGCCGTAGCAAGCACCCCAGGCAACTCCCTAACATCCCTAACCACAATCCACCACCTGAACGGAAAAATCTCCGCCATATATTTGTATCTCTTCACCCTCATCTCCCCACTCGCCGGATCCTGTTCGAAATTCACCTTTTCCAGATCCATGATACTCTGAACATTCTTCGCGGCCCCCTCCACCCTCTCCTTTGCCTGCGCATCAACAACGACAAAGACAATCATTATCTTCTCCTCCTGGGCTTTACGGACAAGGCGTTTGATTTCTTCGGCGTTGTCGCAGATGGCATCCGAGACGATGAGCATGAGTTGCCAGAGGTCTTGTGCTGAGCCCGACGCTTTGGCTCGAGCTTCTGCGAAAATCTCTGTTCCATCTTCAATCAACTTCTTGACGTCCGTTCCTTCTTGTTTAAACTGGAATTGACTGAAGACTTTCACCCCGGCTTCGTCAGAGAACGGCTTGTCAAAAGCATGAGCCATCTTGACGTCTTGACCAAATCCAACAACGCACAATTCGCCGACCTCGAGTAGCGAGAGGGCTTTTGACACGAGCGCGAGGGTTTCGAAGGCAAGTTCTTTGGACCCACCTTCCCCCATTGACTTCGAGTCGTCAACTGCAATCATGACTTGGTAGCTGCGTTTGCTAGGAACAGCGCGCCTCATCCAGATTTTGTCGCGTTTGTAACTCGACGCAATGTATGGGATTATGCGTTTGATGTTCAGCCGCTTGCCAGTGCGGTAATCGCCACGCAGCTTGGTTGCGAGGGTAGGGGCGAGGATTAGTCTCAGCTGTTCTGTGAGAGTGGCTGACAGCGCGCGGGTGGAGCTCTCATGATGACTCCAAAGATGTCTAGCCTCAGCTTCTGTGAGCGCAACAGAATCTTGGAGAGTGAGATCCTTTGTGGATGTAGTGAGCTCGACATCTTGTTGTTCGACGTGCTCTTCAGATATTGCCTCTGGACCTTCCTGGCCGCTATCTTCTTGTCGATCCTGTTGTGCTGTATCTCCAATGAAAGATTTGGAGTTGACTTGGTCCCTGGTCTGAGCTGTAACATTGGCAGGTTGTTCGACGTCCTCCATCTCCATATCTGCATCCTCGACCGTCGTATCCTCGTCATCAGGGAAGCTGTTTTGCGGTAGATCCTCATCATTCGTTTCCATAGCATTCTCGCCATCAAGAGCCCTTGCTTGATCCTCGGACGCAGCACCAAGAGCCTGGGCCTCAGATTTTGATTCCTCATTGAGCAAATGTTCGAAATCAACGTCAGCCATGTCAGCATCTTGTTTGTGTTCGCGTTCCGGCGCGTCAGGTTTCTCTGTAGGCTGTTGAATCTGTCGCTGTTGGTTATACCACTTCTCGAGCATGTCGCCAAGCTTCTTAAAGGGTTGGCTATCAGCTGAGTGTTGCAGGTCCTCATTGCGTCCAACTGCCTCTTGGTTCTCTGCCTGACCTTTGGCGCCTTGTTCGCCAGCAGCACCGGTACTGTTGTCATTTTCCCCGCCTGTAGTGCCTTGATCTTGTTTTGCGGCACTGTCAGAAGCAGATTGGTCGTCCTGCTGTTTGTTTGTGTCGGTGCCTAGGCCTTGATCTTCGCTGGGTACAGCATCTTGTGCGGCTTTGGCGTCGGACTTGAGCAAACCCTGTTTGTCTTCTGGCTCGTCTTCTTCAGCGTCTTCCTTCTCCTCTTCTTTGTCACCTGATTCGTCCAATTCTGCGCCAGTCTGAGGCTGATCTTCCATTTCGTCGTCGTCCACCCCTTCAGCTTCCGAGCCGCCGTCGTCTTTTTCGCCAGGCAAATCAAACTCTCCTTCATCGACCGGTGCGTCCTCCGCCTTTTCGCCATCTTCCATGCTGTCCATGTCGTCCATATCTTCGTCATCCGACTTCTCATCACCACTGCCGTCCATGTTAAGGTCTTCAGGTAGTTCCAGAGTCTCTTCTTGCTTCAAGAACTCGTCCGTTTTCTCCAGTTGCTCTTGGCCAACAGCTTCATCTTCGTCCGCGCAAACATCTTGTTCCTCGTCGCTACCTTCTCCCTCTTCCTCTTTTTGCTCCTCACTTTCCATTTTCTCATCACCGTCCTTGCCACCAACTTGATCATCATCCTTTGAAGCAGTTCCCTGTTCTCCTTCTTTGTCTTTGTCAGCATCTGGCTTCTCCCCGTCGTCCCACATCTTCTCATCGACAGTCGTGGGACCCAAGTCGTCAACCTCGCCAGCCTCATCTTCGGCCTGCTTCTCTTCATCTTCATCCCCACTACCTTCTCCGTCCTCGCCATCTTCTTTCTCTTCGACATCCCCAAGTTCGCCGTCCATCTCTTCATCTGCCATATCAACGGCATCCTTTTCGTCTTCGATCTCGTCACGATCCTCTTTTTTGGCGTCTGGTTCCTGAGCCAACTCAGTAAGGTCTTCGTCATCCCCAACATCTTTGGAAATATCTTCTTCTCCTTCGCCTTCACCCAGACCGGTCCCTCCCTCAAGTTTCTCATCCTGACCTTTTTCGTCATTGGAGGCTTTCTCGGGCGGCGCACAATATCCTCGAGTGCCAATAGTGATAAAAGCTTTGCAAAGACCATGCGAAAACCTGGCTGTTGCGACATGGAAAGCTGTGTATTCATTCAAATTGTCTTGAACGATGTTAAGGTACTGCTGCAGTATCGGCTGCACAGCGGCAAATAAAGAGACTGACGCAGCCATCTCGTCTGGAGAGGAGTCTTGGAGGGTAGCCATGGCAGATGAGACTGATGTGTCGACCTCCTTGACGTGTAGCAAATCTAGACTTCTTGCATGCTGAAAATCTTGTTTGATAAGCCAAGATGGCTCTTCCACCGATATGGAAACTCGTGATTTGTGAAAGTCTTGGACAGAAGCTAGAACCTTATCGATGCATGCGAAAACTTTCGCTCTGGTGTCATCTTCAATTTGCTGGGAGGTAACATGTACGCCATTGGTGCGCATTGCTGGCTTTTCTGTCCATGGCAGTAGTTGATTGAGAACAGGGGCGAGCATAGGGAACTGAACGGCCCAGACTTGAATATCGTTGTTGAGAGAATTGAGAATCATTTGTGCCTGTTCAAGTATCTCCTCCTTGCTGGAAGTCCAAACTCCTTCAGGCAATTTAGGGAAGTCCACGAAGCTAGAAACAGAACCGCCGATCTGGTCCACGCGCACTGTGAGCCCATAAATGACGGTTGTCGCGTCGAACTGTCCAAGCTCAGCTTGGGCTGAGACAATTTTGACGAAGACCTGAGCGACAGACTTCAGCCAAGACATAGTCTGCCACATGTCTGTGAAGTCTCCATCATGACTAGTGTGTGACCAAGCCTTGACACCACCATGCACCCAAAGTGCGGCAAGCTGGGAGAGTGTCTGCTCCAACTCGCCACAATTCCTCATAGCGGGTATGAGGACGCTGCGCTGCTTGAGCAGTCGATGAAAAATACCCTCAAGATATCCAGTACTCCTTGTCACCTCAGCAGGTGTGAGGTCACCAGAATGTTCTCTCTGCAGGTGTCGCGCCTTCGGCATAAGACTCAAAGTCTTGTGGAAGTGATATTCTACATCTTGGCCTGAACGTACATCAGCAGAAGGTGGGATGGATGCAAGAACAAGCGCAGCGCTGTCTTGGGTGGCAAGCACAGTACTAGAGAGATTGTGCTGGAAGCCCATTCTCTTCAAATCCTTCAAGACATCGGCAAAGCGCACCCGTTTTCGGTTCTTGAGATGTTTGACCTTGTCTTTTGTCTCATCGTTCAGGATTGTAGGCGTAGCTTTTGCCAGCGAAATCATGTCGTCTTCAAGCGTCTGGAGGAAGTCTCGAATCTCCTCCGCGCCGTCCATGGTATCTGGAGGCGCCGCGCTCAGATTCTGCATCAGAGTGACTGTGGCTGTTGTATTCCTGAAACGAGGGGGAACGGCGGTCCAATCGAGATAAGCCTTTTCGCAAGACTCCAAAGCTTGTGAATTAGCTTCTAAGACAGCGTGGTTGGCTTGGATCTGGAGGTTTGGCGACTCAACCTCGGTAGGCGGTCCCTCCTCGATGATGCCGTTGACGGAGCGGTCAAGTAGAGCTCTGAACTTGCGGACAAGGTTGAACAGCTTCCTGTGAGAAATCTTGGCACTCTGCTTGAGAGCCTCAATGTTAACGTCCCTCCAGCTAGCAAGCTGCACCACTTCCTTGACTTTCTTCTCCAAAACCACCCTGTTCTTGGCCAACGTCTCTTCGACAGGCTTGACAAAACGGGAGTAGTAAGCGATAAAATTGACCAAAGAGGAGTATACTGGCAACAGCTTAGGAAGCGTGTCGAGCATAGCCCTCAAATGTTCTCGAAACTGCACGAGCAATCTCAGTCGCTCTTGAAACTGACCAAGAGTAGCAGTCCTGAAGAAGCCCTCCAACGTTCTCAGAAGCTCAGTTGCATGCAGCGTCAATTCAATGCCCGATTCCAAAAGCTGAAGCGGAACAGCAATGATGTTCTCGTAGGCAACGAACCACCAACTCTTGACATTGTCGACACACTTGTCCATCTCCAAATCAAAGAGACGCATCCAAGTCGTCAATTCGAGCTTTCTCCAGGAGACAATCAATCTCGTGACTTCGTCATACAAACTTGCGGCACTTAAATCTTTGGAGGCAACTCGTTCCCACTCGTTCATTGTCTCATAGAATTTCTCAAGCTTGGTAATGAATTTGGCGATAGGTTCCGTGTGAGCAAAGGCTAGGAGTTCGTGTCCAACACGAATGACATCTTGGATCGTCACATGTTCTGGATAGATAGATTGAAGTTGTCGGAACCGCGCTTGAATTCGTTGTACAAGTGACGCCAAGTTTCGAGCTTCTGCTACGTTGGCGTCAGTGTAAATGTTATACGCGTTGTTCATTGTGCTGCCGGATCTTAATATTTCATTGACACGTTGAATGGAGAGATAAACGGATGGGAGTGCGGCAGTCATTGGTCGACTCGGGCCTCCAGAGCCAGAAGCAGTGTTTTGAGTATCCTCTTTGACGAGTTGGGCGACCAATTCCTTAGGATCTGCGTTCATGCAGAAAATTTGAGAATGGATTGCCGAGATCTTGACTGCTGCTTCCCTTGGTGATTGCATTGTCTTTCCACCATCAGCTACTGACGTTTCTTCAGTGTTGTAGTCAGGGAAAAGTTCCTTGTACTCCGCCTCTTCCACCTGTTCTTCCTCTTCCTGGCCGCCTCGGAAGGTGTATAGGCTGGAGCTCTGGGCGTACTTGATGCGCTCATCGGCCATTTTATCTTTCCAAGCCATGTAGAGATTGTAAAAAATGTTGTGAGCCTCATCCATGAAGCGGGGTCTTCCGCCATCGGCCTTCTCGACATTTTGGGCTGCCGTAAGCAGAGTGAGGTTATGGAGTAAGTTTGCAGAATAGAGCGGTATCTGGCACTTGTTGGTCGACGCACTGAGAGACCTCAACGCCACGAGTACATTGTCACGATTTGAGCTCTCGCTTTCGTCAGGTTCGTTGGCCATTTTCACCAATGTCAAACCAAGGATCAAACATCGTAAGAAGCCAATCAAAGGAACCACTATGTCGTCGTAAGTGCGGTAGTTGTGGCGCAATCGATGGACTAATTGCGAGATATTCTGATTGACACTTTCGTCTAATGGATCTTGGCTGGTCTTGGAATGGTCCTGAACAGTGCGTGCAATACGAAGAACAGCATTGAACTCGCCTTGCAATACACTGAGCTGTGATCGTGATGGTCGTGGAATCTGTAACTCGGCTGCATCGGCGGGCAGACTAAGGAGCTCTTGCTCAGCAACACTGTACCGGAGGTTGCGACGTTGACCAGAGAAAGATTGTTCGAAAACCTCAAGAGCTTGGAGTTGGTTGCGCAAGCCTTTCTTGCGCTGGATTAGTAGTTCTCGCTGTATCGTTTCTTTAAGGGCAGGGTCGAAAGGACGATCGGGGACATATGCAAAGATGCAAGTCAGGGCAAAAGATATCCAGAGTCGTGACTGGTCTAGAGCATTCGTGGACGAACCTCCTGGTTGAAGAACATTAGGAACCCGAATGTCAACGCTCCCAAGTTCTGCAGCGAGGACGTGTTGAATATGAGATAACCTGTTCAATTGATCTTCGCAAATGGTATCCGATCCAATGGACATGACCTGTCCAAGTGTATCCAGTTCAAGCTGAACTTGATCGACATCTGCTAGGCGTACCTTTTCAACTGTTGTCATGCGTTGAACTAGTGATGTGGAGAGATTTTGTCGAATTGCCCGCGGTGTATCTGGCCCGTCATCGCTCCCGAGATAACGGTCAATGGACGCCAGGATATGTTGGAAAGAATCGGAAGGAGTTGTCAAGAATGCTACTCCTCCAACTGTAGGCCTGCAAGCGAATAAAGCTAATCGTGAATGCAGACCTCGTATTTGATGAGCTCTTTCGCGTGTGGCTTCGCCCGGAAAATCAAAGTATTGGCAGATGGCTTCAAATTCCGCAGCAAAGTAAGGGGTGGCCTTCTCCACAGTTTCGCCATCCGAAGAATCGACGGGCGCACAGATGCTGGTCTGCAGCTCTTGAATCAAGTCATCGATATCCGCGTCCTTCTCGATCGCCATCTGTACGCTTTTGCCGAATACATTTCGAAGGTTGCAAAGTTCGGCAACGGAAGCTCTAAGTGGGAAGACCCGATTATCGAATCTTTCAGCCAACGCTTCGAGACTCAACAGTGAGCTCAGCTTCTTCATTGAGGTGACAGTCTGTGGCCGGAATTGCTTCCACATAATCTCCATGCTCTTTCCAGTCGTGAGACCAGTGGCTTCGTCCATTTTCTTCAGTGATCCGAGTTGATAGTCTAGGAACTCTCCGCTATCGTGGTACGTTTCCTTGAGCCGATTCAAATCACCCTGCGCAAGACTGATATGAACATGATAAACAGCATCTTCGAGACTATTTGACTGCACGAGGTGAAAGAGAGTCCACCAAAAACGCTGCAGGGCTTTGACAGCTTGGAAAGTATTCTAGGGGAGTGTTAGTGATTCCTATGCCGCGATCGAGGTACGAAACTGACTACTTACCGGCGATATATCCACACGTTGAAGCAGATTGGCAACATAATTCTTTAAAGCTCCAAGCGAATCGTCTAAAAAGCTCGAGACCCGGCTGGTGGCGTCGAGTATCTTTGTTGGAGACTGTACCGAAGCAAGAGATCGCTCAAAAAGTGTGACAGGACGTTTGTGGTGAGCTTCAATCTGGGCTTTGGTAATGGCATCTGACATTTTCGATATCTCCAGCAAGGCGCTTAAAGCATCAGCTAGCCAATGCGAGCTCATGATGGATTCTTCATGAACGCGAACAAGAATGCTGTTGTTCAGAGGATGGATTGGCTATATACATAATTACGAAATCAGTACAACGTACGCTGCATTAAGTAAGTGTTAGCAAACTGACCTGAATTTGTCCGGGCAGTTTTGGATGGATGAGTCGCTGCGGGCTGAGATTTCTCGAAACCCAATCTGCGTTGATGGTAGAGAGACTGTGCATTGTCTCTCGGGTTGCTGACTGCAATGAAGGCTTCTGGACAAGGCCCTGGTCCAGCTGCTCCTGGAATCGCTTTTGCAATCCAAGGTCCTGAAAAGAAACATGATCGGCGGCAATCTCAACGACTTTTTCCAGCACTTCACCGAGCATGGACTCATTGTCCAAGCTGACCAGATTTCTGTAACGATACATAGAAGACTCTAGCCCAAAGATTGCTTCATTGCCTGCACGAAGAGTATCTGTGCCTTCTTCAGGCAACAGGAATATCTCGATAGCTCTGTTACGCATGGCTCTGGACAGCTCACCGTTACGGGGATCTACAGTAAGAAAGATTCTAAAGTTGCGATGCGGCCTTATAGTCCGTGCCTGGCCATTTTCCATAGGATTCTCGTTGAGACTAAGGTAGCCACTAGGCTCGAGTAATGAATTTATTCGATCAAGAACTGAGGAACTGCACAAATTGGCGTTGTCCAGCACAAGCCAATCGCCGCGTGTGAGAGACTGGACTAACAGCCCATCGACCCATTCGAATTGTGCTTTTTCAATCTGATCGGGTTCTTCCAGCAGTGCTTTGCAAATGGAGTACAAATCTGTTAGCTCCGGGGTGGTCTGGGTGGTTGACTGGGTGTGCAGCCACTGTCCGATTACTTGTAGAACATGTCGTGAAGGTTCCTGTTGCCAAAGTATGGAGTCCTCGAATGCTTTGGTGGTTTCGGAGGCAACTCCACCAGCAAGCATTGAGCCAATATACACTTTTTGAAGATATTCCTCGGCCCGAGACATGAATGCAGTCTTTCGGCGCATAGGGTCAGCTTGTTCGTAGCCACCGACAAGATCGATCGCATCGATATCCGCGTTCATAGGAAAAGTAACCATGTTTGCGCCGGTTGCGGCAGCAAAGTGCTCGAGCAACGCAGTTTTGCCGGAGCCGGTGGGACCTACAAGAATGACCGGCCAATTTTGCTGCGTACACAAAAGCAACGATTCGATAGCAGGCAAGTGAGAAACTCTCAATTGAGGTCTTGTTGGTTTAAGCACCACTGTGGCTTGATTCCTAGCAATTAGGCCAAGGCCAACCTGATATGTCTCTGCAGCAAGATTGTGGAAGAAGCTACGCTGGTCAGGAGTTTGTTTAAATACTGCTGCAAAAAGACGATCAAGGGCCGATCTATCAGAGGCATTACGGAATCGCTGGCGGAAAATGATGTCGCAGAAATCATATGGTGTGCCGGAGCAGAGCAGCCCTTGATTGTTGGTGAAAAGCTGAAGCCATCGAAGTGTGTCCCGGAGATTGAATTCCCAAGGATTTCCTTGCGCTCCGAAGTTGTGCGATTGCGTAACGTCGCGCTCGAGCTGGTCTACAAATGAAGTGACAGCCTTGATAGCCTCATCTGGTGTGTTGGGGAAAACTTGCTTGCAGATGAGAAGGAGGTCCTCCTGTCCAAAGATATCAGCATATACCACAGAAAACCGATTGACAAATGAAGCAGGAAGTCCCTTTCGACCTCCCCCTTGATGATGGGGATTTTGTGCAGCGAATAGTCGGAAGTCTGGATGACGCTTGAAAGTCTGGTCCAGTTCTGCGATATAAGCTTCAGCTCGATGATCCAAGCATGCATTAAGACCCTCGAGAACCGATTGTGATGCCAAATTCATTTCATCAAGGAGGACCCAGTCACCATTTTTCATGGCTGACAAGAATGGTGCATCTCGCCATGCGAACGACCCGACGCCTGCTCCTGCCACTGGGACATCGGAGCCAAACAGATCCATGAGATCTGTTTGTTCCGACAGGTTGATGCGGACAAGACGTTTGCCAAGGGATTTGGCGATTGCAGTAACAAGAGTGGTCTTGCCAACACCAGGATTTCCTTCGATGAGTATGGGCTTGACGAGCTGGAGAGCGCGCAACACACGCATGGCATTGGACCGAGTAGTTGGGGCCGTGAAAGAAAAGCTTGAATCGGTCTCGGCCTCAGACAATCTTGGTAAGTGAAAAGGGCCAATCCCAAATTTTTCGATCGACATGCTAAGGTCTGAAGCAGCGAAATATATTGGGGCCAGATCCATATGAAGAAGCTCACTCAGCTTCTCAACACACCTTCGCCGCTCTTCCTCAATGGTGTCGGAAGCAATCGATAACATGGCAGCTGGGTTGGCGCCTAAGGTGTCGATATATACCATGGCTGCGCCGTGCATAATTGAGAATATGGAATCAGCTGATTGCGACCTGTTGATGAAATCAATCCAGCCAAGCGTGTCACGTATCGAAATTGCTGATGTCGCTGATTTGTTGTATGTCTCATTGAACCAGTAGGAAAAGCTGACAATTGCATTCGCATAACAATTTATCTCCGGACCAAGTTTTGCTCTGACAATCTCAAGAATATCTTCCATGTCGTAGAGAGACGGTACCCAGATCTCAGTGAATCGATTGCGAAGAGCTGGTGAGAGCTCTTTCTTCCCGTAGTCGCCTCCAGGGTTCATAGTCGCGAGAAATTGGAAACCATCTTTTGCAGTGACAGCAGAATCCACGGAGCCTTTCTCGGCCAATAATAGGCTTCTTCCGGATTCGAGCACACTGTTGAGACGTTCTAGGACAGAATCATCGGCCAAAGAAATTTCATCGAGAAGGAAGAGCTGCCCACTCTTCATGGCAGATACAAGAGCGCCATCATTCCATTCAAAAAGTGCCTTTGATTTGTCGTACAGATCCTGAAGTTCTTGTTTGATGTCCTGAGGAATTGCTGCTGGTTCCATATGTTCATAGGCCTTCGAGAGATCGCTGAGTGCTGTCTCAACGGCTGCGCGATTCCGAACTGGTCGCTGTGAGCCAATAAGATCACCAGTCTCCGTATTCTGATGGGCATTGACAATGAATAGCTCTTTTCCGAACGTGTCTGCAAGCATCTGACACACTGTGGTCTTGCCACATCCAGTTTCACCGATCAGCAAGACAGGCTCGTTATTACGGAGGGCATGAGAGACAAGGCAAAAGAGTCTTCGCATGGATTTGGTCCAGACCACGCCAGAATGGTGTCCTTGATTCATGTATTTGATCATCTCTGCGGAGTTTTCCGGTGCATACAGTAACTGGTCATCGATGCGAACTCGAGGTCCTTTCAGACTGAGAACTTCTTCGATAACACTTTTAACCTTATCCCGCTCTTCACCTTTACGAACACGTTCTGCCAACAGCATATACCCGTTGACGGCAAGTTGCTCGAGGTTGTCTGCTCTCCTCAATGCCCATCGAAAGAGGTCACGGAGCGTTGCGAAACTCTTTGACTCAAACAAACGGTTCTCTTGCCGAAGCTCCGAGAGCTTCTTGTACGTGTTGACAATGCGCTGAGCCCATGATTGTGGAATTTGGGTGCGCTGGTGCAAAATCACACACAACTCCGCCTCCGGTATGTCACCGAAATGTAATTCCAGAAATCGATTGCGGAAAGCCCGAGAAAGATGTTTGCGTCCACCGTATAGCCCGGCGGGATTTTGAGTAGCAAACAGCATGAAATCTGGATGAGGTCTGACAATTTCCTGAGTCTCTGGGATCAAAAGTTCACGGTTATCGTCCAACAGCCGATTAAGAGCCTCCAGGACATCGGTTGGAGCAAGATTCAGCTCGTCAAGAACAATCCAATGGCCTTTCCTGAGAGCTTCGACCAACACTCCTTCCTGGAAATAGAGTTTGCCATTGGTTCCAGACATATACGTTCCGAGGTACTCCTGTAGATCGGTGTGCTCGTGGTTGTTTATGCGCACGAACTTGTTACCCGAGATCTTCGAGAGATACTCAATCATACTGGTTTTCCCCGAGGATGTAGGTCCTTGGATGAGGATCGGCAGTTTCCGCGTTGACACTGCTCGTATTAGATTGTTCAGATTGCGACGGACAGAATCCGTGATGATGTAGTGTGGTTGAGGTTCCGGCTGTGATGGACCTTGGCGCAGCCAGTGGTGACCTTCCTGGACATAAGTAAGACCATCGACCGGCCTAGGAAGCGTTTTGTTCAATTCTGAGTCCGGATTCTTGTGCATCCTAAATAGATAATGAGTAATCAATGGAGTAAGCAAGGCTTCGGAATCGCTGTCCAGCAGCGTCAGGAAGCTCATTTGGAAGCCCTCGTGTAACGCTCGTCGATAGATACCATCCTTTGCCATGACGGGTGCAGCAACGTCTCTGGCGTAAGTCAGTGTTCGCGTTAAGGTCCGCAGACTGAAGTGTGGCTTTTGGCCAGCTCCGTCCACAAGGCGGTTCCCGTTTGCATATTCTTGGATTTTCTGGTAGAGGTTCGTGATGTCGGAGACAAGTTGACGGCCCAAATTAGGATCTAAATAACTTTGCACGATGCTTTCTAGACTCCGTGGATCTTGGTCGGGACTGTTCACGTAGAGTTCTGTGAAACGAGACCGAATTCCAGGAGGTAGGTCCTTCTTGCCAACGTCGGTTGCGGGATTCATAGCAGCGAACACGCGAAAGTTCGGGTGAGCTGTAACTCGCTCAATGGCACCAGTCTCGGTGAGCAGCAGAGATGGAGCGGCTCCGAGAGCGCCTCCCAAGAGGTCGACCAGCGCCTCCAAAGTATCTGGTGTTGCCAAGTTGATCTCGTCAAGAAGCACCCAGTCCCCATTTCTCACAGCCTTGACAATGTTTCCCTCCACGAATCTAAAAGCAAAGGCGTCGGACTTGCTTGCTAGCTGCTTGTCCAAATCGCCGACTTCAGCCGCAAACTTCCTCCATCTAGCTTGATAGAAGCCCGACGTGTCATTACCGCTGATGCCATTGGTGGCAGTGACCTTCTGCTTCTTCTTTGGGTGGTAAGTAGCCGTTGCTGAAGATTTGGTTGGTTCCGCAGACTCTTTTGCAGCCTTTGCGGCCTTTGCAGCGAAAGTTGCCAAGGTCTGGGTGGCAGCGCCTTTCCATATGGCGCAGACTCTTTTCCAATCCCCTTTAGCCGTGGCCTTTTCAAGCACGGCAACAAATTTAGTGTGAGTGGCATCTTTCTTTGCGGGTAACAGCTCATGGTCGAACAGTTCGTCGAACTCTTCTTTCAGGGGCATGATCAATCCGCGAACGTTAACTGGCTTGAACCCGCCAAGCAAATCGCCGCTCTCACTCTGTTGGGAAAGATTGAATGAGACCAGCTTTCGTCCTAGCCGCTCGGCGAGATACTGCACACACGTTGTCTTGCCTATTCCAGTCTCCCCGACGAGCAACATGGGTTCCTGGTTTTCCACGGCAGAAGCAAGTTTCTCGATCAGCCTCAATGTATGAGGAGATGTTGCAAATTGCTGTCGCATGGTGCGTTGCTTGACCACCTGTCCCAGGGTGACGCGACCAATAGAAAGTTGCTTCAGCTTCTCTGATGAGACTAACCGTACTTCGCGGTGCTTCAACAAATGGTCTCTCCTCATGCCATCAATATGAAGCTCCTCAGCAATGTACGCTACGAATCGTTGAGAGACCTCACCGCCTTGAAGGTATCCAGCAAAGCAATCTACTGCCTCCAGAAACATGTGATCCAGAAGGGTGTCCGAAAAGGGGCCTCGAGCAAAAGCAGATTGCATGCGATGACACCATTTGAACAGATCTCGAGGAGTCAAAGGTCTTACGGAACCAGCCTTGACAGCGGATGCAAATCCAGGATCTTTCGTCGCCCGCTTCATCCTTCCATAGACGCTGATGATGCTAGGAACGTGAAATTGTAGTTGTGGAAAGGTCTGTTTGACGACTTCCTTCAACTCGTCGTCATCGAGCATCTTGACGGGCACCCGTCGCCAGAGGCGGCTGCCGATCATACGCCTTCGTGGCAAAGTCTCGTTCCCATTCATGTCGTAATTCGTTCGCATTGTCGCAATGATCTTGAACCCTCTGGCAGCCTGGATTGTCTCGCTACGGCTTGGGATGAGAAGCTCACCCCGCTCAATCAAAGGCAGCAGTGTACTGATAATCTCGTTTGGTGCGCGATCCAGATCCTCAACAAACACCCAGCGGCCTTCACGAACAGCAGTGGTGAGCGCGCCGGCTTGCCAGACGAATGTACCAGGAGTAGATCCGGATGTATACATCCCAATCAGCATTTTCGCGTCACTCTGCTCGTTCAAGTGAAGTGTAATCATCTTTTCCAGCTTGTTCAGCTGCTGTGCACAGTAGTTTACGACTGCTGTCTTTCCAGCTCCAGCGAGTCCTACCAGCAGTAGCGGTTCCTTGTGTAGGAGCCCTTCTGTAAAGGCTCGGACGTTCTGCAGGGTAGACAATGTGGGAACGAATTTCGCCAAAGATGAGTTCGAGGGCTGTCCTCCAAGTCGAGGCATCAGCCTACCAAATATCTCCACAGCCGAGTCTGACAGGTCTGCCTGGTGTATGACCCGACTCGAGGGAGATTTCTGCAAGCTGATAGCCTTCTTCAGCTCGTGCTTCAACACTCCCATATCCTTCCATCTCTTCTCCTCCCACAGACTGAGGAATCTGTAATCGATGTTTTTGCCTTCCCATAACCCAAGAATGGCGTCCGAGCCTAGATACTGCGAGATCATGCCCTCCATAGCAGCATCTGCTGCTTGTATGTATAGACATATTATCCGGATCGCGAGGTACCTGACGGCACGAGAGGTATGGCCGAGGCCAGAGTGGATGCTCGAGATTTTGACGTGCTTTGCAAAGCTCTCACGGTCGAAGACCAATATCCGGAAAACTCCTAGCAGAAGCTCCACCAATGATCTCTCCTCCGGGCCGGTCCAGGAATCCAGCTGGGAAGCGTGTTGTCGCGTGAAGAAAGCTTCAGCATATTCGCGCAAATGAGGTGCAAAGTGTAGAATCCGACCAAAGGCAGGGACGACCTTTGCGAAATCGTCTGAGTCGTTCCAACGCGCGCATATTTCAGCAAAGAGTGGATCGAGATGTGCGAAGAGGGTATCGGTGTAGCGAGGGTCGAGGGCGGAGGAAGCAATAGCAGCGAGAAATGTGGTATTCGGTGCATGGCGAATGATGTCGACGAGTTCGAGTGGTAGTTGCGACTCATTCGAAAGCAGCACGGCGATTTGCGCTGAACAATCCATTTTTATTTTATAGCTCAAAGAGACTATTTCGAGTGTGCTGGTGTATGGAATATCACCCGGCGCATCTTGAAATGTTTTGGCAGGACTGAACTTTTTTTTGATAGACAGCCACATCCCGGTCAGGCTAACTGACACCGCAGAATCGAGATCCTCACTTTTCCTCTCTCATGAGTCTTGACATATCTATACCCATCCATTGATCGTCATCCACAATGTCTCTCCCTGTTCAGTCCACAGCAAGAAGCTGCATACGCGCCGCTCGCTCATCATACCCGCGAAACACCCTCCAATGCACCTCTACACTCCGCCGCACCCAATCGAGGAGATGGCAGTCCACCGAAGCCGCCGCAGCTACCAATCCAAAAATTGAGGGGATCGTATCAGAAATAGGCAAATTGACGTTACTGGAGACGGCAGACTTGATTAAAGAGCTTAAGGTACGTTTCTGTCGCGGCTCGGAATACACAATGTTCTAGGACATCATGGATGTCATGACCTCCATACTTTGCTATAGCTGGTGTAATGTTTCTGAATAGTTTGGATTGTGACTCTGAGCAGATGACTTCAAAACCCTCCATTATACTAAGCCTAGTTTTACACGCATAGCACTGACTACGATATAGACCCGCCTTAACCTCCCGGATATGCCAATGGGTGGCTTCATGGCCGCCGGTCCAGCAGGAGGCGCACCTGCTGCAACAGCAGCACCCGCAGAGGAAGAGGACGAAGCCGCTCCCGCCGCGCAAGAGAAGACTCTCTTCAACCTCAAATTACAATCCTTCGAAGCCACGAGCAAGCCAAAAGTCATCAAGGAAATCAAATCAATGTTGGGGTTGTCGTTGGTAGACTCGAAGAAATTCGTCGAAAGTGCGCCCAAAATGATGAAGGAAGGTGTGCCAAAGGAGGAGGCGGAGAAGATCTTGGAGACGCTCAAGGCATTGGGTGCCGTGGTCGTCATGGAGTAGAGGTTTGTGGATACAACACGGCAAGAGAGAGAGACGGCATCGGGAACCGCATCAAATGGCGTTTGTGTCGCGATGTATACATTATGTGGAATGGTCAAGTACGTATGCAGGAAACAGTCTATGCATACTAGTAGCATATTGCCAGTTGGAGGTATTCGACGGTAGGCAATTCACTGACACAAACTTCTCCCTAACCTTGCCCAATTTCATATTTCGGAATGACTGCGTAGGGCCGCGATATAAGAGAGGAAAGCGGACTAATCTGTCGCCCAATATCGGATCAAGGGATTGAGAAAAGTCCGATATTACCTCCACAGCGGCAAGAAAAGCACATGCCTCGCAAGGAAACCCGAGCTACAATCCGTACCGAATCAGTCTGTCAATTGACGTATGAACCACCCTGCAATGTTTTATCGATCACGGGGATCGTAGGTTGTGCAATTTTCGCCGTCGCAGTGGATGACTATATCGTCAGGTATTTCCGCAATCATGGTGACATGTCAGGGAAAGAATAACTGGTCATATTTTCTGGTCATGATTCATTGGCTGCGAACCATAATCATAGATACGCGAGATGTGAGACACGCGCGAGAAGTATGGGATGAGGCACACATATTGATAGAAGAAATGGTTCCTATTGGTCCCATGAGGCAGCATGTGCAAGCATCTGAAATATATCGCGATGGCACTCTAGTACTCCTATCGTCTTAAGACAAACCACAAATATCCAACAACACCAGCGCTGGTATTGTTCCCATTCAGCAGTAACGCCAGAGAAATGCCACATTTAGTATTGTAAACCACCCAATGCCGCTAAGAGTCAATGCGCAACAATCATGTCAAGTACCACCCATCTCTGTATCATCCACCTCCTTCTCTATCTCTTCTGGCTTCGCATACAACAACTTGTCCAACTCGATCGCCTTCGCCAACTCCCTTGCATCGTCTCTACAATCCTGCAAGAGCTTTTCTGTCAACCCCGCCTTGCCCTGCTCCCACAATAAGTCGAATTCTTCCTCTGGGTCGACGGCCCATGTTTCTTCTCTCAATCTCTTGTGCCGGTCGCGATCTTCTTCCATACGTTGTTCAATATCGTTTTCTCCTAGGCCGTGAACGCCGTCTGCGCGTTCAGGCTGGAGGAGTGGCACCGGCGTTGCTATTGAGGCGAGGGCGAGGGTTTCGCGGTTGGCGAGAGATACGAGAAGGGATTGGACGAGGGGCGGTGGGAGCAGGGATTTCTCTTCGAGCGACGTGACGACCTACTTTCTCTGTTAGCCCAAATTGATGTGGAAGAAAGGCTAAAGAGGACTGACTTTTCGCACGACCTTGATATTCATAGCTCCTGCTTTTGTTCCTGGGGCCACGAGGTTGATGATCTTGGGCATGTCGCGCTGGACCATGTCGATGTATTCTTGATATCCCTCCCGTCTTGATGTCTCGCAAAGGTGTTCTATGAAGAACATGATGTTGGCCCTCAGATTGATATTGCACTATTTCAATTAGCTGTATTCACGCTCAACACCAAAAGTATACTTGCACCATCGAGGGTCTCGAGGATACACTGGTGTAGGTCCTCATCCTGCTCCCGGTACTTCAGCGCATAAGCTGCAGCTCTTGCTTGCATGCCAGGTGAGCTGGTGAGCTTTTCTAGGTATGCGCGCTTGAAGTTCATGCGCACAGCGAAAGGGTCCGACATGTTGCCTGCGAACTCTACGAGTTTGGAATTTGCAGGTGCTGTCGATTTGGATGTCTGCTCGAATCCGCCAGCATGGGAGAGCGTCGTCGGGCTGCTTTTCGGACTCGAGGGTGGAAGGACAGGAATTGTTCGAGCCAAAGTTAGCGATATGAGGACCGGGCTGTGATGTGCCGGGTGGGTCGGCGGCCTCATCCTTGAGATCACACGTCTTGGCTTTATATTCTGTCGGTCGATGATCCATATCGAGTAAATATTTCTGTGATGGGAATCTCCATCGTTTGGCTTCTGGTTTGTGTCTAGAGCTGATTTGGACCGGGGAAAGTGCAATTCGAGCATGGTCAACTGGGAAGATGCAGTGAATGTTTTGTCTTGTTGTACAGCCTGTAGTAGCTGCGAGGCCGAGATTTCGATGGCCACAGTACAAGCAGTGACTGGCTATGGAGACATAACAAGACCGCGATGCATCCACTGCCAATGACATCCGAGACGAACGATAATTACATGCACGACCTGGACCTCGTGTCAAAAGAGGTACCAAAATCTGGAGACTGTCACGACTCCATCAATTTTCAGCATATGCTCTTCGCCTTTAATCAAAACTCTTCTATCCAAGACGAAGGCTCTCAATTGACTTGATATGGAATGCATTGTGAATATGCAGCATTTGAAGCTCCGAGGCCGTACGCCGTAAGGGGTAACTGGCCCGTGCCCGCTGTCGCATCTCTTTTCGAGCACTTCATATTCTTGCCGAATCTTCATCGAAAGGTCGTTCCAATCATCATAAAATGCGATGCGAAGAGTCGTCGTGACTGGTCTCGGCGCAGTAACGCCACTGGGTATAGGTACTTTGTCACCGCTTCTTCTCTTGTCCGGAGCCAAAGCTGACCTCCTGGAAGGAGTACGGCGCTCGTGGAATCGCCTTATCGAAGGTCACTGCGGTATTCGCTCATTAGACAATGATGATAGATTTGACGGCTTGCCGAGTCGTGTAGCCGCAGCCATACCAGCTGGGAGTAGAGAGGATGGAGGATGGACGAGCAAAGAATGGTTGATGCCGGGAGATGAAAGGAAGATGGCCCTTTTTAGTCAGTATGCTATGGTTGCTGCCAGTGAAGCGCTCGATGATGCGGGCTGGAGACCGAGTAGAGTGGAAGATCTTGAGGCTACTGTATGTGCTATGAGAGCGAGCATTTCATTAAGTCTGACGCGCCCTAATGAGTACTGACATTAGACGTAGGGAGTATATATCGGATCCGGAATTGGGAACCTAGATGATATCGTCAAGACCGCTGTAGACTACGACAGGGGCGGTTACAAGAAGGTGTCGCCTCTTTTTGTGCCGCGTTTGCTAATCAATCTGGCTGCCGGGCATATCTCCATGAGATATGGGTTCAAGGTAGTAGTCGAATCGTGTGCCAGTGGATCATTATTTATATTCATATAGGGTCCAAATCATGCGGTAACAACTGCTTGTACCACTGGTGCACACGCCTTGGGCGATTCCGCACGAATGATAGCATTTGGAGATGCAGATTTGATGGTAGCCGGTGGATCCGAAGCGTGCATCCATCCTCTGGCCATTGCTGGCTTTGCAAGGGCGAGGAGTTTGGCAACAGACTGGAACAAGGATCCAGAGCGTTCATCACGACCCTTTGACAAGGACCGAGCTGGGTTCGTCATTGGTGAAGGAGCTGGAGTCGTCGTGCTCGAGGTACGGTCGTGCTCAATCACAATCTCATCTAAATCATTGATGAAGAATAGGAATTGGAGCACGCAAAAGCACGAAAAGCTCATATCTACGCAGAGCTCAGCGGATATGGCGTCTCATCTGATGCACATCATATGACGGCCCCCCGAGAGGATGGTCATGGCCCGAAGTTAGCCATGAAGCATGCTCTTAGGAATGCTGGAATAGCCCCGGGTTTCGTGGACTACATAAATGCCCACGCTACTTCGACGTCCCTTGGGGATGCAGCTGAAAACAGAGCGGTGAAGTCTCTGTTCCTCGATTACGATGGAAAATCCAAAGCAGGTGATATCAACATGAGTAGCACGAAAGGAGCGATTGCGCATCTACTTGGAGCTGCCGGAGCCGTCGAAGCTATTTTCACCATCATGGCGATTCAGAACGTGGGTTCAACCGTAATTGACCAGCTTCTATGCACGTCACTGACCACGAACAGAATATTTTGCCGCCGACTTTGAATTTAGACACACCGGGAGACCCGCCCAAAGACTTTGATTGCAATTATGTACCCAAAGTTGCCCAACAACGACAAGTCGATGTGGCTTTGTCGAACAGCTTCGGATTTGGAGGAACGAATGCAACTCTTTGCTTCACAAAATTCAATGGAAAGGTGTAGAAAAGGTTGTACCATGATGGGGTTCCAACCTCAGCTTGACTTATCGATAGATCGACGCACGTCAATGAAGGCAAGCTTCGAGCAGAAATGACTCGAGTATTTGCCCTTCATTTTCCCGATTACAAACTTTCAGTCACTAGACTTCTGCTCTCACGATAGAACCATGTTTGTGTGTCAAATCATTAGTACCCCACTATTGGTGCATTAGCTGCTTGGACCCACCCACCATTCGCAAAATCATCTCGGCCGGTTTCGCCCTCCGCAGTTTCGCTGTGCCCCTCTTTATGATTGAATCGTCACTCTTTCGATCATGTCTTCTTCTCCAGCTTTGATCACGATGAATACGGATGGAGGCGATGAGCCTTGGACCAAGATTCTCCACAGAAAAGCTTCAAGAGCACATTCAAAAGTGCCATATGTCAATAGATTACCATTCTCGGCTGTTGCGATAATCTTTTTCTTGATTATGATAAATATTGCTACATGGATCGTCGCAATAATTGCATTAGTAAGGGATTTCAAGCCTCGTTTCGAGAAGAGCTAACACCAGGCAGAGGACTCATCCGTACGTTTGAGGTCGACTTATAAATTGAAAGGTCGAATACTAACTTTGTGACCAACAGAGGATTGATGTCCACAGCTGCGCTGGCATATATTCTGGGATTACGGCATGCACTTGATGCAGACCATATTTCTGTTCGTGTCTCGTGTCCTTGATAAAAAACGAAACTAAGATACCAGGCAATCGATCTGATGACAAGGAGACTATTGGCATCAGGTCAAAAACCAGTAACAGTAGGAACGTTCTTCTCGCTTGGCCACTCAACGTAATTCGCCAAATCCATGAGGATAGAGGAAAGCTCTGATATCGCCTCCAGTATCGTGATCGTAACATCAATAATTGTAGCAGCAACAGCTGCCGCAGTCTCCAAAAGCTTCGACAATTTTTCTCACATAGGTGGGATTATTGGCTCATCTGTATCCGCCGCATTCCTCTTGCTCCTAGGCATAATGAACATTTACATTCTCGTCAAACTTATCCGACAACTCCAAATCCTCATTCGGACACCGCCAGGACAAGAAGTTGCTTTCAAAATCGAAGGCGGGGGCGTCCTCTTTAACCTTCTCAAGAAAATGTTCAGACTCATCGACAGACCTTGGAAGATGTATCCCCTAGGCGTCCTTTTCGGTCTAGGTTTCGACACTTCCTCCGAAATCGCCCTTTTGGGTATCTCCTCGATCCAATCCGCCAAGGGAACGAGTTTGTGGCTCATTCTGATTTTTCCACTATTATTTACGGCGGGCATGTGTTTGCTAGATACGGCAGATGGGGCTCTGATGATGAGTCTTTATTCTAGTGCTACACTGGCCAGAGATCAGATTGCCGTCTGCTACTACTCTGTCTGTTTGACAGCGATCACGGTTGTTGTCGCTATCTTCATTGGGGTCGTCCAATTGCTTATTCTGGGGTCGAATCTTGTCAGTGAGAGTGAGGGGGAGAAGGGGTTTTGGAGGGGGGTCGATGCTTTGAGTGAGAGGTATGATATTGTTGGTATGTTATTATTTCCTCTTGCTTGTTTTGTCTCAGTCTAATTAGATTAGGTGGCTCGATATGTGGTGCGTTCGTATTCTTTGGGATACTTAGTGTGCTGCTTTACAAGCCATGGAGACGACAAATTGAGCGGAGAAGGGCCCATTTGGTCGCGGTCGAAGAGGAGCCAGGGGTTTGCAATGAGGAGACTATGTCGCATGAAGAGGCTATTGCTGGAAGAAGTTTTCCAGGAGATGGGGAGCTTGGAGTTGTCACAGTGCAGGTGGATGGCAAGAAGTAGTCTGAGCGAGTACATGTCTGCGTCTTCTGCGAAAAGACGCTTCTTGATCAACCTTGGAAAATCAGCATGGTACATAGTTTGTTAAAGAAAAGTCCTGTGAGTCTGAGGTCGAAAGCAATTCCGGTCTGAATCCCATAGGGCTGAGGCTGGCAGGCGCTCGACCCCCTAAATGATCAGGCGGTGGCGATACCGCTCGAAGAATGGACCAACACCGACTTTATCAACAACCGCCTCGATCTCTTCAATTCCCTCGAAGAACTTTCCCGAACCAACTATTTCAAACAAATGAAGTCCTATCGCAGTCCACAGAGCTTCCCTTCCCCTACTATAGCGGGCACTTTCACGCTAACACCGCCTGCCGCCGCTGGATATGCGAAGTCAAGGGATAGAGAGGGGACAGGTTAGGTTGCTTCTTTCACCTAGGAGGTACCTTTATTCAGACATCTAAGGTTCAATCAATGACGCAGTATTGGCCCCTTGCATCAGGCTTTCAATTCACTAATTATTTGGGTCAGTCAGCCAACGCAATACTGCTCGACTCACCTTTCTTCTGGTGCAAGACACCATGCCTGTCCGAGCCTTGGTATTCTACATCCAAGCCTCAGGATTCTCATCAATTCTCATCACTTTCCATAGGCTTCATTGCTGTTGTCTCTACGATTGCCATGAGACTACCTGGACACGAGGCTCTACAATAATACCGAAAATTCAAGAGAGAGATTCAGCTCGTAGAAGCCCATTGTCGTTTTGCGCGCTGCGGAAACGACCTTGCCACGACTTGAAATCCCTCTCCTGGGTCAACCTAGGCTGCTCGATATTACATGCACCCGAATTCTTATCAGCTCGACGAGAGACTGAAATGCAGCTATCGGTGCTTATGCTCATTGTGGCCCGAGCTGTGTGCAACAAACATGCTGGTTAACAGCCCAGTCGTAATCACAGCTCAACATGTACGAGTGGTATTACCTTGGCGCGGTTTATGCAATTCAGACTTCCAGCTCGCTATCTACTCAGCTGCGATGCTCCACCGAAGCTGGTTCATTGTGCTGATGCTCGCACCAGTCTCACTAGTCACGGCATCGCCGATAGGCAGTGCAAATTGGGTCTCACAATACTCACACCCAACAAATCACGTTGATACGGAACATGGAGGCAAAGAATGTCATCGTCCTGTTGAGACCATTCTCGTCGCTCAATTATCAAGATGACACATTTTCGCCACATATGGAGGTGGCGCATGCCATTGCTCGATTGGGCAACTGGTTCCTTGATATTGCCCCTTTGAAATTGCGTGCACATGTGCAAAGTTTTCCTCTCACCGCGCATCAAGAGACGACAGTGGCAAAGCAGGAAGACAATAACGCGATACCGCCAATAATGGGTTACCTCATGGAGAAGAGGTGAGGGTTCGCAGGCGAGTATGTGGTCGATGCTGTCCACTGGATAGGCACGTCCCCGAGCCTCTTTACACATTTTTGGTCTTTCATAACTCCTTCGTCTGCTATCGAGGTCACGCCCTGCCTCTCATAGACGAATGAGTGCAAGATAGCCGGTGACCTTCTTTACACTCACCGCCACATGGCCCTTGCTTCCAAACTTCGACATCATATACAACCGTTAACGATGGTTGTCATCAGCTGAAGAATCTTCACCGCGTAGGCATGATGCAACCAATAGTCACAAAATAGGCTGGGATTTCTGTTGACTCTTCGGCAGCAAGGGGTGTTTTCAGAGCCAGTAGTGGCCTGTCCCCCCTTCCCCACGCATGATCTCGTGGATGATATGCCATCCTTCCACGTACATGCGTTTCTAGGCACCCGGGGCTTGGGTCTATCTGTCGCTGGTGGATCGCCTTCTTCAGGCTTCCTTCAACTCCACCCAATAGACCGGATTCTTTTGACCGCTGCTAACACACCCCTTCTAGAAGAGGCTCGATGTCCGAAACAAGCAGATTTGATGGACTCAGGGCTTGCTTGTCAAAGACCTATGATTCCATTGAAATGGCGGCCTCTCTATTTCCATGCACCACCTAGGCCATCCATGACGGAGTCCTTGCCTCTTGTGTCCACGTCGGCTCACGGGTTTACCGAGCCAAAATTGGCTTTGACTTTACGAGACGCTGAGTATTTCTGTAGTCTGTAATTCTTATGTGACAGGATCAATACCACAACGTCAGTATCGTTTCATTTTTGTTTGGACTAGTTATGCGTCAATACAATAAGTCACCAATGTATAAACCAAGCTGATGGTGTTGCCTGAGGCCAAGGTTGTGGACTGTGGAGTGACCACGGGTGCTCCTCGAAGGGTATTATCACATGGCTGCATAGTCAATATTGAATCGTGCTTAACCTGACTTGTGGTCAGAATGTAGACATCTGACTCGTTCTTTGGACCGCTACGCGTGGTGTCCCAGTTCTGCCGCATTACGCCTTAGCAGGGCTTGTGGAACGTACTTTTGATGGAGTTGGACTAACCACGTCAACTAGTGATATACCCCTCTTGTTTGTATTCAAACCAGCCATCAAAGTTCCCGCCAACCCTTCGAGTAAGAACATCCGGGCAGTTACGACCCTCTAGAATGCTCCAAGGAAGCGCAATGGTTCTCTTCGAAGCACGATTAATATAAAGCCCCAGCGTTAAGAAAAAATCAGCACTCGACCGGCGTCAGAGGACTGGACACCTGCGCATCACGAGGAAAGACTCTCATTCAATGCGTGGTTGAACCAAGGAAGATATCGACACATTCTAGAGCTGAACGATCGAATACATGCATGCGCAGGCACTCTGATATCGTTCGGAAAGGACCGCTTGACCACAATTGTACACGAGCTTTGGAGTTTCCACCGAAAATATAACGAATTTCGATCTACTCATCGTCACCTTGGAGGGCGGGCACGAGCACCACTCGATTACTCCTCTTGTGACCAAGCTACGGCTGTGGTTCTGTAGCAACCGTGGTAGAGGTACTAAGATTGCTAGCTTGCGAGGGTGGCTACTCCTCCTCTATCAAGTATGAAGGAAATGCAGATAGACACAGTCGTAGAGCTATGTTCGAGCATGAACAAGAGACATACTTGCGTTGGGAGGTGAAGGAATCACGGCAGCAGAAGATGAATCTGTTGTTAGAGCTGAGCGCTTCGAAAGCTATTACTAAACGTTTGACGAAAGTATCAACTACGAACCAAATCAGCACACCAAGACGTTCAGCCTTGCATATTTCCAAGACAACCACAAGACGAGGAAAAGTTGCTCTAGTTCATCCAGCACGAAAGCCTGTGAAAAGAAATGACCCTCATGAGTTATTTAGGCCCCCCACAAATACTCCATCTGTCACACGCTTCAACGCGAGATTGCTTTTCCAATAAAACACGACCAGATCCCCACATGCACGCCGAAAATGTTCTACAAATGCCGCAGCTATTTACACAATACTAAATTGGTCATCGATGACTCCTTGCCCTTTGCGCCTCAACCAATATATGTTCGAATCAGAAGCCTGGATGCATAGTTGGGCTTTGAGGATGAAGACGAGGCGATGGCGCCGGAGGCATATGTGGGCTATAGGACGTGTCCTGGTTGTGCAACAGGCCCTGAGATGCAGGCGAAGGACGTGGTACCCTGGGGTCCATGTAGCCCATCGCCGTCGCGCTTGTTTTGAGACCTTTGTTGTCGTCGTCGATGCCCCAGTCACGATCGTCGTCGATGCCTTTGTAGGCCATGTTTTGTTTGCGCTTCCTGCAGCAGAAGAAGACGAGGCCGCCGATTAAGATTGCGATCTGGTTTTGTTAGCGATGATGTTATGATGCTGATTTGTATCGGACGAGGCTGAGACTTACCAAAGCGACGACTCCGACGACTACACCGGCTGCGATTCCCACGACCTTCTTTGCTTTTCCCTTGGCTGCGTCTTTGCCTGTCACGACTCGCTTTGCCTCGCCAGAGGTTTGAGGTTGCGATCCCGAGGTGACCAATTTGGCACCCTTCGCGAATGCAGTTCCGTTGAAACTACCGGTGACGGTCCACTTCGTAATCACATCTGTGAACGACCAGGTGATGTTGGCGACACCTTCTGTGACCCTGCCTTTCATGGTCGCATTATTCTGCGCCGTCAGAGCATAGATCTGGAAATGGTCCGGACACTCATCGGCAGTGTTGAGGGAATTGGCCGTCAGATAATTGAAGTAATTGTTGTAGCTCGCCACAGTCGTTGAGACCTTGCCGGAGAGATCGAAGCCTTCGCCCGACTTCTTCGCGTCCAGATCCCAGGCCTGGTTGGTATCGAGTTGCGAGTTGCTGGATTCGAGACTCTGGAACAGTTTCTTGGGTGTGAGGCCGCACGCGTAATCTTCCTGTACACCTCGCCCGAAGCGGAAATAGTATTGATTCTTGTCGTAGTCCTTCCGGCTGTACTTGCCCCCTGACCTCGACATTTGGCCGACTCGGAAATACATGTCGGGGATGATGGGGCTGATGACATTTTGGCAGACGGAGGCATTCGTCCCTGGCGGTGCTTCGAGTTTGATGCCAAATGTGCCATTGTAATAAGCGTCGTAAATGTCGTAGTACCAATTCGTGTGTTCGTATTTATCGTTCAGGTTGTTTTGGCCGGGGTTGGTGTTTGCTGCTTGGGTGATTAGCAGACTGAAATGGATGCACGTGATAGGTTCGCGACTGATCCGCGACCTAATCTGTCGCGCAAGACGTGAGACTCACAGTTGAAGTCCACCTCGGTTTGATTGATCTGTATCCACTGCTTCGAATCTTTTTCTTGCGTGAATGGGTTGAGGTTCGAATCGTAGCACTCGGCGCGATTGTAGCCTTGTACACCTGCCGCATCGGCATGGGCTGGCGTCAATGTCTTGCCAACATCTCTCGATGTCTTTTCGGTGGCTGCTTTCCGCTTTTCCGGGCTCGCAGCTGACAGTGAAAGCAAGCCGAATAAAGCTGCATGCGATAACGGTCCCTTCATGATTGTAGATAGTCGTCCTTGGATGTGTAGCTGATTGGCGAAAGAGCGTGGAAGAGGTGGAAGTCTTATGAATCCAAAGGCCAGCTGGGAGAGGGGGGGGAAGAGGGGGGTTGGAGGGAGGCAACGCGCCAGCAGATCTCAACCTTTTCGATGTCCCTCCGGAGGATTTGTAGGCCGTGGCACTGACAGTGAGGAGAGCCGGCCCGGTGGAAGTCTAGCTGCTGAAATAGTACACTCAACGGGCAGCTCAGCTGTGGAAAGAGGCGAGAGACGAAGGTTATTAAAAACAAAGACGCGCAGGGCCCGCCGTGCTGACAACATGCGCTTATGGATAAAACCGTTCGCGAAAAGGAGATTCACCGATGAAGCTCAAAGAAGATCTATTTTGGGGCGTCTGCATATGCATCTAACCCCCTGGCGTTTTGACTCAGGTTCCCGCACAAGGTGCCTCCGCCACATGGGGGTTTCATGATTGCCATGGCAATTGAGAGTAATTGATTGAGTGTCTGGGCATCTCATAGCGAAGATGCATAGGAAATTCTTTCCTCTCGCTCTGCATTTCCCTCTTCTTCGTCGATCTTGACCAGGAACACAAATCGTGGTCAAGGATAAGTTCTTCATGCGGCTGAGCCTCCAGCCTTCGCTCCAGGACCGTCGACAACGAAACCCACTAACGAGGCGTCCAAGGGTCTCGTTATGACCCCTGACTAATCCCCAGATCAACAAGATCACATCAGGCGCGCTTGGCCGACCTCCCGATATCATCTCAGCACAGCACGAGTGGTCGGGTCGGCAATCAATATGCTCTAGCTGGGCTTGGTGCATTTTCGCAGTCCGGAAAGTTCTCTTCACCAGACAGCCCACGACCTCGTTGGTGTTCTTTCCAGAATCATGACCTCTGGCACTTGGTCGATTGGACGCGGTAACTGCAGAGAGTGGTTTCAGACTTTGAAACACTACAGATACCAAATGCGCCTTTGCCGGGGCCACGACAAACGACGGTAGAAGAACCATCAGTGCCGCCTCATTCATTCTCTGCAAGACATGTCGCTCAAATCAGATTTTGAGATGAGTTTCCGTGCGACTTGATCGAATGCTAGGGTTTCTGTGAAGATACAATAGGAGTGTAGTAAGAGTATGCGCTCGTCAAGTCTGATATTGTGCTACAGCTTCAGTTTGAATCAAAGTTCAAGACGATTCAAAATCGCCCGTCACTTACATCGGCAAAAGCAATCACGTCCTCTCAGCTTGATCATGTAATTAAAAAGAATGGCTTCATAAGTATTTGGTCGCAAAGATGGCATTGGGTCTGGGATCAAAAGCTAGTCGATAGGCATTTATTCGGCGGGATATTTGGACCCTCATAGGCGTAGATTTGAAAATGGCTCTCGGCGAATCGCGCCTCGCAGCAGCAGCATCATCCCAGATCCCATTTCTACTACACTCATAAACTCCCAAACAAGGCCAGATCGGTCTGTATCATGCAGAAACTCATGCTGCCTGTCTGACAAACGCGCTTTGCGAGGCAACATGTCCACCTCAGATTCTACCTCGTATCTTAGCGCGGGGCCGCTCCCCGATGGTGCCACTGCCATTCCTCCGGAGACCTCGACACATACCCACCTTCACATTCGCAGGTTCCTTCACGACGTCGATGTACATCTCAGGCGCCATGTCTTGCCTCAATTGGAACTCTTTCGACTGGACAACGGCCCCAGATCAGGACGCTCGAGCCATTGAATCTTACTGAGCTGGGAACACAGTGAGTTCACATAATCCAGGCCAGAATGCTCGAATTTGACCTCCTCTAGACAGGACTGCAAAGTCTTCTCCACACAGTCTGGCAAAAATGCATTTGTGTGCGACCTAACCGAAGAAGATGATTGCTATAGATGCTGACTCTCGAGAGCCAACTTACCTGCCGCCAATCTTGGGCTGCTAGTATTTGCCATCAATGCTGTGTAGGCTGGATTTGGATGAAAAGAGCCATTGATGACTGCCAAGGTGTTCACGTCTTTGGCACTAATATCTATAAGGTCTCAGCCTGCCTCGATGCTGCTCCAATCCATCTCCGCCATCATCTCTGTGTCCGGAAACGTGGGGCCGTTTGGACTAGTCTCTGGAGAAAGCTCGATTTGACAATGACAGATTCATTGGTCAAGGACTTTCTGCCTCAAAGCCTGAGCAGACGACTAATTGAGTTGTCGTAGAGTATGTGCTTGACATACAGCTGAAAGGTACGACCATTCCTTTACAGCTGCCCAATACTCGGAGCAGTGGACAAGAACTGGCGGATGAAATGACATATGTCGCTCACAGACTGGACGCGCTCAAAAATTGTGATGTCTTATTGAGTTGCAGGAGGGAAGGGTGAAGTCTTTGACACTGCAAATACAAAGATACCAAGCTTCTAGACGAGAGAAACACTTTTGTCTTTGACGTTGATACAACAACAAACTGTGGAGATTGTAGGAGATTATAGGACGGGAATCCGTGGTCTCTTGATTCTGTGGCCGTAACGTGGTAGAAGACTGGCGAAAGTTTAACCTGAGACAAATAGAAGCCTGGTGTCTCGATACTACAGACAAAGCAGAAGAACAAGCCAATCTGAGTCGTCACATGCACGGCTATAGAGGAGCAGAAAGGCAAAAGCATCAGACAATGTACCGGTCAACTGACCGGCGAGTGTGAGGGTCAAGTCGACTCAGCCTTACTGAGCATTTCGATTATAGATTCGCGGTATCGTATTTCGTATTTCGTATCTTTTGACGAGACAGCCACCGAGGACAACGACGACAGGAGTGTAAGAACTGGACCCCACAACGTGCTTGTGATGCGATTCCGCCTATCAATTGCGGTACACAGATGCGGAGACCAATTAGGCAACCAAATCATGTGGAGAATTGGGTTCGGCGTCGGAAAGGCCGATATCTCCGCAATTGGAGTCGGAGTGCTGCCTTGTCAGCTCAATGGTGTTATTTGCAATGAACGATCGGATCTAATGATACTTGATGCACATGCCTTCTTTTTTCCCCATGTGTATCGTGATGTCGAGTTACGGACTGGTGAGCACCTTTGCACCTATCGTGATACACGGAATAGAAAGGCCAAAACCCCGGTCTCGCCAAACGATGGCTCGAGGTTGAGGGTAAGATTTTGGTAGGCGAAATAGGTTGATGGTGTGATCAATTGTATGCGTGTCAGATTCGTGTACCATGTGGCTAGGTATGCACTAAACGAAGAGCGCTTTTTCGAGTTAGGACACTCCACTCTTCAGATATCGTGATACTGTATGTCAAAACATTCAGATGTGTGACCAAGATTGTAAAGACGATGCTTGTCATCACACTGGTATTTTCTGGCCAAATTAGCATAGGGTGAATAAACTAAGGACACAACATGCATTTGCGATGTCCTTAGGTCTCCCAAGACCGATTCCGCTTGAGTCGATCAGGCGTACTATCAGGCAATACTTTTATTTGTCAGCCTTGCCAGAATCTCGTTGATTTCTATGGTTGCGTCCTTGCTCCCTGCTTCGCTGCCATTCGTGTTCAAAAAAGCTCGAAATGCAAAGCTTTGTCGTGTGGGTACAGTATGCTGTGCTCCCCTGCCAGCAATTCCACAGCCCAATGCATCAACGGTCCGGTAGAGCGGTACGTCAAAATGAGGGTCGCGATGTCGGACTCCGAAAAAGGCTCGAGGCAGGGCCGCAGAAGGGAATGGTGGAAAAGACTATAAACAGCGAACACTGCAAGATTCTCCAACACGCATGCTCTTGCAGAACAGGGCAGCCAGGCCCGATGGTCCGCCGCTTGGCACGCACGAGGAGGCTTGAACGAGAGGAGGTTTATAACACGAGGGTCGATGGGAGACGTGGGGGATACGAAGGTGAAGCGTCCTGGTGTTGTGCGGTTGTGGACTCGGATAGCGAATGCAAAAAAAATCACAGGATGCTCGCCAATTCATAAAACGATTCGTGAGTTCAGCAAGTCTCCTTCCTGACCAATCGGGTTAGATCAAGACGGTGTGCTACGAGTTATTCTGTAACGGTAACAATTCTTCCAATACACAAAACATGCACGAAACATAATCACCAGCAAATGCTTCTGCACACGTCGCGCTCAATGCTGGACTGGACTTTGTCCCGATAGTGCGAAGAGCGGTCTAGCCCTGATCCAACATGTCCTCCTTGAAAGATAAGGTTCGACAGGGCGAAAATTCCTACGCCGGATGGGGCTCAAATCCTTTTTCACTTTCCAATCACAAGGAATCGTGTCAGGGAGATGCCTTACTGCTACATGGTATACATCCCTGCGACAGGCCTATAATTCAAGCTCATATTGCAACAAACCAAGCTACTCGCATGATCGTTACAGCGCCGCAGAGCGAGGGGGAGATAACAAGACCGAGAACGGTCGAAGGAAGAGGAAAAGGCAACAAGTCGCAATTTTTCAGCAGGACCCAGCCGGAAGCGCCTACCCTTCCACCTTCTCGGTATGCATGGAAAATTCCGGTGTCACAATCATTTTAGCGACGGGACCATTATTGGCGAACCTTGAAAGGCGGCCTCGCGCCCATGCAGTCGCAATCTCCCCTTACGGCTCATATGTGTTACACGGTGCGACAGTTTCACATCAAATGAGAGACATGCGATGGATAGCTCCATCGTGACACCGTTCAAAGCGGCTCCGACATCGAGCAAGGCTGAGGCTGTCTTCCTTGATGCAAGGCGAGAGCGTTGCCTTTTCCCTCTACGGCGTGTCTGCCTCTGTGCCGCCGGAAACAGACATGGTGTGCCGGGATTCTAATCTTCCAAGCGGCACGGTATATTTGCCCCCAAATATTGCATTAAAACAGCGGGATAGATGGGCTGGCTATGTTACCAAGGTAATATAGCGATTGGCAAGATCGTTTCGGTCGATTTGTTAGAGCATAAAAGCATGCCTATTATAGGAGTAACGAATTACTCAAACCCATAATTTTCGCCTCGGCGGGTTAAAAGAACAGCTTGCACAAGATGCTGATGAGGATCCCAGCCTCGTCGAGCAGGTGAAGATCAAAAGTGACGGTGATCACGACCTCCAATTCATGGCCTCCAGCTAAAGCTTTATAGATTCCAGATCATCACTCCTACCAATCGAGATTTTGTTGAAATCCACAGCAAATCTGCCAACGCATTCTCATCATCATCAAAAGCGTTTGATCCACGTTGACCCCAATCCTTCGCAATCCAGCCTCACATCACTCTGTCATTTGATCGATCTGCGAATAGCCGACACTACTTGTTACCAGGGAACGTTGTGCATGCACATCCCGATGACACGACCTACATCGCCCGACTCTCGTGCAGAACAGCTGTACACTTGTGCGACGTCTGTCGTGGTGCCGCACTCGCACAGAATAGCTGTACTCCACTCCCGTGCGACGTCCCATCTTTCTGGCGATCGGGGATCTACAGTGTCAGAAGGAAATGTTCCGCTGATCGCCGATGCAGAAGGGATAGACAGGTACATGGGCAGCAATACATAGAATGATGCATAGGCTTCGATTCTTGGGCAGCGATATGTTCAGCCTTGCTGTTCGCTGGTCCGTTTGTGTGACTTTGCTCCCTCGACTTGATAAGGTTCTTTGATCATGCGTTGGCGGTTGTCGCGCATGTGGCAGTCGTTGGGGACACGATCGTTTGGTGGTGAGGGGCTGAAGTAAGACATTATGTGTACGAGTTGTACGTATTGAGTCGTCCCGAGTTCTTGGGTCGGGTGGAGTCAATGCACTGGGTCAGAGGTGGTTTATGGGAAGAGGACATATTGATATAACGGCTTGGTAATGAAAGATGTTACTCAACAGTGTCGTAGTTATTTACTGTTAAAAGGTGTAAGTATCAGAATGGAGATGGCGGGGATTTGCGATATGAATATGCCTACAAGTTGAACCTGTGGCTGCTCCAGCGAAAGATGCAGCCAACCACATGTTCTATAGGTCAAGATACCCCGGATAAGGTGTGAGTCTTGGTACGGTGATGAACAAGTTGAATGGCCAGTACTTACTGTAAGTCTGAGGAATTGATCTCTATCATGGACAATGTTCAATGAGTAAACATTATTCGGAAATCACGGCCAAGTCTGAGGCTTCCAGACTCATAGAATCGTATCCATCTCCGCGCCTTTCTTTGTCAGCTACAGCAAGCTTGCTCAGCGAGGACGCCTGCTACAAGATTAGTCAACTCCATTGCTTTTCCTCTTCACAATCTTCGTTTTTTCTGTTGGTGCATGGTCATGTTGGAGATGTGGGAGAGTGGTGCAGGCAGGGGCGTTTTGACGTATTTGTACTCGTTCTTGTAAGTTTACAGAGTATCCGGAGTCAGTGGTATCATACGGGAGCACGGGACGCATCGACCTTCGCGCGGCTCTGCGACGAGGCCGGTATGGACTAGCGTTTGCCTGCGAACTTGAAGGTGCGAACTTACGATCAACCCCATGTCCAGGCAGACAAGAGCCGGTGTGCAAGTAGAGCCGGGCACGGGTCGGGCGTCATGCGGTATTAAAGGACAGTTCCCCTGTACATACTCGAAGCTTACAGCATTTTACTGCTTCCAGATTTCGCAATTCTATTACTGTTTGGCTCATGTTATATCCGGTACTGCGCAAGCCAGATCTTCCATGGAAACTTTCTGCCACATCAACCTCCCCAGGCACCGCCCCGTTCGCTGTTGTGTTATTGAGGAGCCAAATGAACTTTGAGGTGATTGAAACGAAAATCAGGTACGTCCTGGTCGGCAACAAGCACACAGAGAAGGATCCGCAGGGAGCCGGCGTGGTAGAGGCAATTTGTCATTGGGGCTCAGACGCGTAGCTGACGAAAGCGCCAAGACTGGACCATCATCGTCCTCAAGATTAAAAGTGAGGCCGCCAGCCAACTCCAAAATTTCCGGTCAAGACTAGGACTTGACTCCAATCGCCCAGAAATGTCCTTTGATGCCCGCTATGCCGCTCACTTACGTCAGCGCGCGAGGGAAGTCAGTCCCTCCCATAAACTGAACACGTGTGCGTTGTGCAATCAGCGCTTTCCCGTCGACGACACGAACACCTTCGCCTCCCATCTCCATCAATCGCATCGCCATGTCATCGAGCAGTTGTCACGGGATCCCAACTGGGATTTTCAGGGCTGGAAAGAGTCCTTGGAAGCACGTGCAAGGCTCAGAGAGTCAGTATTAATACTCGTCCTGTCTACCTCCATCTGCTCCAGCTAACGCATCAGACCATCTCCAACAGCAAGAGTGCACGATAAAACCTTGCCATTTGCTCAGGCGCCGTCTCCAAATGTGTCTAGAGCGAGTCCGGCCGAGGAATTCTCCCACCTGAGCATCGCCAAGGCCGAAGCGTCGGCACAGAATGACCAGTCATCTCGGTCTCCAGCTGAGGGTGACCCTGGTGGCGGCAACAGGAAGAGGCCAGGCTCCTCGGGTGGAAAATCTCAGCCTCATCCGACCGCAAGGAGTCAAGGACAGGAGGACCAATCAAGTTCACACTTCAAAGGCCATCACTTCAATGACCAAGGCCAATTGGTCTCACTTCAGCTATTCAACCCCGTCAGTGAGGCATCGACAAGCCAAGCTACCTTTACTACACACACTTTCTCAAGCACTCCTGGAGCTCAACTCACCTCAGCTAGCCGAAATGCTAGCCGACCGCCAAGCGATCGAACTGGGCGAAGTATCTCACATGACACCACTTCGCAGCCCAGTCAACAGCTAGGAGGAATCTCGATGCCTGTTGATCCTCGTTTTCCAAATATGTTGATGCAGCCCGATTCCCGCCCGATATCTCAGGAACAGCTTGCCGCTGAGGTCAAGTCCATCTACGCCGGCTTGACGATGGTGGAGTCGAAATGCATCCACGTCGATCGGGCTCAGGCAGCCGCGATGCGCAAGGCAGATAGCAGTCAGAGGCCTAGACTTGAGGATGATCATTGGCAAGCCCTTATCGCGCTGCATCGTACATTACTCCACGAACACCACGATTTCTTTCTAGCCTCCCAGCACCCCTCCGCGTCGCCCGCTTTGAGAAGACTCGCTGCAAAGTATTCCATGCCTAGCCGCATGTGGAAACATGGTATTCATTCCTTTCTTGAATTATTGAGATTTCGCCTTCCGGATTCGCTAGAGTTTATGATATCCTTCATCTACACCGCATACCAGATGATGTCTTTACTGTATGAGACTGTACCAGCCTTCGAAGACACATGGATTGAATGCCTTGGAGATCTCGGTCGCTATCGTATGGCGATCGAGGATGAAGATATCAGAGACCGTGAGACATGGGCCGGAGTCGCTCGATTCTGGTATAGCAAAGCAGCAGATCGATCCCCTGACGTTGGACGGCTCTACCACCACCTCGCTATTCTCGCACGACCCAACGCGCTCCAACAACTCTACTTGTATTCTCGCTCGCTCATATCCGCTCAGCCTTTCCACTCCGCTCGCGAATCCATCTTGACACTCTTCAATCCAATCATGGCCAGGCCGGAGACTTCGTCTCCACACATCACGTCAATCGATACCTACTTCATCAAGATTCATGCAATCCTGTTCGGAAAAGAAAACCTTGGACGATACAAGGGCCTCCGGAAGTCCTTTCTTGATACGTTAGATGCCCATATTGGGCGCGTTACCGCCAAATGGCGTGAGCAAGGTGCTTATGTCATGATCGCAAATCTTGGTGCCTTATACGACTATGGGACAGAATCGCCGCTGCGACGCTTCTTCGAGCTTAAATCTGTTCAAAACGCCCCCACCAATACCACTCTCGCTCCATTCGTCGCTCCTGAATCAGCTTCGCTGGTTGCCTATAGTCATGCCCTTGACTTGACAGTTGCTACTGCGTCTTTAGTGTTTCAACGGACTAAAGACAACAATGTTCTGCCCTTCATTCATATCTTCCTTTCGTTCCTGCTATCCCTTGCTTCCCTCCAATCGTTTGACTTCCAAGTCGAGGAAAAATACGTCGCAGGCTCGGTTCTGAATTCTGCACCATGGAAAGAGGTCTGCTCCTTCCTCGATGAGTTAGGCCTCTCCATAGAACCCACCCCGCAATTCGAAAGCGTGCAATTTATACGTCCCCAGAAAGGTGATGCTCGGCCCTTGCCTGAAGACCACTTGATCCGTGGACAAGTTTGGAGCCAGGACTACTTTCCCAACGACTGGTTCAAAGAGAGCGAGGTTGATGACGAGGAACGCTCGATTGAGCGCGCTTCTACAGTGCATGATAGAGCTGGGCGCGTTCTTTGGGTCGCATTTCGATTGGCCTCTGTAAGTTAGCTGAGCTCTTTTTCCTCTTTATACTAATATGCTCTAGTACAACCGTTGGATAGCCTTTGACGAGGTCAAAAAATCTTGGTCTGTCGTTATCCCACCATCTTCGGACCATTCGGAGCCAAAGGACGACTTGATGCCAGATGTTGACTCTGCGTACTTGTCTGAAGAAGATTCCACCGAAATGAAGACTATCAAGAAAGAGCTCCGTTGCATATCTAATGACAATATCGACTCTGCAATGCTACATCCACAGTCTCGCCACCCTAGGCAAGCTGCCGAGATGATGCTACAAAAGAGCTACACAGTGAGTCTCAATATGTGCACCCGCGCCGTGCTCACGTTGACAAGACGATCAGGTCATGGTTTGCGATAAGAAGCTGCTTTTGAAAGACCGCGATGTGTTTGAGTCTCTCATCGAAAACCAATGGAAGGTTGTCGTGCCGCATCAAGGTACATGCTGTCCAGCTCGCTATCCCTTCATGATTCGTTTCCTCTGTGCTTACCATCTGTTTAGTGTTCGCCCACCTATTGGCTCTATCAAAGTCCTTAGACTCAGAGTCAGCGGCCGCTCAGAAGGCACTGAAGAGTGTACAAAATGCCTATGTCGGTCACAGTGACATCCGTATTCTTACTGTAGAGGGCAAGGATACTACCAGGAATCATCTTACCTCTGAAGGGCTTAGCACACCAGGCTGTAGCAGTCCGCTGGAGGCCTCTAGTGACCCAAAAGAGGAGACTGATGGCTTGATTGGAGTTACACGTCGTGCATCAGATCTCAATAGGCTATCCAAGCCGGATGAGGCCACAGATGAGACGCGTCCGGCCATCCTGCTAACGGAAGACAGACCGACTAGAGTCCAGGCAAAATCCGGCAAGGTCGCATCGTTGGAACCAAGTGTCCTTCGCAGAATTCTCTCCACAGCATCAAGAGTGAGGTCGAGGGCTCTATCCGGTGCGACCAAATCGCCGGAACACTTTGGAAGAAAACTGGACGTCAATGCAATGGAAACCTCTTGATGAATCATATAGTTGGCTGATCCGCTTCTCTTAGTCCGCTTCATCATTCAAAATGTCCTTTTGGTCTTCCATTCCGTGCCGCTCTCTCTCTCTTCCTTATGAGAGAATTGTGTTGCTCCTGGTCTGCTAAGAAAACAAAGAAAACTCACACAGCAAGATTTCGGAAAATCTTGGAAATTTTTGGAACTTGGCAATCACGATCCTGGATGCCTCTCATCACGCCTTGAAAAATTCCGCACTTCGCAGAGCCCGAAGCTAGCCAGCTAGGCAGATTCATCAGTACAGATCTTGGTTGAAACCCTTGGAACAGTGGCCATGGAATACTGGAACATTATCTTTTCTTGTTCATACTTTGGTTCAGATTGGACATTCTGGTTAACATTGCCCTCTTTTTTTCGTCTTTGTGACGGGATCATGTTCGACGTTTGGGTTTGACGGCTGGGGCATTTTCGCCCACATCTGCCGGCACTTTCTCCTTGGCAGGTATCTGGAAAGTAGGCCAAAGAGCCGAAGCAGGGCCTAGGAAGGACCGAGGTTTGCAAGACCATGCTGTATGAAAGGTGCTTGTTGCAAGCCAGAAGGCATCCAACGTGGAAAGAAAGAAGGGTTCATAGGCCCACTGGCAGGTTCACCAAGCAAAGGCGAGTCAAATGCTGAATGGAAAGCCTTCTGGTATTCCTTCGCGCTTCCTATTCAAACAGCAAGATACATTTCAAATCAAATACCCACCTTCTCCGCCGGCGCATCAGTGATGCATCCTCTGCTGGCATCCACCACATTTCGTGCATATTTGAACAAGGTACCTTTTGAGTATTTCAATGGAGGCGCCGTCCAAATGGCCCTCCGCTTTTCCAATTCTTCAGGACTGACTTCGAGATTGAGCTCTCTCGTCTCTGCATCAATGGTGATGGTATCTCCGTCTTTTACCAACCCGATTGGTCCACCTTCTTGTGCTTCTGGCACAATGTGCCCGATGAGGAAGCCGTGGGATCCCCCTGAGAAACGACCGTCAGTGATGAGAGCGACATCGTTTCCAAGACCAGCACCCATGATGGCAGAGCTGGGTTTCAGCATTTCTGGCATGCCTGGGCCACCCTTGGGCCCTTCGTAGCGGATAACCACAACGGTCTTCTCACCCTGCTTCAGTTCGCCACGCTCCAGTGCCTCTATGAAGAGATCTTCCTCGTCATAGACCTTGGCTTTACCGGTGAATCGTAGTCCTTCCTTGCCCGTGATTTTACCGACGGAGCCACCTGGGGCGAGAGATCCACGAAGAATCTGGATGTGGCCGGTCTCTTTGATCGGGTTGCTAAATGGCCGAATGATCTTCTGGTCGACTGGGAAATCTGGTGCGTTTTCCAAGTTCTCTGCCATGGTCTTCCCAGTCACAGTGATGCCAGATCCGTCGATAAGACCCTCTTTAAGAAGAAATTTGAGCAGAGCGGGTGTGCCACCCATGCTGAAAACATCGGCCATGACATACTTGCCCGATGGCTTGAGATCTGCGAGGAATGGTGTGCGATCTGAAACTTTTTGGAAATCATCGATATCAAGCTTGACGCCAACGCTATCCGCGATGGCGAGGAAGTGGAGGACGGCGTTAGTCGAGCCACCCAAAATCATGGTAACAATCATGGCGTTCTCGAATGCCGCTCTCGTCAGGATATCTGAAGGACGGATATCTTCCTTGAGAAGATTTCTCATTGCTCCTCCGGCAGCCAGACATTCCATCTTCTTCGCCTTGGATTCGGCCGGGTTGGAAGAAGATCCTGGCAGTGTAAGACCCATGGTCTCAATAGCTGTAGCCATTGTATTTGCCGTGTACATGCCACCGCAAGCTCCACTGCCTGGACAGGCGTGTCGGATGACATCAAAGCGCTGCTCTTCTGTGATTTCGCCTGTGATGAATTGTCCGTATGCCTGGAAAGCCGAAACTATGTCAATGCTCTCGTTCTGTTTCGTCTTTGCGCATCCAGGCTGGATTGTGCCGCCGTAGACCATGATCGAGGGTCGGTTATGTCTGCCCATTGCCATTACAACACCGGGCATGTTCTTGTCACAGCCAGGAATAGAGATGTTCCCATCGTACCATTGGCCGCCCATGACAGTCTCGATGCTGTCGGCGATGAGATCTCTTGATTGTAGCGAGTAGCGCATACCCTTTGTACCCATAGAGATTCCATCCGAGACTCCAATGGTATTGAATTGCATAGGAATGAGACCTGCCCGTTGTACACCCTCTTTGACGATGTCGTTCAAGCCCATCAAGTGCATGTTGCATGGATTTCCCGAGTACCACACACTCGATATACCGACCTGTGCCTTGTTCATGTCCTCTTCCGTAAGGCCTGTTGCGTAGAGCATGGCCTGTGATGCGCCCTGTGACTTGGGCTGGGTGATGTGGCGAGAGACATTGTTAAGGACGGGCTCATCTTTTCGCAGATGTCTTGAGGTACTGAAGCTGGAGGCCCTACAGTATTGTCAGCATCATATTCATCACCACTTCTCTATCAATGCTTGCCTGCAGTTATTTCGCAAGCTGTTTGCGAATTGGGGCCTCGCGACAGCGGATCTCAGACGTGGTAGAAGGACCATTGTTGTGTGCAGAGTGGTGGGCGGACTGGTTATCGAGTCATCGCCGTCGGTTTTGTGCCTTCGCGACCCCAGTTGCGGTGGGAGATCACAGGAGCAGAGGTTTGGTCACTGTTACCTGCAAAGAAATGGCATAGGCACAAAGAGGTCTACTAGCAAATTTCCGCGATGTCGGAGCTTCAACTCAACCTCCAATCATTCCTCTGCCGTTTCCAATCATCAACAATATCGACCTAATTTCATCCTACAAGCTCTTCTAGACACTTGCCATTGGCATCGAACAGCAGGTTGTCACTCACTCAAACCATAGCTGCTGGGTGTTCTCAAGGTCTGCGGGCACGCCATCCGAAACGGCCATGCGAAAAGCACCCATGAATTTTAAACCATCAAAAATGCAACAGGAGAAGGACCCTCACTTTCGCTCACTTAAATTCATCCGGTAAAATATCCATGGATCCATCTCTTCAACGATCTCGAAGGATTCGAGCGTTACGCGTGCCGCGTAACAGCAGCCGTGATGGTCGTTCCAGGCGTCGAAAAGCGCCATGTTCGCCCTTCTATTGTATGCTTTTATGGATCTTCTTCGAGCGTCTATGAATACCTCCTGAGGTACCAGTACTATCACAGCCAGCGTCACAGGAATAGCAATTACCCTGAGAGTATATCACACAGAAGCTTATCGTCCAATCATTTAAGCGCGCACCCATGTCAGTTGGGCACACTGCATGAGTATGTCGGGAAGAGGATGTGCCCCAAGAAGTTGAAATATCTCCTTGAAAACATTGCAATTCCCTTCTTCATGGCAGCTTTCGACAAAGATTTTGGGTCCGAGTTCGTCATTGTTGATTTCCACAAGTGGCACTGGGTTGCAGTATGCGACTCCTCAGATCTGACCTCAATTCCACTGCTCCTTTATTCAAAGAATTCCTTACTGCCTTAGATCGCCCACCATACGCAATATTATCTCACACTTGGGGTGAGGAGGAGATCATTTTCGAAGATGTCAAGCATGGAAAAGACTGCTTCGCGAAAAAGAAAGGATATACAAAACTCCAAGGCTGCTGCAAGAAAGCTCGAGAAGATGGATATGAGTGGGTAGGTGTCAATTGATTCAGTTTCCCATGGGCCCCGACCGACGATGATGAATGCTCGACGACTGAGGCTATCCTCGATTTCGATGAGAATCGTTTCTCGTGGCGTCCAGTGCTACTGTGTCGGAGATTGAATACGAGCCAACTCTAGGAAGTCACATACTTTGACCGCTAACTTGCTCAGGTATGGATTGATACCTGCTGCATCGATAAGTCTAATTCTGTTGAATTGGCAGAAGCTATCAATAGCATGTATCTTTGGTACAAGCAGTCGAGTATTTGCTATGCGTACTTGGCCGACGTCCCGGTGATAGCCTCATTTTCCAGCAGTAGGTGGTTCACTCGTGGCTGGACTCTGCAGGAAACAATCGCCCCAGATTATTTGGAATTCTACTCGAAAGACTGGCATGTTCTAGGGACGAAACGGAGTCTATGTCGATCCATTTCAGTGATCACAGGCATACCGGAGTCGGTTCTAAGTGGAGATGCTCATGACAGTTGCCCTGTTGCACAAAAGATGTCCTGGGCGGCCAGCCGAACGACGACTAAGCCAGAAGACATGGCATACTGCCTGATGGGCATCTTCCACGTCAACATGCCCATGCTTTATGGAGAGGGTGGAGCTGAAGCGTTCCATCGTTTGCAGCGCGGCATTATGGAGATTACAGAAGACCACACTTTGTTCACGTGGCATCGACGACTTGATGCACCTGTCAATCTGGGATTTCTCGCAAATTCTCCTCGCGCTTTTCTTCCTTCGTCGAAATCGTCTTCGAAATACGACCCCACTCAGTTGGAACCAGTGTATCCTACAGCGTCCATTGAGGAAAGCGAGCCACCCTTGTCAACTGGCCGAGGTTTACGTATTCAATTACCACTCTTGCCCTCGCTCCAACAGCCCCAAAGTGAGGAGGTGGTATCTACGCATATGGCAGTACTGAATGTCAAGCATACTTTGACAGGACAAAGGGCTTTCGTCCGCGTAGCAAAAGACCGTGGCAGACCCAACTATCGCCGAATGGATGCCAATTTTGGTTTTCTGGAACTCAAACACCAAGCCGCAGTCCCTATGACCACAATCTACATTGAACATGCCTCTCCAGAGCTTCGGGCCGATGCCTCGCCATCGATAGTTATGGCGAGCCAACTGCTTGTCTCTGTCAATTCCGACTGCGTCAACTTGATAGATCGCCTGGTTTATCGGGACGGTGGGCTTGAGGCGGACGAGTACGGCATCAAGGTGCCTCGACCGCAAGTTTTGAGCAAGGGAAAGTGGTCTCTTTCCATCTCAGTGGTACCTGTCATAGAGCGGCCCTCTCCTACTGATGGTACTTTAATTGTCCTACTGTTTTCTGTCTCAGACAAGCAAGGACAAGACTCGGTTCATTTCACTATGTTTGTTGGCTTTGATAAAGCCTACCTTCCATGGTGCTGTGCTTGTACAGACCCGATCCTGAGAAGGTCTTCCAAAGGTTAGTGAAATCTCGCCAATGAGAATATTTTGGACGCTTTCAATTTTTAACAGAATTCAAATAGAAGAGATGTTGGAGAAGCACAGTAGACTGGACGCGGAAAGCCTTCGCAGCACCAGTCTGGTGACGCAGGGTTGTGTCGATCGCGTGGAGACGTGTTTGTCATCTGGCCATGACTTGGTGGCAGTAGTGAGGAGGAGAATCCCTCTCCCTGGCGATCCTACGATCCCAAAATCTCAAGCTGTGAAAGAGTCCGGTCGGCAAGTCTATATATACACTCTCGATCTCGTCGTCAAGGAGCCATCGGAGTGGGAGCCGGATTCACCACAGGCCATTTCCGGAGCCAGTCCCTCAATCTCATGGGGCTCTCCGACGAGACAAAGATCTATGACAACCGATCTCGCAGGAATGCGTTCTTCATGGTAATTCGGAGCTCAGTCTGATTCATCAGTGATTAAAAGTTCCGCTATCATAATCCACCTGTTCTACTCGTCGTCCTGGTGGCACACTGTCCAGCATCTACAATGGCTGGCACTTCAAGCGACTGCTTAGAAGCAAAGAAACCCGTACCAACAGCAAATTTTCCGCCACCTCCTCCGCCCTTACCAACGACATCGGTGAGACCGCAAGCACCATGTCCACCACCACCACCTCTCCCTCCCGGAGCATACGTTGCGCGATCATTGAGCGCTCTGGAATAACAAAAAATTATGGCAATGTCCCCCTCTTCGGAATCCGTAGACTTGAGTCCTACCGTTTTCTTTTTCTACGGCTCACTTATGGACCCTGAGGTTTTGCAAACAGTCCTTGGTCTTCCTATTGCGCCTGACGTAGGGAAGGGCTACATAACCGGGTTTAAGGTCAAGATGTGGGGAATCTGGCCGGCATTGGTCCCCGATGAGAACAACGATGAGTCCACAGTCGCGGGCACTTTCTGGACGATGAATCAAGAGGACTCCGAAACACGTCTTTCAAATTATGAGACAAGGACTTATAAGATGACGAAGGTGACGATTGCCGAGAGCGATGGGAAAGCAACATATGGGGGACGCACCTTTTGTTGGGCTGGAGATACAGACAGCCCCGATTTGGAAGATGGCACTTTTGATTTTCAACGGTATCAACAACATTTCAAGCCATCAATGCTCAGGAAGGACGGGTCCTTCGTTTTGAGCCGCATGGGAGACATGATTACGCCATGCTTGTTGAACGGAATTGGAAGGCCGGAAAGCAATGCCGAAGTTGGGACCAGGTCGATCTGAGCGACGGGATGCTGCTTTGCCGTGGCCGGGGGCTCTGAGTCTCCCCTTCTCGCGACCGAAGATCCCTTTCTTTGAGTACATCCAAATAGCATCCTCAGCCTCGTCGTCTGATTATCCGCCGTGATTACCTTTGGCATCCAAATCGTGGTCGCCCATAATGACAACCAGCGTATCGTCGTCAACAGTGTCAAGTATCTGAGGGAATGTCTCATCAATCTACTTCAATTTGGCGCGCATATTCATCAAAGTCACGGGATATTTCTGTTCTTGCGGAGCACGTACATGTTAATAGGACGACCAGTCTAGTTCTTCTTTCTGGCAATCAATAGTAGGAAAGTAGATTACAGGCTATGGACCAGTGAAGATCATGGTAGCTGATACTTCTCACCGATTCCCCTCTTGACAGCAGGCCGCTCCGCAATCCTCGCAATCCACTTCAACAAATGAGGAAATTCTTTCATCTCTTCATCGGTGAATCCACTGCCTGGCCAATTCTTTATCCATGCCCAAGCTCCCATATCAGCTACAGAATACTTTCCTATGCCTTTTCCGGCAAGGTATTTTTTCGGTTGGCCCGTGTATTTGCCAGACAGCTGGAGCTCAAGAACCCCGAATACTCGGTGGGTTTCTTTCCGGAATCGATTGATGGCGACTAGTTGCAGATGATCGTATCAGTACTCTTGAAACGATCTCATATGGTTTCACATGTGATTACTTACAGGGACTTTGTTCTTGTGCGCGTCTGAAAAATGTCAGGTTTCCTTGATAGGGAGCACCGCTGCCATGCCAGAAAAACAGCCATTGCACAACCTCGTTTTGCTCCAGTGCATCCTTGAATCTAAAACGGCTGTCCTTGTCAAACTTGTCCACGAGGTAGAGGAGTTCTGCAGACGTCTCCATCACAGGGAACGGTGGCGATTGAGTATTGTCAATGACGACAGGAATACGGCCATTCGGATTGATACTGAGAAACCAATCTTTCTTCTGCTCGTTGGTTGAAGTGTCACTGTGGAGCAAGGAGATTAGTGGACAGCTCTGCCAATGGAGAGTCCTGCTTGTTTACATGAGAGTTGTTGTCCATGTCGTGCCATATATCTCTGCTAACTCTTCGAGAAGGATCTGCACTTTTTGACCATTGGGAGTGTTCTGTGTGAGCAGATGAAGACCCTAATTTGACTCAATCAGTTCATCGATCTTTTAATGGCTTCAAGCTGCTTTGAACGTACTTTAGCAGCTTTGACATCGGCCGGAGTTTCGTCAATCGGGTAGGTCATTTTGTCAGAGGTCGCTTTCCCGCCGCAATCAAATAACTATTGGAATTGAAATGATATCAAGAATTGAACCTAAATATGGGAGGCCTTGGGCAATGTATCAAAGAGCAGAGCGAAGGCAACGTATAAATTTTATGCTGATGAATGAATTGAGTTCTCAAGTGATTGCCATGGTACCTCCGGTTTCCACCACGAGATTAAATAGACTTGTTTGTTCACTTGCGCACGCCTCAGGAAGGGGAACGCTTTTGCTTGAGGTCCGGAGAGTCCCTGTCAACGTTTGAGATCTGCACCGTTGGTCCCACAGTGAGGCCGCAGTATCTGAGGAGTTTGATCCGAAGAGATGCAGCCGAAAAATGTGGTCATCGCTTTTCTCCGATCGTGGCTGATGCTAATCTCCAGATCGCTTTTCTCCGACTGCAAGATAAAGAGTGCAGATCATCGGCTTTCGCAAGTTGCCGATCGCAGCGAAGCAAAGGTCCATGTAGGAAGTATGCGAAAATGATGATAGAGAAAGGCGACAGCAAAAATCTATGTCTTACATGCTAGTGTTCAATTTCTATATAAGAGAATCGATTGTACGCCCTATACATTCATTCCAGAGTCCACATTGACAAAAGAAACAAGCAAAGCAAAGCAAACAAAACAAGAAATCGAATCAGACAAGCAGCATTTGCATACTACGCTATAATCACTCTTTTGAGCCAGTCCTTCTTCCTCCACTCTACTTGCTGATAGCAGACCTGCTCGACAAAACTTCAGCTGAAGCTGAAAAAGCAACTGGTCATGCAGCCTTACCATCTTACCGCCACGGGCTACAATCTCAACTATCTTCCTCAGTATATCGCCCTCCGGCATGGTTTCTTCAGCGAGCAGGGTCTCAATGTCGACGTGAAGATCCCAAGTCCCTGGGATGGCGTACTCGATGAGCTCGCCCAAGGCAGAGCTGAATTGGCACTTGGTGGTGCTTGGGTGCCGTCCATGTATCGCGAGAGGGTGCACAACTACACCATTTTCGGGCAGATCGCAAACCGTTGCCCCCTCGCGATCATCCGACGAACTACATCCGAAGAGTTCAATCTGTCTGACATGGTCGGTCATACCGTCTTGATGAAGTCCATCGGTGGTGCCAGTGTCGGTCTCTTTTTCAAGATGTTGCTGCGCGAAAATGGTGTCGATCCGCGACAGGTTGATTATATCCAGGATCTCGACGGCGTGATGTTGGGTAACCTGTTCCAAGGCGGTATGGGCGACTACTTCATCACTGATAATCTCTCCGCCAGGATCATGGTCTCGCGTAATCCCAACGTCTCCATCGCACTAGAATGTGTCACGCAAGGCGAAGTACCATGGAGCGTGTACTATCAGGAGGTGGCCAGAACCACTCCTGAATCACTTGAGGCGCAGAGTCGCTTCTTCCTTGGCCTGCGTAGGGGCATCGAGTGGGTCCTCGAGCACGACGCTGAGTCGTTTCGCGACGAGTTAGCCGAGTTGTTCCCCTCTGCTCCTATCGACGTTGTCATTGGCGTAACCAACAAATTCCGCCGTGAGGGCATGTGGAGATCCACCGTGGTTCCTCCTGCAGCATTCAACCGCTGGCAGCAAGGTCTCACCGACGCGCGCCTAGTCCAGGAACCGCTCAGCTACGATGTCATGGTTAATGATGGACCGGCGCAGGCGGCACAACGTGGAGAGATCTTCAGCGCCTCTAAGTTCAGTAAGGCTCCTCTTACCAATGGCGACAGCACAACATGGTGAAGTCGTCGCTTGAATGCCCAGGGTAGAGGGTACTGGTCAGCCCGACCCTCTTCTATCATATCGCAAACACCCGTCTTCATAGAAAAAAGCGAGTGATGCGCCTCCGATTATGCCACTCGCTGTCATCCCGCGATGAGGATTCAGCAGAATCAAGTACTTGTTGCATGAGAAACGATTCCGGTCTCCAATTCATGGTTTTCCAACTTAAAAGCATGTATTGCAGACACAAGAATGTAGATAGCCGATATGCTAGATTCATATTCGTCATGATCATGCTAGTTCACGATTAGTACTTACGAGTTCCACCACAGATGTGGATCTCACCTTTTCAGCATTCAATACTTCTAAAACGCGCCTGTGACGTTTGATAATCATCGTCTTTTGCGTGTGAACATCTTTCTGCGGATATTCGGAAACCACTTGATGATAACACTCCACGGTTTACGTCGCGATAACAAAGATAAGGAGCTCCAAAAGATCAAGAGCGCGGCAAGCTCATTCGCTCGGCCTGCTCCGAAAGGCTTGTGATCGGAGGAACAAATCGGCATTGCCTTTCCTGATTAGACTGTAGTAGACATTGAGTAGTGTTGTTGATTAAATTACTCTGCTACGTAAGCCGGTGGATTCATCCCGATTCCTGTTATTAGATCTGCTTCTAAATCACTGAAATTCAAATCTTGGCCTTCAGGCCACTGTGCTGCAGAGCTGAGCATCTCGCCAAAGGCAAAGCCATCAGCCGATAGCATGGTTGACAGATTAAAGTTGACAGCGGTGTTATCACTTGCTGTGAACATGTGTCCACGGGACGGCTGTAGTCCCTGTAGTAGATCCCCAACTTGTTTTTCAAATTCTACACGGGTTTGGCGTGCTTCTTCGGTGCCATTGCTCACTAGGAAATCGATCGTGGCTACTGAGAGAGTGTCAAAGATATTGCGGCAGCCTGAAGCCCCAGGGAAGGTCTCTGACATAGCAGAGAGTGTTGAGGCGCAGGATTGCAGGGTGGAGATACTGCTTGAGACTGGGTTCCGATCTCGCAACTCTTTTGATTGCCAAAGACCGTGTATAACTCCTAAACCGGCCATAAATAGATGATGAACAGTTTTCCAAAGTGATTCACATTTCCCCTTTCTTTGTAGGATCTTGATGCTCGTAATCAGTTTACAGGAGGATTCAAAGGTGAGAGATATTGCTTCCGCCGAAAGATTCATGACTGTGGAATTAGGTCGGTAGAGTAGGATGATGGCATTGTGGTAGGTGGAGTCCCAGAAGGCTTGTTCGGCGAATATGGATTCTGGATGAGCTTTGCTGAGTTGCGGAACGGTATCATACCATTCTTGCAAGCGAGGATGAATATCGAGGAGCCAGGCTGCGTAATTTATCTTGGGGCTGGACAACTTTTGAGCCCAGCCTTGGTTGTGCTGTACATGCTTGATTTCAGATTCGAGCATGGATATGCCGAACATGTGGTTGTGCGCTCGCTGATTGTGAACCTCATACTCATCAGTTGTGCGAAGTCGACGAGTTCTCGCCCATGGGTTTGGAAGTGGCACACGCGTGCTTTCGTCAATAATACCAAAGGGTCGATCAAGAGTGACGCATAGGACACGATCAAACTGGTAGGCACAGTACCATAACCGCCGGCGTCCGTGCAGCAAATCTGGGTCTACATGGAGAGCTTGTTCTTCAGTCTCCCAATGTAAGCCAATATCGATACACAATCGGAGGGCGGTTCCAGACAGGTGCCATAAGCTCCCACGAGAAGGGTTAAGGGCGATGAATTGAGCCAACAGGAGTATCGAACGGAGAGTCTCAAGATCGCTTTTTGAGTAGGTGATGATCTTTTCAATCCAAACAATTGCAGAGAGAAAGCAACCCTCGCTTTGTGATGGCCTTCCTCTACTTGCCGGATTGACAGGATTGGGAAGATCGCAAAGGGCGATGGCGAGAATCATATAAGTGGTGAAAATGCTGTGTTCGACCAGTCGGCCTGGATCTGTATGATTGCTGTTCCAGGCGTATGCGTTCTCGAGGGCCTCTTCAACTTGTTGCCGATCGATGACGGGTAGATGAGGTGTGCGGTACTGGAAGTAAATATGGACGAGATGTTCCGCAGCATTGCGCGGTGGAAAGCAGGCCGTTGCTTCTTGCGCGGACAAGGACGAATCATGTGAGATTTGGTTCCGTTTCTCAGAGAATAAAGGAGATGGAACGCCGTCTATGCGGATAGCTGCCATGACCAATTTCGCGAGAGCAATACCACTACTGGGTCCTAAGAATCGCGACTGTGGGGAGGGCTCGCTGGGATGGTTGGCGACGCTCGCGGCCAAATCCTGGAGATGACTCGAATTTCTGTCCGAATTTGGAGGGATCTCTATCACAGAGGGAGTGTTCGCTCGTATTTCCGGCGATGTTGTTTCTTCTAGAAGGGGTTCCGAGGCGGGTAGGGTCCGCGGTCTCAGATCCTGAAGTACCTGGCTCAACTCGGTAACCTGCGACTCCAAATGGGACACGTAGTTACGAGGTATCTTAAAGGAATTCAGCTATTTGCGATGGTTCCAAGTCAATGACGGTGGAACTCACGTCGGCCTGTTTTCCGGGGTCATAAGTCAAACACACAGCTTGTGCGCTTTCGCAGTTGGAGCAATTGGGGTATTTGAGATCGCACTGTGTGTTCACACAACAATCAGCGAGAGAGTGATTACGCGGAAGCGAAGATTACTATTACTTTCTGCTTTCTCCGACGACATCTATCCACTTGTTAGCATTTGGTCCGGGGCGCAGCGCATGGACTCACCTTCGACATGCGGTCGACCCTCTGGCAAGCCGTTGCCGGGGGCGCGGCGAAAGCATTGGTGCTGCTGCTCTGAGGTTCAGACACGAGATATGGTATGCAAATCGTGATAGCGATGGTGGTGTCCGATAGTTGGTGGTTGATAGTGGACGTTTGATAGTCGAGGTTGATCGGCGGAGATCCGACTGATTCGGAGAAAGCAGACGGGACGGAAGACGCCGAGGTTGGAGAAATCAGGTAGATAGGACAAGCCAGGAAGACAAGCCAGGCATTAGAAGCCAAGTTGGACGGGAGAAGCCAGGCAGGAGAAGCCAAGCTGGACACACCTTGTGAGGGGATTGTGAGAGGAATTGTCCTTTGATCGCGTGCACTATCACCGTCGGCTGAAGCTGTTTCTGCCCTCAATGATGGCCAATCTGGGCGCAAGGCTAATCGCTAGGCCGGCGTTGTCCGCTTAGCGCCACCCATATCCGCAATCAATCCTTCAACATGTTGTCGTGATATCCAACAAGCACTGCACCATGGTAAGCCACACGGTATCGCGAGAGGGACGACCATGTGTATATATCTTGCATGAGTCTCGACGATACCCATGGCCTTGTTCATCACAGACCAGCTCGATCTTCTGAGTCCTTGACCACAATACCCTTGCAATCCATTGACAACAGCCTTCCTCTGCAGCCTTGTCAACACCAACCATGGGCGAGAAAGCAATCGAGACCGTACCTGTCAGCAAGGATTTCTCCAAGAAGCCCGCCTTCGACGTTGCTTCTGAGGAAGCCGTCGCTGGAACCTCCGAACTGGTCTATGTCGACCCAGAGAAAGAGGCCGCTTGTCGAGCCAAGTTTGACAAATACGTCGTACCAGTCTCGGTCATCTTCCTTGTTCTCTCTACTCTGGACAGAAACAACGTGAGTCGGCCTCGTTTGCGCTGCGAATCTCCAACAAGTACTAACAGCTGTTCAGCTTGGAAATGCTCGAGTGTTCGGCTTCGACGAAGACATCGGACTCCATGGTGGCCAATTTGGCAATATTCAGACGTTGTCAAGCGTCAGCACAATCTTGTTTGAAGTACCTTGGGTCCTGGCCGTCAGGCGTTGGGGTGCTAAGAAAGCTATCGGTACCGCATTCGTCCTTTGGAGTGCTCTGACCCTTGGTACTGCCTTCATCCATACCTACGGCCAGGCTATCGCTTGTCGCATGTTGTTGAACGCTGCAGAGGCTGGCCTTGCCCAGGGATTCGCCTTCTTGTTCTCTCAGATCTACCCCCGAGAACTGGCAGGTAAACGTATCATGACTACGAATCTCGCACAATGTATCTCCGGCGCTTTCGGTGGCCTGTTTGCCTACGCTATCCAGACAATGGGAAATCGAAACGGATTTGCTGCCTGGAGATGGCTCTTTGTTATCGAGTTTTTAATTACAATCGTCATTTGTGGTATTGCCTTATTCTTCCTCCCAGGTGAGGTTGAAAAGGCATGGTTTTTGTCTGAGGAAGAGAAGGAAACTATGCGCTTGAAGAAGAAGCGAGATTATATGATCCGTGGTGAACAGAAGTTTGACCGTAAGTGGATCAAGATTGCTCTCACAGACCCATTTGTTTGGCTCCTTGGTATCGCTTTCTTCACTTCGTCTGTCGCAATCAATGGATTTGGTGTCTTCCTACCAACCATTATCTCTGGTCTTGGGTAAGTACCTACAATCGATGGAGTGGTGTAAACATCTTACTGATCAGCTTCTAGATTTGCCGCCTTGAAGGTCAACTATATGACCATTCCAGTCTATGTCCTTGGCGCCATCTCCCTCGTCATCCAGGTCTACTATTCCGATAAACTTAGGAAGCGTGGAGCTTTCATCGTCGGATGCTGTATCCCGGTCGCAGCTGGCTATCTGATCTGCGTGGGAACACCCAACGCATATGCTGGTTACGCCGGCATGTTTGTCCTCGTCATTGGTCAGTGATATCAAGTTTCTACTGTTGAGTTATAGTCTAACACCTAACCAGGCCTCTATCCAATTTCCACACTAGCTGTCACTTGGATCGCTACCAATCTGTCCCCAGATTCAAAGCGTGCTATCGGTATGCCATTTGCCTACTCTATCGCAAATGTCTCCAACCTTATATCATCGCAACTATACCCCACCCAACAGGGCCCACGTTATGTCCAAGGCAATGCTGTCTCGGCTGGCCTCACAGTGGTTGCTGGATTTCTTTATGGCTCGTGCTGGCTTCTGCTTAGGCACAGGAACGCGAAGAAGGCAAAGATGATTGCCGAGGGCGCCACTACCAATGGTTTGGAAGGTGACCAGAGCCTCGAGTCTATGTACATTCTCTGAGAGACAGTTCGTTACCTTGCTCAAACACGGCAAGCGAAGAGATGAGGGCGGAACCTTGAAGGGTTGAAGCTATGGCGTGGAACTCACCTCACCAGGCGTCGGTTACGAGCTTTATGACAATTTTCCTAGGTCTAATTATACCAAACGTTGACTTTATTTGCTTCTCTGCATCCTGAATTCTGTGACGCCCGCTCACGATTCACTTCTCCGATGACTCTTTGCAATTGTTTGAACAAGCTTCCTGCTCACTGAATGGACAGCCACTCTTAACGGACCAATTGCGAGGTAACGTCGAGCATCTATCTGTACTTGCCCACTCAGTCTCGTCACGTGGGACTACTTTGGCGGAATGGTCACGTCATTGAATAAATGCCGACGATCCAATCCCAAGAAACGAACATCCACAGTAAATGCACCGTTCTTGAACAGACAGCCTCCTCTATTGTTCGCTCAAACTGGCTTTCTCCACAACAACCTCAGCCATCTCCCATCTCACAATCAAATTTTCCTTCCAGAGGGCGGCAAGAGCCCTTTCCCAGTGCAAACCACGATCCTTCTCCAAAATGTCATGGATGGACTCCTGGTCTCGTCCCTCGAAATCCCAAGCAGTACCACCACCACTCTATCTCACACAGCCAGATACAAAATACTGCCACACTTGCGGTCGCACAATATCGCCTCGGAAAAGCCACAAGAACGAATCGACAACGCCAGCGAAATATTGTTCATCCAGGTGCCGAAGCTCAAAACCCGGCGTCCTAGATTGCAGGATCGAAGGTGCTTTCGTGGCATTACTCGAGGGCAGCAAGAAATTCGAGGACGAAGATATCAGCGACGAGATTTTAGAAGCGGTGAAGGAGCGGGGAAAGGGGAAAGGGAGGGGTAAAGGCGAACATAGAGTTATCGTTCCCTGTTCTGCAGCCGAAATCCTCATCTTTGGCTCGCGGAGCGACGAAACCAAGGTATTTGGGCGGAAGAAGAATCGAGCTTCTCGTGCTTTGGGTGGTGCTGAGAAAGAATGGAGGAGCGTGGATATGGAGAGTGATGAAGATGAGGGTCCGCGGAATAGCGATGGTGAATTGATCCAATTCACGACTGTGGGCTTTGCCGGCAAAGTAAGACCGCCACAGGAGAAGACGGATATCAATGCTAGTGTGGGGGGAGAGAAAGGGTGGGCTGAAAGGACGGAAGAAACGAGCGAGGCGGCGGAAAAGAGGAGAGAGGGTCAAAGGGTGGCTGATGAGAAGGAGATGGTTAAAAGGGCTGCCAGACGCGGGTGTGTGTTTGGGTTTGAAGGAGCCAGTATGCCGGAGCAGGGGAAGAAGAGCAAGACCGAGAACTTGCAAGGAGGCGGGAAGAGAATGTGTGAGGCTGTCATGAATGGAGTCGTGGTGGAGCCAAGTTTTGCTAAGGGCGATTGGGGTATCCGATGGAGAGAGTAGGTGAGGTATTATTTCTTGTGCCGCGTGGTCCCAAGAATCATTTGTCTTCTGTGACGATAAATTGTTCCTTGTCGCACGGCAAGTCAATCAATTTCATGAGTATTTCCAATTCCATGATACGGTGAACATGTTGCGTTTATCAAGCACTCAGCTGGTCAACTCGGGCGCTTTTTAGGATGGCAGGGCATGCGCTTACATCCTGCAGCGTTCAGATCTCGATAAGGCACGTCGACAGCCGACCGAGTGGGCAGAAACTTGCCGGCGGCATTTTCTTTTTAAACGATGTCTCCAAACTTTCAAGTCCGTCGGATATGTGCTCAGACTTTTCAGGGTGTAATTGCTGGGATAAGACTTGTGTGTTTTAGACAAGAATCTTGAAAGGCGTTGGGAAGTGTTATCAAAACAGCGGTATCGCGTCGAGGGGGCGATTCTGGAATTGGAACAGGTGCTGTTAGCCCAGGATTTGATGCTGGTGATTGCGACATGATGAAGTTGATGGTATTCCTGGAGTGCAAAGATCAAATTTCGTGACCCAAGAAATGGACTCGAGTGGGATGAGGACACACTTCATCAGTCGAAGCATCGAGTCGTTATGAGAGACACAAGCCCTGCAGAGAGGGGCCTTGGAGGTGAAGGCACAGGCGGGAGGGAGATACACGAAGCGGCAAGGCAGATCGAAGGAGCCATTGGTTTAAGCGCCCACCATTGAAGGATCCATAAAATGGACATAGGCATTCAGGGCCCGGGCCGTAAAGTCTCGAGACACTGCAGGTTTAACAGCCCGGAGAAGCCATCATTTTTAGGCACCGCCATGTAATTGCGGATGTGGTCATGAAGCGGCAAGGTAGAAAAGGAGAGGGCGGCGTTTCTGAAATTTGGCTTTGGTGACTTCTAGATCTTGCGCCCGATGGAAAAAATCCACTCTCTTATCGGAAAGTTATCCAGCAACTAGGAAGCTCAAAAGACTGCCCACAGTCAAGCCACTCACAAGGCAAAGTCCCATAAATCCTCCGGTGGCTTCTCTTTCTTCGACGTCGACATATTCTATAGCGCCCATCATACAGGTGGCTCCGAGAAATCCGTTCGAGATGCCGAATCCCAATTGTACAATGAAGAGATAAAAGAAATCGCTGTTGATCTTGGCTCCGTGGCCATTGACATTGCAAAGTAGGTACAAGGGGATGAACAGAACCCTGGACAGGGCAAGAGCCAGAACTAAGCGAGGCCTCTGCGTCAGTCGCAGGCGTGGGATCGCCGGCAGTAGTCGACCGATCAGATCGCCGCTATTCCAAAATAAGAGTCCTAGAGGGACAAAGGATGCAGGCTTGAATAGCTTTGGTGCTTTGTCCTGGGATCGAACACTTTGAATTTCCTGTGTGAAGACTGGATATATCATTGTAACGGCGAATGTGAAAAACACAGACGTCGCAAGCCAGAAAGTCTTTCTGAATAGGGTCATGAGGGGGACGCTTTCACGCGCCTCCGATTCCACAATGTTGCCATCCCCATCTGTACTCTCATTCAAAGACTGGTATTGCGCTCTTCGGTGAACGCTCAACAGGTACAGAAATGCGACGAGTGTCAGGGCCGAAATTCCTGTCGCGGTGAGGAAATATGCCATGGCAGAAGTCGAAGATTCCGTGGGCAAGTCCAGCGGGGCGTTGGCTGGGGGTGCAGACAAGACAGACATAATCTGAACGATAGCTGGAAGCACTCCAGACACTGCTTGGCCAGTCATTATTCCCTGCGTGTATTCTTCCCGTCCAAAGCCTGAGACAAAGGCGAATATGCCGTTTTGTAATGTCCCAGTTGCAGCACTTGCGAGGAGGACTTGTATGATCAAGAAGCCAAAGTATACACCCGCAGACACCTGTGTAAAGAGTTTTGTAGATATGGACAGCAGTGTGAAGGAGACTATATTGATTATCAGGGCAACGATGATCCGCTTCGAATAGGAGGCTTTCGCTTGCAATTTGGTGAGAACGAGGATGGAGCCGAGATTGGCGATCGTAGAGGTGGTGAGCTCGGTAGGCTGGAAGTTCTTCAAGATCCAGTCGTTGGACTTGAATCTCCTCTGGAAGTATGGACCTGCTGCCAAAAACATGTTCCTGAAAGTCGCGTTAGCATCGCGTGCCTGGCTAGGAGCAGAGGAGCTTACCATGCCCACAACATGGCCATTCCGAGAAGGAAAAACACAGCATAGGTAATCCATGAGAACGTATCAGCCTCCTCTGCGTCGTCGGGATGCACACCATGTCCGTCCTCGTCCTCGTCGGAGAGTGTCAAAGGGCGTGACTCGGACTCGCCGAATCCACTATCGTTGTCGAGAGACCCGTAGGACTGCTTCCTCTGGCGTGAATCTCGTAACCGCTCCATGGTCACAGTGAATGATTGGGCCGTTGTGGTGGTTGGTATGAAGACCGTGTGAACGCCCTTCAGTTGACTATGATGAGGTGTAGGGGCCGGAGTTGGGACCGCACGACGCGGTTATCAGGGAGAGTATAATCCAAGAGCGTGTAGCATCTTTTGAGGTGCTATAGTAAGCGTCGCGTGGGACTCAGCCTTGGATTGTGTGTTGTTTGTCTGGTGATTGTTGCTGAGATATGGTGACGCCAATTGCTCAGGGGGCGTCTTCGGCTGCTAATCATGCGTTGGACTTCAAGTCACTAGGTATCAATCTCCTCCTTACCAACACAGGATGAGTGATGCAAGTATTCCGCAAGTGTGTTCGGCATGCCTTGTCGTCGATGATGATAAGATATCTCCGGTTCTGCCCGTCACCCGTCAATGCACTAAAGCTGGCTCCGATCTATTCAAAAGTTGCAAGCAGCAGAGAGAGATTGTGTGCTGCAGCTCGCCCGGTTGCCTCTGTCAAGCTGGAAAAGAGGGGCAGGAATTTGCTTCACAAACCTCATGAAACATCCACCTGGGAGAAGAGTCCACCATTGTATCGAGTCTACTTCTCTCTTCCAAATCGTGATGAAGGCATGGAGTTGGTAGTTTGGATCTGACGGAGGGAACAGCAAGTCTGCTACCTGAAGAAAGCAGGAAACTGAGTTGAGTACGGGTCTTTGTTTGGTAGGAATTGTTAACCTTTAAATAGTAACTCAATCAGTCCCAGCCGTTGGGGTATTGTAAATAAATACCCCGAGTCACTCTCCACCTCCGCCTTCCTTGTCGCTGGGGACGTGGTTGTAAAACATTCCTCGGCAACGAGCTCAGACTACCAAGTCTTTTCACAGTATTCACAGACCTTCAAATTTCTACAAATCTGCGTTGGTGATGAGATGTGAGTGAGAGGCCGGACATATCTGTGCCTAGTTCGGGGGATACATGAAGGTTGTTGGAACACATAGCCGTCTGTTGCTCCTGTACACGGTGCATGGTAATGTGTGCGGCCTCCTTTTTGAATCTGATTCTCCCTTAGTATGTCATATCTCATCCCTTTCCCTTTCCCAGAAATTGCTTTCAGGAATTCGAAAGCGTCCAAATGTGGTCGTAAGATACGTATACGTGTGGAGGAGAGAGGTATGACTGGAGACAGCATACTCTTTCCTCGGTCATGATTGAGCCTCAATCTTATTTCACTTTCACAATAGTACAGGCGCTACATGCAGAAATCTCCTTGCCCTTTGCCTCTGCAATCGAATTACCCACTGTTTCCATTCCAAGCCCCGGTCTCGGGGCTCCAGGACTCTCTGAAAATCTGACCACTCTTTGAGCTTCAACTTCGCAGCAAATCAACCTTGCAGAGTCGAGCAGGTATATCCTCCACACCGTTAGTCTCAACAACCTCTGGCAAATCGTAAAGTGTAAGGGCCTAAGTTCGACTCAATTGCTCCGGGGAGAAAACCTTGATAAAACCATCTCAGAATCAACATCGCGGAACGTCTGGCAGAACGAGTTCCAAAGTCGTCAGCAATTCATCTATAACGCTATCATGACTAGATTTACAAACTGGGTATCTATGCTCGGATCCTTTGGCTAGCGCTCACCTCTTCTTCAATCCCCGCGAGCCCTAAACTTTTGGTCGTTTGAGTGGATGAGCCTCCGTGTTGAAAACATATTCATCAAGGCTAACGATATCGGGCTCGCTGAAGATCAAGAAGAAGTACTTCAGCGTCTCCGCCATCCAAAAACTCTCAGACGAGTCAGCACGCGGCGGGTTTTCCTCAAGCACCGTATGAATCGCTGCATACGATATCTCTGTCTTGCATACCCGGTCGATGGAAGTAAACATCTGCCAGGCAACATCCTGATATCGCGTATCGCCCGTTATGCGGTATAATATGAATACCGACTCGATCGCTTCGGGGCGCAGGATGTAGCGTGTATCTGGAACCTGCGTGAAGCCCGGGGGTAGAAGAGTGTTGTTGATGATGCTTTCAGCCCTTTCGGTGATGGTCATCTTTGCTGCTGGAACGCTGGAATCTACCAAGGGCGCTTCGCGCACAATCGCAGAGTACCACTCTTCCTTGCTCCAAGGGCAATTTTCGGCATCGTAGCATTTTACCACCTTGAAGCGCTCGGGCATGACTCCAGTCGGTGTGCTCTCATATGCCCAGATACAGCCCTCGACCAATTTCTTAGCGGTCTCGAGGTCTTGCGGTCTATTAAAGATCTTCGAAGCAATACCAACCATGCCTCCGGCAAAGCAGGTGAGATGTTGGCCTTCAGTATTGAGACTAGGTGCCGAAGAGGATGAGGCTTGAGCAGTACCTGAAACAAGCACCTGCCGGTGGTCTGGAGTGAGGGGCCTAAAGAAGAGGTATTTCTTCGCTGCTTCGATGAAATTTTCGTACATCTCTTGGTACTGATGTGCTAGGCCCCCGAGCATTAAGTATTGCTATTATTGGTCAGCTAAGTGTCCAAACGTCAATTTCAATACTACTGAAGAACTGGGGGGTAGACAAGGGAAAAGAGCTCGTTAATTCAACACTGATTTCTACAGTATCTGGAGAATGTTCGAATGACCCAACAGTATCGTGAATCGGTCGTGGGATCGATCAGATCGACCAGGTTTAGCATTTTGTTGGGTGGACTCGAAAACACTTGATGATAGTGTTCTTGCCTCGCATCTCTCTAATTTTCTGTGATAATACCAAGCGTGACAGATGTTTGGGGTATGCAATCTCGAGTAGAATGCAAAACACTTCACTGACCTTCGGTATATACTCGTACAAAGAGTCAGCCATGCCTCCCATCGTGAATGTGGATCCTGTATAGAACTTGAGCTCGTACGCATTGAAGGCGAGTGGCCAAAGCCCTGGGATCGCGGTTCTCTTTTGTGCCGCTTGAAGATGATCCATGATTCGCTGAACAGCGTCATAATATTTTGGATTGCCAGTCAATTGAGATAGACGAGTAAACTCCAGAGTCAAAGATCCGATTTCCGCGGACAACACCATTGTCCCAGCATTTTGAGTAGCGCCGCTGAGATTGTCCCGCCAATTCCACCTTGTTATCGGCATCCGGTCAGGTGTATCGAAGGCTAAATAAAGCATATCTCCGATGGCGATGGCTTTGTTGAGCAAGATGGGATACTTCCCATCTGAAATGTCATACGCAGCAAGAAAGCCTCCAAGATATCGAATAGTCGTTTCAAAGACGTTCAAAACCTGTTGCGAGCTCTGCGAGAAATCGATCTCGTCAAGAGCCGCAACAGCAGAATCAAACTCTTGCTCCATACCCATGATCCACAATGTATCCAGAGAGTCTACCAACGTCGCGGCCCATCCAGCGAATGGGTTTTTGTGTCCCTTCGAAATGGGAGTGACTTCGTCATGCTTCCACGCAAATCTCTTGTAGCCTCCCCATGAGTGAGTCATCGCTTCTTTCACAGCTCTAAGCCGCTTCAATCTCCAAGATTTTCTCGAACCTGACTCGGTTGGAAAAATAGCTTGAATTTCCGGGATTGTCGTGGCTGGTCGTCCGGATGGCAAGGACTTCATCTCAGATAACGGCACTGGATGATTCTCAAACGCAACGCTCCAGTTCCATTGGTGTCCGTGTAGCTTTCCCGCATTTTCAAGTCTTTGCCATGGTCGTGCTGGGGTAGCTTGCTTTGAAGAGAGCAGTTGTTGATACAAGGCCAGAGCCTTTTCTCTCTTCCACGCAATGAGGGCGAGCCAACAGAGGACGGTAAACGCACATGCTCTCTTCAGCGTCAAACGCATGACGAGCCTGGGCTGACGAAGACGCTGGGTTTTATAAGAGTGGAGGGTGAAGTAGTGAACAGCAAGGTCGGCGCCAAGGGTCCATGGAGCGCCTGGAGAAAAGGGGCCTAGCCTGCAGTTGGGAAGCAATGGAACCTTCTTCCGTTCACCTTCTCACCTGAGTCAGGCTGTCAGGCTATCAACAGCGAGCAGTCTCCCGAGGTCTCTATGAATGGCATCATCGCGACCTCGTCGATAATTGGGGCTCTTTCATGACATGAGCCAGACGTGACCCGGCGCGCCCACAATCTTTTCTCCCCGCGTCGTGATCGAAGGCGCGAAACCACTACCCCTTCGCTGCGCCCTTCACCACAACCTTCGACTTGGAGCTCAACTCTTTGGGTTTCAATTTACGCATTCCCAGATACTCTTAAGTCCATCGTTGTCCCTAGTTTTTCCGCAGGCGACACGATGACGATGACCATCGGGTAAGCATACAATAACTCCATACACACTCTCCTTCGCAACCCGGCCCACCCCTTGTGACAGCCATTTGCTTCCAATTATCACTTTGTAGCTTGCCTCACACGTCCTGAGATTTACCTGGTCTCTGGCACTATATGACCGAACGCAATATTGATAGATCACAGCATCTTCCTCCTCGCGCACGCGGACCAGCTGCAATCATTACCCAGCATTAAATCCAAGATCATTTCGAAGTTTGATCCCGAACCACTGGGAAACTGGACCCTCGATCATTTTTTGTTCCGGTCTGTGGAGCAAAATGAAACCACGCCTCCAAGGTTTCAGCACATTCTACGCTTAGGGCATCGTCCTAGGGATGCCTTTGTCGTTGTCAATCAATCCAGGGACAAGCAAGATGCGCCGGGCATCAAAGACCATGTGATCACGATTCCTTCCACCCAGTTGGCGTCATTCACCACCCTCTTGAGAGATCGATTTGTGTCTTTGTGGACGCCAAAGGTCTCCTTACGCGTAACTAGCGGTCTAGCATACAAAGCCGGCGAATTTGTGATTAGGGTTGGCGAACTGCGGCAGACCGGAGGTCAGCAGCCATTGAGGGGAGTGGTATGTAGCATCGAGACTAAGGCCACTTTGAACTTTGAAGGGTTGGAGGCCAATCAAGATCACAAAGTCAACGATGCCGATAAGGCCGTGCTTTCAGAGGCTTGGAAAAGCATCGGGGAAGATGGAGCGAAACAGGTTTTTATCACGTATGCAACTACAGAGACATCTGAAGCGGGCTTTGACGAGGCACGTCTGTGGTGCCAGATCTTTCAGCTTCGAGCCTGAAGACCTTTTCAGAAACTCCCAGCTCGAGAGGCAGCGATTCATGATTTGAGTGTTTGGTTGTCCTCGGTGGCGGGGCGGTCGGACACTCCGATGCTCAATTCAGCACGGTAAGTTGGTCCAAAGGACCGGATTGTTCAAGTTCAACTTTAAACTCACACAGGCCAGATGCAAGGGTCCAATAAAAGTAGCCCTCTCTTCTCGCTGGCCCCGCTGCAGATTATTCTGATACTCTACACAGCCCCAATCATCGTCGTTGATCGTGCCCAGTGTTATGGCCAGCGCTTCCACCCTCCGTGCGCAGCGTAGCTGACCGCCAATTCGCTGTTGCGTAAGCAAGTTTTTGATATCAAGTCATCCCACTCAAAAAGACTAAACGCAGCGAATGTCCACGCACCTTATCGGCACGATATAGTTCTTACCTTTTGTGGTGGTGTTGGATCCATGACAGGGATGTTCATGTATGCTAATTATGCACGAGAGAAAGTCGATCATAGAGGCTGAAAGAAGCAACAACCATGTTCCCATAACACGGTTGGGCATCTCATCAAAGGGAGCATGCACAGTTGGTCTTCCACCAAGGTCGTGGCCCGCGTCAAACTGTATAACATCTCCCGACATGAATTAGTAAAGTCATTGCCGGTTATTTGACTGTGCCACTCGGCTTATTTTGTCTCAGCCCGACGTGACAGTGCTCGCGGGGCTCTCGGGCCCTCTGCCTAATCATATCGTAGCCACCATATCGGGGTCCTGAGGAAAAGATAGGCAGGAGCGATCATGAAATGTCCTGGCACGTTTTTGTTACAAATGATTGGTACAAATCGGAGACGGAAATATTCACGACTCGCTCAGTGTCTAAGCTCTTATTTCCCGAATAATCCCCCTAAGTTTGGAGTCTACTCCGTATTGTCGTGAACCAAACCGTTGAGGTCCTGATTCAACGTCCTGGCTGCCATTTGCAATCTTTTTTCGTAATTTGGCAAAGGTCCCTGAGAGAATGCATTTTCTTCGGGCAAGTTTGACCGGCTTCTTCACCTCGCAATTCACATCTTCCATCGCTGATTCCTCAGCAAGAGACTTATACATTAAAAAAGGAGCTTTGCCCGAGCTCGAATGTCGCCTCTTAAACAGGGTAGCAGCACCCAGAAGGATCAGGCTCACCGTGCTCCTGACGATGCAGAATGTGTCATCAAGGTATTCCCAAAGGACGACTCCAACTTATTTCGTCAGCGTTACTTTTATAAAATGTTCTTGGCGACGACTTCCTTTATCAATCTTGGCCACGACTTAGGCGGTCTTCCTAGCGAAGGAGGATAATGCGCTAGCAGAGACCGCACCGCTCTAATTTTCCGGCCTCATGTCAGTTTGACCGATTGGTACGAAATGTCCAAGCCTTAGATTTCTGCAGAATTACCTTGCATTCACTACCGATCATGCTAGCGTCTAGTGCTGTACTCCGACTTGTGCGTGGCTGGATAGACGCGCGGATAGAGGAGGCGCAACGGCTGTAATGTGTGCAAGGGTCTTGCTAGTGCAGAAGAAAACATGCAAGACCCCAGATTTACTGTACTCCGTAGAGACTTCACCACCAGGCATTGCAGCAGTAGTTTGCCAAATCTTCTCAGACGGAACATGATACGGGCCGGTCGGAGCGCTCGCGGACGGAAGGCCCCCGGCTTGGTGGCGATACTGACGATATTGATTCGGTACGTTACCATTCATGCTCAAATCGTGCAAGGCTCGCCAATTGGTCTTTGCCAAGCATATCTGGCATCTGTCAAGAAACAGTCGCCCATCCGGCTTGTCCTGGAAAGCCCTGAAGTATGACTGCTGCGCAGGTGACGTGCGCATCACCACTGGCCAAACAGAATGGGCTTGGATTGTCTTCCTCACCTTGCCAATTCATCATACTGCAAGGCAAGGCCATCATACTGCAAGGCCAGGCACCGTTCCATGGGTCGAAAGGCATCATCGGCTTTCTCCACCAAAGGTGTCAGCCGTCCAGCTTCGCCAGGAAAGCTCCGAGCGTTCCATCTGGAACGAAACAAGTGCCGACAGTCTCTGACTCGTGATAGCGCCACTGGAGGGGTCGAATTGATCGTCGTTCAGCCTGGGACTCCTTGCCGGCACGCTGCCTATCCGTCGATGGGCCTGATTCGTCGTTTCGTTGTGGGCGTTTTCAGTAGTATTGTAAATCTTGCTATCTTAGTAAGGCAGCTCGTAGGCAGGCCGGCCTGCCTGATCCGAATAATCCAAACTACTGCAGCTTGTGCCTGTATCAGTTTTGATGCGGTTCATTGGCGAAGAAGCGGAAATGTCCCTTTCGTTGGCCGCGCAACTTCTGCAGAGGACAGAGGCCTTCTCATGTACGGGTCGCTCAGGCCTCCGATTTACCACGTCTGTTCGCGCCACCCCTCCGCCACCGCGATTGCCTACCCCCTAATTAACGCGTACATAGCTACCAGGGCTCCCGGCATGCCAGGGCCTTGCACCATTCGCTCGTCCAAGTCTTTTGACTTGGTTGTTGCGACTGCTGCTGGATGATCATTCTTCTACTTCTCCAGCATCAAACCACGTACCAGCACGTTTACCCCACAACTGTCGTTTCATTGCACACTGTACTTTTACAAACTCGTCAGCTGTACCTCTAGCATCGCTCGTCCCCACTCAAGATTGACTGAAACCCAAACTGAAGTCGGAAAAGAGTGCATATAAAATATTCGGTCCATGTCAAGCGAAGGCCGTCACCTATCTTCCGCGCGTAAAACCCCGAGGAGCTCTTCGAAGCCACCCAAACACATCGAGACGAATTTGGAAAAGCTTGGACTTCTGGGACATCAGAGCAAGCCCAAGTCGAAGCGAAAGGTGGTTGAGTTTCAGTCGCCCTCGGTCTCAGACAATAGTCAGTGTTTCCAGTTTTCTTTTGCCGTGGTTCTTCAGGGGAACGGCTTCTCTCGCGCAATGGTCTCAAAGTCTGAACTCTTTGTGTGTAATCTAGGTCAACCCTATCCCCAATCTCGTACCCCGTCCAAATCTTCGCGGCATTCGTGTATCAGCGACGGCAGCAAGGCATCCAAAGGCGACGTGCCGCACTTGAGGAGAGGCATGGCGGGAGTGCTGGACATAGAGAGGTCGAGAAACCGGAAGGATAGGACGTTCATCGGGAGCGAATGCTCCGTGTGCGACGAGAAACTCGAATACACCCTGCGCGGCGAACGCATACTCCAACTATCCTGCGGTCATGTAGCACACGAAGCTTGCTTCTACGAATACATACGCGAATTCGAATCACAATACTGCCCGACTTGCAATGCTCCATTGGGACTGGACAGCAGCCGCGGTGGAAATGTTTTGGACATTGGTAAGAACAGGTTTCTGCTAGAATGGAATAATTCTCACCGTTCTTCAGAGAAGCTGAACAACATCACACGGTCCGGCCCTCCTTCAGACCACAGAGATTATGACCGCGGCACTACGTCCTCACCAGCACCATGGGACCAACGGCCAACGGATCAGCGACTGTCACGAGAAGGAACATTGCGGCATCAACCATCTCGGGATACAATGATTAACGGGGCAGGAGGCGGGATGCCAAATCCAACACATGCCCAATCACACTCTCGGCCGGGCTCACGGACTGGTTCTGAAAGAGGTGTGCAACACTCGAGGAACGATAGCGGGGCAACGGGAATGACAGGCTTGACGTCGCTGCCAGATTACGATGGGCAAGGGAATATCAGACGGCACGACTTCGATGTGCACTCCATGGAAACCTCGTTGAATAGCCCTCGCGCCATACTCCGAAATCCAATACCCGCGCCCGCTGTTACAGTACGAAGCGAATTTCCGACCCTTACAAGATCTCGCCAACAGCAGTCCTTGACGTGCCTGATAACGGTGGAAGTCCCTGAAGGGAAATGGAGACCCAGTCCGGAGGATACGCGACCTCAGTCACAACATCCTGGAGGCTCAATAAGCGGCAGGGCCAGCGATTATGACGGAATGAAATCTCCCAGCAGTGTTTCTCATCGACGCAACAACAGCACGGCCGAAAGTCGCCAAAACCTGGACGAGATCACGGAAGAGTTGCATTCACGAGTCGACAATTGGCACGGCTTGGATTTTTCCAGATTTGGTCAACTGAAACTGCACAGTCATATTCGAGTTGGCAAGGACAGAAGAGCATGGCAGGATCTTGATTGCTATCTTTTTTCTGAAATGCTCATTTGCGTAAAGGAGCGGAAACCGCCACAAGCATCTCAATATGATGGCCCTTCAAGTGCTTCGAAAAGGTCCAAATGCACACTGAAAGGATCAATACTAATCAAAAAACATCTCAAAAGTGTCGAGACTTATCCAGGTAAGGGTTCCCGGAATCGGGGTCAAATAATACAACTAACATACTCAGCAGACGAGAACATCTTGACATTAAGCCTGTCTGTTGCCGAGCTTCCTTCGTTCCACCTCCAATTTCAAGATAGGAATCAGCTTCAGCTTTGGAAACGCGCACTTCTCGATATCAACAATCCACATGCATCACAGCCTTCCAGACGCTCAGATTATGACTTGGAAATTTCAGGCGTTGAAGAAGACGACTACGGAACGTATAAGAGTCAGCGCTTATCATCCGTTAACTCTTCGTATGGCGCTGCGAAGTCCTACAACACAGCCCCCACCGAGTATTCTCGGGCAGGTGGCAACGATCTAAGACTGCAACAAGCTTTTCATGTTCCCGTCGACATTGTAGTCGTGATTCCGGTTTCGTCTTCGATGCAAGGGTTGAAAATCACGCTTCTTCGCGATGCGCTGAGATTTCTAGTGATGAACCTGGGGGAAAGAGACAGGATGGGCTTAGTGACGTTCGGCTCGAGCGGCGGGGGTGTTCCAATCGTGGGTATGACTTCAAAGGCCTGGAATGGGTGGTCCAAGGTGCTCGAATCGATTCGTCCGGTGGGACAAAAGAGTTTACGCGCCGACGTTGTTGAGGGCGCCAACGTTGCCATGGATCTCTTGATGCAGAGGAAATCTGCCAATCTGTTGTCCAGCATTCTTCTCATCAGCGATTCATCAACATCCGATCCGGAAAGTGTTGATTTCGTCGTACAACGTGCGGAGGCAGCAAAGTAGGAATAAACTTGAAAGCCATATTCGTGCATATGCTGACAGAGCCAGGGTGACCATACACTCGTTCGGACTAGGTCTGACGCACAAACCTGATACGATGATCGAGCTCTCCACTCGAACAAAGGCGTCCTACACGTATGTCAAGGACTGGATGATGCTTCGCGAGTGTGTCGCAGGATGCTTGGGTTCTTTACAGACGACATCTCACCAGAACGTCAAGCTCAAGCTGAGGCTACCAGAAGGTTCACCAGCGAAATTTGTAAAAATCAGCGGAGCACTGCACATCACCAAACGTGCTAGTGGCCGAGACGCTGAAGCAGCACTCGGCGATCTACGCTTTGGTGATAAGCGAGGTAAGTAAATTTGTGCTCGTCGTAACTACCAGAAGCTAATGCAAATTTCAAAGATATTCTGGTGCAATTAGTTATCACCGCGGATGATGCCTCGTCAGAACAGCTTCCTCAGGACCCATGGGAAACGATACTTTCTGGACTCGAGGCCCTAGGAGGACCGATGGATCAGGAAGAGCAGCGGAATCTTAGTGTCGAAGAAGTTCCCTTAATTCAGGCGGATCTGACCTACGGCGACATACTACGCGATGGGGCGATGGCGCAATCACCTCGCCCTTCACTTCTCGCCATCACGATGCTGCCATCATCGAATCGGGGTAAATCGATGACCAGGCCACTCTCGCCTGCCATTCCGCCTCACCCATCGATAGTTCAACGACGCATGGAGCTGCTTACTTCTGACATGCTCACTCGTGCGCTAACTTTGGTGTCTCGTGGCCAGCACGAAAGAGCCCATCACCTTTTGAGCGAAACCAGGAGTATTCTGAAAGGGCTCGGTAAGGGTGGTTTGCCGCCTTTGCCACCGCCAACTGGCAGTCTACCTGGTCCGCCTCAAGCGTCAAGATCCCCAGGACCGTCATTGAATGACAAAGCGAACCCGTCGCCGACTTTGTCAGATGTTCCGGACCGTAAATCGAGTTCCTCGCCGCCGTCCCATCAAGCCAATGAACGGAAGGAGTTGTTGAAGGTCTCGTCTAGTGTCGATGCGCGTACAGTGTCTGCCTTGGATGCAGAACTCGAATCCAGCCTCGAATGGATCAACCACCCTGCTGTCTTCGGGCGGGATTCACGAAAAGCGGTTTTACAGGCCATTGGTGTCATAAGCTCACAACGCGGATACACATTCCGAACCCCGTCAGAGAGTCTATGGGCCGAGCGGATTGCCGGCATCAAGAGTTTGGCTGAAAAGAGCAGGGAGTGGAGAGAGGTTGGGGATGACACGGCACCACTCCTGGAGGAGAGCTGATGATCTTTTTTACGTCATACATAATAGTACACTGCATTTGGACACGCAATTTGCGATTCTGATGTTGGATACCAATGGCACTAGGGCTATACTTCTGCATGAGGCTTGTACAAGCATGGATGTTTCGACATGATGAGGAGCGCTTCGGGGTTTCGGGCGGACATGATCCTTCTTTTGGAGTTCTTGCAGCGACGATTGTGGGATGAGGTGGTTTTTCACTCTCGTTCTCGCGCTTTTCGTTGGCCCATTGCCTTATTTGGTGCCCTGTTGGTTTCACTCGCTCTTCGCTTCTGGCGGGATGAAAAGTCTACATCGTAAAATTTGGCTGGCATCATCTGTTCTCCGGACAGGTTGTTCGGAAGGAAATATACCATTTTAGATCCTTTTCGATTTACATGATATTATCAATAGCTCATAATCTTTACAGCGAATTGGAAATAGTCCTTGAGCGTGCGAATGCTCGGGCACATAGTCATTCACTTCTTCATAGTATGCTTTTCATATCCCCCAACGTCCATCGTGTACCGAGGCTGAAGGCAAATTATTAATGCCCAAATGCAATGCAATGCAGGTGTTCACATGCATGTTTGCTGCCATGGCTGATCCTCAATCCTGACAGAGAGAATCTCGAGATGATATGTTAATCCTACAGATACATGCATCATGTAGCAGAAGAGGGGTCTGTGCCCTTCCTCGACTCTTTCGTTGCCTCCCTCCATCACGATGCCAAGGACCGTCGTCTCGCCCCCGTGCTTCGAGAAAAGCCTCGTGCGGAATAAGCAATCATGCTATGCAAGCTGAAATCTCCGTTTCCACCGTTGGGACGAACCGGAGAAAAAGCAGACATGCTTAGGCTTTAGATCAAGCCTTCGACCATGCGGCTAGAACAACCGAGCGTGTGCGATTCAGCCGAGTACATCCTTCTTCCCTCCACAACCCACCGATCCCGCAGCTGCAGAAACATCCATCCCATCCCTGTTTTTGCCATGCGGACTCTCCGTTTCTCCACAAATGCAAGGGTGGACCCACACCAGGTCATTCTGTGAATTTTCCGGTCCGATTTGTGCGACACCCTACACACTACATGTCCTTTCTCGAAGAAAGAGCTGCAGTATACAGTAGCTACCTACATTCCCCACAACCTCTTTTGCAGAGTGGCGCAGCCGGAGAAGCTCCGGTGCAAACGATCAAACGGGCGTTCGGGGAGGACAACAGGCAGGTGATGCAGCGGAATCAGTACCGAGTATGGGGAGATTGAGATGTGTCTGGACACGGTAATTAGCGACCGTTGTTTATTGGTGTTGATGACCGTTTGACTTTTTTCCTATCCTATTCCTCATACAGTAGTGCGTCGAGGAGTTGCGGAGTACTCGGTGGACTCGTTTGGAGACAGGGAGGTGACTTGGAGTGATGCGCGATGCTAGCCTTGCAGAAAAGGGCCGTTGTCACGCTACGCTTGTCTTACTAGGAGAATTTATCGCTAGGCTGTGTGGGGATGCCGGTCGCATCTCAGGAGATCATCATCTCTTCTTTCCATCCATGTAGTCTTTGCAGATGACTTTTCTCGGCGCGAGATTTTGCCCAACTAGCGAAGTTGTTTAGCCTGTTGGGCTTACGAAGCCGAGGTCAGAAGCAAGCGCGCGATCAGACAAGCATTCTCGGGTCTGAGTTGAGTACAAAGCTGGAGCGAATCGGAGGCCTCCGGATCGTGGGATTCCATGTTTTGCGCTACTGGAAACTGGGGGTTATACTGTGTATACACGACGGCTACGTTTGTATATACGCGTCAGACTGGCGGTAGCTCTCGCTATGCCTTCAGCTAGTGAAGTTTTTCAGCAAGGCTGAAGTATAGACAGGCTTGCATCCATAGCAAACCTCGTGTTAGATCCAGAGTAAGCAAACCTGCAGCAAATTTTGGAATCTCCAAGTCTACATCATCTCAGCCAAGGCATGCAAAGCCAGCTGTTTTATTCGACTACAGCTCCAGAGTGACTATGATAGATCCGAAATAGAGATTCTACCAACGATGATGACCCGAAATTGATTGCTTCCCCTCAAAGCCTGACGCATGGCAGCGAAATGGGCGGGAAACCCCGCCTTAAGATCGACGACGTTCTTTCCCACCTGCACACAGTGGAATACACATACACATACACAGTATACACCACCACAGCCTCGTGTATATACACCCAACCATTAATAATGCCGCCAAAAGGCTCACGGCCTGGCTTCATCGGCAAAGACCCCATCTGGTCCCAGGTGACCACGCGTCCAAGCGGCAAAACAAACCCCCTCGTGGCATGCAACCACTGCCAGAAAGAATGGACGAGCAGCGCGCCCACACGCATAAGGCAGCACCTCACCCTCTGCCCCTCCCTCCCCGAAGAACTGTGGGACGAATTTCAACCACAACTCCGCTATCCGGATCTCCAACTCCTCGATCCCCAATCCCTCCCTCCGCCACCCGGTATAAGACATGTTACCCCTGGGCCTCCGCGGAAGAGGAAAGCGGCGAAGATGGAGGTGGAGTTGGGAGCGCACGGGGATGAGACGGAAGCTTTGAATAGGGAGTGTGCGGAGTGGATATTCGGGACGGGATTGCCGTTGGCGACCGTGGACCATCCGCTGTTCAAGAAGTTTATGAGGAGATTGAGGCCGGATTATGAGACGCCGCCTGGGTGGAAGCTGGGCGATGTTATAAACTCGGGCAGCTCGGGGGGCATTGCGGGGAGTTTGGCAGAGATATTGAGGAATCAGGGGGGTGCTTTTGAGACTGGGGAGGCATGACTGGGCTGGATATTCCGGCAGTGCTTTTATTGAAGCTATCGATATCGCATCGTTATGCATGCCTAATAGAGATGATGGTTTGAAAGGCACCCATGCCCACTCCCACAAGTGAGGAGGGGCAGGGTCAATGGCCAGACCTGCCGGCGAGAGATGAATTCGTCACTGACACATGACTGCTGGACACGGAGAGGAATGTTTGTCATGCACAGAAGTTTTGGGATGCCTTTGAGTGCGTACTAATTGAACGGTGAGAATTGAACGGTGAGTGGTATCAAAGCATGAACAATCTTCCGACTAACATGAGCTTCTAGCTTCCGGTCTTGATACAACGCCATAACTTTCAATGTCTCCTGATGCCGTCCACCATGGGTCTGATGGTGGAGAATTTGTTATCAATATCTGTTCGACCAGTATTATCAAAACAATCGTCCTGCACGCACAGCCTCGTCCCCCGCTGAGGTCGTGATGACAATCGTTCCTGCGGGACTTTACGACTCACTATTACACACTCTTCGCACAAACAGTCCTTGCAATCACATCGATTCGCTCATGACGCCGTGGGTGAATGATGGCAATCACAATATAAAATGAGACCCGTCAGCTAAAGATTACCTCGAGACGCGAAAAAAGATTGGCATATATGAAAATTCGAACCAACATCTAATACGTCTACGAAGATGATGTGGAATCTGGATTGGTCGTGGCCAGAGTGTAGTTCCCTTCACATGGTCAAACGAAATCAATCCTCCTGGCCCCAGTAAGCCATGTTGAAGACAACAACCAAACATCAGCACGGAATTGGTTTTCGATAGCCCATGGGATTGGGACTTGGTGATGGATATGTCGCTGCATGTCGGTAAATCACGATTGTCGATTGCTCGGGCAATTCGCAAGTGGTGGGGATATTTAACAGTGTCCTCAGTTTCTGAATAGATGGTAAGCTCTGGCACGCCCCTTCGCGTTGTGTGTATATCGTACGGAAATACTCAGTGTGCGAAGCTACGATGCTTCTGACTTAAGAGGTTTCCTTACTCAGCGCTCTCCCTTATCTCAATTTGCTTCCTGTCATTGAGGCGAGGAAAATCCAAAGAGATTCTTGATAGGAAAGTGTGTTGGGGATGCCGAGCCAGTGGCTCCTCTGGTTCTTCTGCTACTGTCAACCGCACAGAATCCCATACTTAGAGGCCGTCATGATCTTTCTGGCATATGCTGAAGATGTTGTAAACACAGCGACTGCAACATCAACACCGATTTTTTTTTGAAGCAGAGTCTCCTCGATATAATTTCCCCTGCTGAATCGACATTCCCATTTCAAATCATCAGTATACCACAGCTCTATAAGATATTGAATAAGACCCCTCCCCCCACCCCCGATCCGGTAGATCTTGTCACCTCGAAGGCGCTACTTGCTCATCGAGACGGCGATAGTTGAGCTGAAGCAAAGGACAAAAATTGTGTCTGCACACTTCTTGTGGTTAGCAGATGAATACTCCCCTTACTTGGAATGATCGTGGCTGACCGTGGACAGTTAACACTGTGTTGTAGTAGCTTTACTCCTCCGCCCTATTTCAACGCAGATAACAACCGCAAACAGCGAACAGAAGCTTTTCGCAATTCAAAAAAAGTCTCTTCCACGACCAAATCGTGCGCAGTCATCCGCAACAGTCTTGATGCCGAAGCAGAAAAAGTTTCTTCTCTCATCTTTACCGAAAGCGTCGACTGCTCCCGCCTTGCTTCTTCGATTCAAGCTTCACTACCAATCACAACCTGTAACCTAGCTCTTGAATCCTTTCACCATGCGTACCAAGCAGCAAGCAATCAAAAGCTTCATCCCCGTTAACGAGATGCCACTCCGCCGGCTGAAACCCTCAGCCAACCACAAGCTTCTCTTCGAACATCCAGCAGCGACATTCCGAAAGCTACGTGACGAAGATGATTGGTACCTCTCGAAAGATCCTCACAGGCCAAACCACTACAGCCCAGAGTGGCGTGCAGACATGCTGCGTGCTTCAGATGCTGCTAGGAGAGCAGACGAGGTCGAACAAGCCAATGCTCAAGTCGAGATCAAAGTCAAAGATGCACCTCCCAAGAAGCTAAAGAGCAAGCGTCAACCACAACACAAGAAGAGATCTTCTGCTGCAAAAATCAGCACGAAGCGCACTCTTGATGAGTCCGAGGACGATAACGCCGCGAACCTACGTCGCTCGAAGCGGGCTCGAAGCAGTGGCACACCACCGGACTCGATTTCCACCAAAGCCTCAGCTGGTGTTGATGAGTTTGCAGGCAGAGAAGCTTCGAGCGTCCGTCGGTCCACACGGGCTCGAAACTCCATCGGTCCAACCACGACAAATCCAACCAGAGACACGGCTAGCGGTGGTTCATCGGATGGTTTCGATGTTCCAAGCCTAAGCCAGTCGACGCGGGCTCAAGTCTCTGCTACATCTACAGGAGAGACCCTTGGTTTCTCACGGGTGAAGATACTTGTCAAGGGATTGGAAGGCTCGGGTCTAGGGAGAACAGCTCTCAACTCAACCAGCAACAGCGCTGGCAACTCTTCCGTGCCAGCTTCAGCCGAACCAGCTGCATTGGACAAGTCCAGGAAAGCGTCTGGCGGTCCAATTCAGCTGTACACTGCAGCGCAATTGAATTGGATAAATCAATGGTTCCACGACGACATGGCAGGCGGAAAGACCCACGAGAAAGGTCTACTGTGGCATCTTCGCATCAAGCGTGACTTCGAGAGGGAGTACGAACTTACCACACCTCTTGCTGATTACTCGTTGAGGAACAAACGTCAGGAGATGAAATCCTGCGGACAGCTTGATGGAACGGTCCGCACCGAAGATTTCTATAAAAAGACGGAGAATTATCCTCGCAAGGTCCAGAATAAGAAGCAAGTGACGGAGGCACCAACCACCCGAAGTGCCGCAGATAGAGCAAACGCTTCTGCCAATCTTCAAGGGGCCCAGAGCGTTCAAGCCGAGTCCTCGAAAAAGCGCAAGCATGAGGATGTGACCATCGAAGATGGTCGAGAAGATGTCGTGGATGATGAGGAGGAGGTCGAAGTGTTTTCTTCGAAGAGCCTCAAGCATCGTCGCAGTGGAAGTGGGACTCCCGTGTTGAACGTCGGCGCCAGCGACGCGACGGATGGGCCGTCCGTGAAGGACAACTCTTACGGGAATTGAAAGAGCTCGATTCGCGGCACAATTCTCTTCTCTACTTGAGGTTCAAGGTCCTGCTTCACCTCTCCATTCTCTTCTCCTCCAAGAACATCTTCAGTTGAACACGACACTTCCAGTATTGGGTGACGCGATGAACCAGTTGCTGAACAGTGCGCAAATCCAAAAGACGCCGTAACATGCCATCACGTCAACACCAACCAGTTTCGCAGATTTGGATGTTCAAGTATGCCATCCCACATGTGGGTTGTACCGGATGCCCACGATCTTTACGACGGAACCACGAGGGCAGGAGCCATGAAAGGCAATCTGACGAATCATGGCTTTACTCTTGTTTTAGAGGCAAAAATCAGCACCCAAGACCGAGCGCTCCTCGGAAAGCCAGTGTGTTCAATGGCGAAAAGCTAGGGTCTACCGCTATTCGGGGGATTATAGCAGGAATTATCAGTGACTCAATGACGAACTGCTGAGCGCGAGCAGCGGAGAGGCCAAGAAGATGGAAAATTTGCATCTCATTAAGATCGTGGATTGCAACGAGCCCGGAGTCGAAGAGCCAAAGCTTCATTGGCTTTTGAAGATGGAAAGTTCTTCAGACCGTTTTGGAGAGTCTCGAGCCAGGGATGGAAACCTCACCAATACCGGCTTTGCTCTTCAAATAGTGGCAGAAAGGGCGATGCTGCGGAGAGCAGTTCTTTAAGTGTCAACTGAGACAACTACCCGAGGAGAGTTAAATGGGAACGAAGCAGCAGTGGTGCTCCTGATCATCGACCACGAGCCTGTTTCATTGGTCAAGTACGTGTAAGCACAACCCACCTGGGAACAAGTTGAAGAGAGTCCATTGTTCAGTTCGCTGAAGTCGAGGAAGATGATCGTTTTCGTTGTCACGGTTCCATAGCGAAGATTCGAGCGCGTGTAGGTTTCTGCCGTAGTTACTGCGCCAAAAGCGGAGTGCGCGTTGTTTCCAAGCTTTGAGGGGCTTCCTTTTCAATCTGCTGGTTGCCTTTGTGTCCGCTACTGCGTTCTATCAATTCTGTTCGGGGAACAGGAAAAGTCAATGTTTGTTGGTCGTTCGTGTCTAGAATTAAGATTAGCGCCATCTCGCCTGGTCTCATGACATAGGGGGGAAATGACATTTCATAAATCAATGTCTCGGAGTTTGCGCTGATATCCTAATGATGTGGAGGTAAGAAGGTAATCATAATAGAGAATAACTTTTCAATGTGTCCACGAATTACGCTGTGAATATAGAAGAATGATCGCATAAATTTACTACCACAGCCAAATGATGCCCGCAGACAAGTGTATCAAGCGATCCCGGTAGTTGGCCTTTTGCAAGTTTGAGACGGTTAAGAAATTTACGAGGGGGGAACTGGATTTCAGTTTTTTAACTCGAAACGGAAGTTGCTAGTCTTTAGAGGTATCACTTGATGAGAGAGCACTATGTTACTGTCTTGATAGAAACTCTTGACAAAAGAAGTCACGATCATCCGAATTGGAGAATGATGCTTGAATGCTGGAGATTTGAGAAATAGAGACTGGACACAAGTATTATTTTACAATTGCGAGTAGAGGAGCCTGAACGGTAACAGTCATCTTATCTTTGATTGTTGAACAGTTGCACAGCTAAATCATCCGCATGTGTTTCACCTCCTACTCTCAACGTCACGCTCAACCAGTTCCTCATGTACTGGGTTAACATCGACACCAGCATGCCCCGTCCGATTTCCTTTTAGCGTCCTGCGTCAAAGCCGCCACGACAAGAGCCGTCGCCGCAACGGTAGCAGCAAAAAGATAAACCTTATGAAACCTGACTGTCCCCTTCGCCCTCAATCATCGCCTCGTCACTGTCAAAATGTTCGGCGTAACACTAGGCAGCCCAGCACCAGCAGGAATTTTTTCATTTTTCAAATCGATTGTCAGTTCCCTCAAACCAGGCTCTGCACAGCCCAGGTGTACGATTGCTTCGTCAAGGGCAGAGCCCGCTTGTTTCGTCGGGTGTTTTCAAGAACAATCTGGATGATTGCGAATGGTTGTGAGAAATGTCATGGTTGTGGTGAATGCTCATCGATGATAAAAAGAGGGTCGCAGCTTTCGCTGTACATACCAGAAGCTCTCTAGTCGCTCTTGCAGGAGCGTTGATTTTTGCTCTCCGACGAGCGAGACGGGCTACTGGTAGTACTCAAAAAAAGCTGCTGTCGTTTGATTCCAAGCTCAGCCCATTCCACTGGCATGAAGATCCGATGTCATCATTGAATTAAATTCATAGCCCACCATTCATCATCAAATCATTGCCGCCATGGAGCCCAAAGAACATCGCTGCCCCTCAGAGCCGCTCCATTCATTTCTTTTTCTATTTCCTTCCTACGCTTCTCAACTTTGGCCTCATGTCTTTCGATCTTCTCCCTCCTCTTCGCCAATTTCTCAGCCTTCGCTTTGATGTATTCCCTCTTTTTCTTCTCGGTATCCCTCTGCTTTCTTCTCTCTCGCGAATCCTCAGTGTCCAGCTCCTTCAGCATTTTAGGAGTCAAAACCCATGGCTTGGAGAGGATATCCCGCTTCCATCTCGCCACTTCAGCCCATTCTTTGACTTCGTCACTAGTGGTCCGAATCACATAGATCCTCTTCAATTCCAGCTGTTTGATATTTCGAAATTCGCCGATGACAGCTTTGACCTTGATCACAGTGCCAATGTCCAGTTTCTTGCAACCATCAACAAAGACATCGAAGACTCCAATTTTAGACACAATGTTCACGTTCTCGACCGTGGTATTCGAGGCATTATCGACATGATTCGCTAGGATTTGATCTTTGGTAAGTCGCGTAATTTTCACGACAATAGTAGAGCCGGAGCCGTCATCGAGTTCGAGAATTGTGTATCGATCTGTAATGGACTCGATAGAAATGATGGGCGCGGTGATTGAGATGAAGCGGATTGGGTGGTTGAGGTGGAAGTAGAGACCTTGTCCTGATCGAACGTTAGTGATCGAATATGACAGTATCCAAATATCGTTTGTCTGAGTACGAATCGCGTCTCTTGTCGAGGTGGATATTGGTGCGGCAACGTACCTTCAAATCCGGGCTCAGACCTCAGAGCATGGATGTCGGCGCAAGTGAGTTTCACCCATGCAAAGTAGGTGGGAGAGGCGCGGAAGGCGTAAGCTGGGTATATGATGTTCATGTCATGGTGGAGTCGTTTGGTGTCTGTTGTTGTTCTTGTTGTTGTCGATTTGTACGCGGGGAGCTGAATGATAGAAGCCAAGATGCCGAGAGCGCGAAACGGCGTGACAACGTGAACGTGGCCAAGGCTTATCTGGAATATCTTATCGGAAGGCTGTCCTCGGAGCAGATTTACCTGGATCGTTCTCTTTGAATTTGCCATCACTCCAGTCAGTCCACATTCCAACACAATGCGGGGCCCTATCCGTCTTGGAATCATCGTTCCTTCGTCAAACACATCCGCCGAGCCTCTTTCTCAAGCGATTGTATCGTCTATATCCACCAAAGAACGACCCGTTACTGTCCATTTCACAAGGATATCTGTGACACAACTGAATATGTCCCCAGGGAGTAACTCCCAATTCACACCAGAAGCACTCCTTGCAGCGGCTCAGCTTCTGGCCGATGCCAAGGTATGCTCCTCTAATAGTGATTAAATTGCTTAAAGACTTCTTCTGCGAGCCCAAATCGTAAAGCTGACATCCAATCTTTCAAGGTTTCGATAATTGGATGGTCAGGAACAAGTGGTGGCTGGCTAGGATTTGAACATGATCGAAAGCTTTGCAACCACATCGAAGAACGACTCGGCATCCCGATGACAACCTCCACACTCGGCCTTAATAAACTTCTAGCATGCATGGCCAAATTTGAGAAGTTAGGCCTTGTAACACCATACACCGAGGATGTGAACAGGGCCATCATCCAAAACTATACCGAACTAGGCTACCCAATTGCCAAAGAACGGGTGCAATATCTGTCCATAGCAGATAACATTGATATCGCCGCCGTCGACGAAGCAAAACTCCGCGAGATGGTGGTAACTGTTGTGGGGGCAGGAGCTGATGTCGTCACGACCTTCTGCACGAATTGGAATGCAGCCCATCTGATCGGTAAGTGGGAGAAAGAATTCGGTGTCCCGATTTTGGACTCGGTAGCGACTGTTATCTGGGATATGTGTAACATTATTCAAGTTGATATGGGCAATGCTAGCCATTGGGGAAAGATGTTTGAACAGTAGCTCTAGACCACTAGCAATAGCCAGTCTCCGTTGCTCGAGTGCACCCTCTCGTGCTCGTGTCGAAGTACGAGGGTAAGTCCAATAATGGTCTACTCACTTCCATGCCACGATCTCACTCTGCAAGATGCCGTACCAAGCGTCTTCTGTCTCTCCCCACTGGAGCATGGCCTTCTGACAAGACTCAATCTCCTCTTCACTGATCCCAACCTTCTCCCAATTGGCCCTGAAGGTCTCACCTTTGTTCAGCCTTCCTGCCATACTTTCAGCATATGCCTTGGTCGCATCTTTGCCAAATATGACATTGCTCCCACCTCCCACTTTGACCTTTCCGCCATCAACCTCGAAGCCCACACCCCTATACAAAGCAGCCATTTTCGGTCCAGTGAAACCATCTAGACTTGCAGCCTTGCAAATATTGTTCCAGAACCTGACACCGAGCTCCTCTTGTAGTGGGTGGTAGACTAAAGATGCTCCGTCGCGAGAAGAGAGAATGCCGCCGGTCTTGAGAACTCGGCGCATCTCTTTCAGGGCTTGACTGCATTGGCCGCCAATATGCGTAAGGACCTGAGAAGAAAAAATGACGTCGAATGTCTCATCTTCAAATGGTAGTCTTTCGAGGACGTTCCCGACCACGAAATCAATCTTCCCTCGCGATTTGCCATCGTCTTCGTGGATCTTGGACAATGCGAATGCTTGAGCCTTTTCAACGATTGCTGGTGCGAAGTCGGCTCCTGTCACACTGCCTTCAGGAACGTATTCAGCGAAACCGTAAGTGATTGTTCCTGGCCCGCAGCCAACATCCAGAATCTTGTCTGTAGGCTTGAGATATGGAAGCAAGAAGGCTGCGTCGGAATGGACGGTCCGCACTGCGTGGGTGGCTACGGCGCGAGCGGAGTGGCCAAAGGTATATTTCTTGCTGCCTGACATTGTACTAGACTTTTGATGTATGATCGACTTGTACAGTGAGTTTGGCAATTCAGTGCTCTTTCTGTAGGATTTGCACCCCCGTAAGAATCATTCGTTGAAGAGTCCCTCGAGCCAATGCCGAAAAGATCCTATTACGGGTCTTACCTCGGATCTGGCACCTATTGTTGTGTCCAGGTTAAAGTGCAAACCTGAAACTGAGTCGTTCTTCGAGGGTAGAGACTTTGAAGCCAATCATGCATTTTTCGCTGCGTAATAGCAGCAGATTCAACCGGGAGAAGAGTGATCAATCACATGTACCTTACGTAAGCAGAGCTGGCTGTACACTTCATCGCTAGCCCAAGGCAGGTGCTTATTGAGAACCAACTTTGACTTCTCGAAGTTTTCTGAGGACCGATTTTTGCTTCTGGTGGGCTGTGGCGAGTTTCGATGTGCTTGTTAAATCAAGGGCAAGGGAATCACAGCACAATTTCTTTTTCTTAGCTGGCTGCTCGGCGATCTCGGGAGTGGCTCGGAGCTGGATTCCTCATGTTTCGGCACAATGTCCCCGGCAGCATCTGCAACATGTCCTCAATGATCATGGAGTCAACTATTCTCTTTTCACCAATATGTACAATCCAATTGCTGGGCTGGGATTCATCGGTGGTGTGATCTCCTGTCTGAAGGAGGTTCAAGTTACTTCGCCCAGTCAAGTCCCCTGCTCCACCTCAATAACAAAGCAACGAGGATCTCGGCGCTGAGCTGGCTCTGGACCAGACTGCCACCAGTCCGGCCGGAAGTGGATGAAAAATTCGACCAGCATGCGTAAACTCTGGCTCTTTTATCGATCTTTCAGCTGCGTACGATGCGAATTCGATTTCTCCAAGAATCGCCTCCCGAAAGATCGACGCTGATGAAAGCCGTGATCTCATCCGAGTCGAGGATGGGAGATTCTTCAGTTCGATATCTTGACTGGAGAAAAGGAATCTACAACCATTTCACCAGTCCACCTTGTAGCTTCACATTCCACCCGAAAAGACTGATCTTTTGTGCCGACTCTAAGCTTTCGCAGAGATTACTCGTCAATGTCATTCCAAGACTCCTTCCAAACGATGTGGAAAGGATCCAGTGGATTTCTCAAACTTTCGAGCTTTGCATTACAACGGCACCTTGATCGCTCTGAGAAATGGACCGTTTGAGGAGCCGCACGCTTGAAGTGCGTTTGGAAGAGAAGTGGCCTCGTGACGTGAGTGGCGTCTTTGATGACTAGAGGAGGCGCCAAATATCGATAACACTCCTGGTCTCCACCTCATCCGGGCAGATCTCAAATAAGAAGTCGTTGTTCATATCTTTACCGACTGGCCTGACCTCAGTAACGCGTAATACGAACCCTATCGATCGCCGAACAGATGTCAAGTTCAAGGATCAGATACTACAGCAGCTCATTACAACATCAGACAACCCAGCTGGCACTTGCGTCAAGATTCATAGACTGATTGAGAGAAGCAAACAAAGCAGTCTGTTATCTCTGGCCAAGTATGAAGAAGAAAACTTGAACTACGAGTCGGACAGGGGTCCAGAGGCCCATCTTGACACTTTTCCAGCGCTTGATCATTTCTTCTTCAATCGGTGCTGGCATCCCGTGAGATTGACGATAATTGCTTGATGTTGCAAAGATACCTCTACATCCTGATTTACACCTTGAAGTCCCTTAAGTCAATTTGGTCTAGAAATACCTGTTCTACTGATATCGCCAGACTACCGCCCGTCTGACCAGGTCCAATCTGTTCTCCCAAAACTCTTGCAATGCGGAACTGATATGGAAAGCGCCCAGCACTTCTCGAAGCTAGATAGCCAAGAGTCTTGAGATACCGATCTTGGATTGGAGATATCAAACTATTCTCGCTGTACTGTAAGACACCCAGGTAGCCATCGGCTAGCTCTTTCCTATCACCACTTGACATCTGACTACTTGCGCTTATGATAGGTTATGAACTGTTCTCATGACCCCGGGAAGCTCCCCGTGACAACCGTACGCAAGACAGCAGCTCCAGCGATGAAGCTTCATCAAGACAACAGAATGATACCCCTCCGCTCGAGCTCTTCACAACTACAACACTGGACAGGAAAATCTGGCCATGCCGCTGACCTTGACCCAGGACCTTCACGTACACCTCAACCAGAAATTCCCAACTCCACCTGGCACCCGTACGCTTCATCTTTCACTTGTCAGTACCCATCAAACCTGCAAGCAGAAAACCGAGCCATCCAAACCAGAGCAGGAAGCTTCTAAAACAGGATCCAAACCGCCGTCCAAAGTGCCCGCAAAGACTTCAACCAAGGCACCTTCTGAAGCACCGTCAAAGGCACCTTCCAAAGCGCCATCAAAGGCACACTCAAAGGCACCCTCAAAGGCACCCTCAAAGGCACCCTCAAAGGCACCATCCAAAGCTCCGACTGAGACTCCATCCAAGGCCCCAAGCAAGGTCCCAAACGAACCATGCCCTACGGCTTCCACAAAGCCATCGCCTACGTAAGCCGTAAGTTCCCCTCTCCCCTCCCTTCCCCCAAACCAAGCTAATACAAACGCTCCGACCCAGTCACAGCGACCTGCGGTCTCATGGGCGCAATAGCGGGCCCCGCCGGCATAGCCGTCGGTCTCGCCTCAGGCGCCGCCCTCGCAAAAGTAAGCATGAAACGCAATCCGCGCGAGAAGGCGAAGCGTCGACAGGAAATCGCGGAGCAAGCGGCGAAACGGGCACGGATTAGGGAGAGGAAGAAGAGGGAGCACAAGGAGAGAGGTGAGTCTAATTTTCGGAAAGTTTGCTGTGGTGAGGGGAATAGTGACGGGAGAGGGGTGGGGAGTGAAGAGCAGAGGAAGGAAAGGGAGGTGGATGATTTGTATCAGACCATGAAAGAGTGGAATGGGTTGAGGAATTCGGATCGGCTGACGAAAAATTAACTAGTGGCGGCTTACGATGACGGCTGGTTCGACACTTGTCTTGATTATACTTGAGGCCTTTGGAAAGAGATGGGCTTTTCAAGATTGATCTCGATGAGGCTGGTTTGGGGGAAATCATTTGATTCGGTCGGGCCCGGCACTCTGAGGATCTGGAAAATGAGTGGGCTTGAGGCTGGCTGCTGACACTTGTGAAGAGGAAGATTATTTCGGGGAGTTATTGGGAGGTATGCTGGAGGCATGAACAGTATTGGCGAGCTTGCAAGTCAGAGAGTCAATCTGAGCCTGGTATAATGGATCAGTATGGACAGGATCTCAATATTGAGGCTGGATCGCCTGGATTGCATCTCTGAATTGCCTTAGGTAGGTGGAAAGAACAAATGATAACATGAAGGGCAATGGATCTATGAAATGGAAATAAAGAACATGATCGAAATTGAACAATACCCTGCATATCCATGAGATTCATCCGTGACCGTGACCGTGACCGTGATCGTTAATGAAAATTCTCTTCACTCGGTGAAATCTTCACTTCGTGCCTGATTATCCTTTTCCCTTCATCGAAAGCAGTCTTGAGACCAAGATAGAATCTATGAATTCAAGGACATTACTTCCTCGAGACCAACTTCTGCAGTATCCACTGCTAGAAACGAAGGGGAATGTCGGTCGCGCGGTGTCTGCGGATGTCACGAAGACCTTTCTTGTATTGTCCGGGATGAGATTTGATAAATTAACCGGTAAGACTGGCATACCGGATTAGTAAATGGGATCGGCCAGGTCTGGTGCGCTATAGATCCGTCAGCCACAGTGGTGACAGAAGTGTGCTGTTACGAAGTGAACAAGATCGTGGTGTTAAAGTCTATTCGCTGTTTTGGAGGTGTTGACTGAGTTTCGAAAAATTGGACTTGAGCTATGAGTGTGGTAGACTTCGTACGGATTGTGGTACATTCCGAACTATGCGCACCAATCACATAACTCGAGCCTCGACACTAGCAAACAAGAGACTCGACTTAGCTGTTGTTCGTCGGTCGATGTCATGATACGTAGGTAGGTCTCCTCTTGATTCGGGCAAAGCGGATAGGTGACAGCCCGTCATCACAGCTCATCGTCTAGCATCCACTGATCAATCAACCGATGTCTCCCCCTGGATCCCACTATCTACAGGACTCTCTCCAGCCTTCCCTTTCGCCTCAAGATTGGCTTTCCTATCACTCTCTTTCTTCCTGGCCCCTGCCTTCAGCCTTTCCCACTGTTCGCGATACCTGCCAATCGTACTCTCCATCTTCTTATTCTTCTGCTCCAACATCAATTTCTCCTCCCGTTCCACCTCGAGCAGATCTTCCAACTTCTTGAGCTTCGCTTTTGCATCGCTGTCACCTTCTGCCGAGTCTCGCGAAGCTATCCGCTCCAGAGTCGCCGGATCGGAAACAGTATTTGGAAGGTCAGGCCTTTGCCTGACAGCTCGCATACTCTGCTGTAATGCCATTGATTGACTCTGGGAAGACAGTTCCCACATCTGGAGTCTCTTCGATTGTGTATCGAGTAAATTCCTCATGGTCGCATTTTCCAGCTCCAACTCTTCCATTGTCTTCATGCCGCTAGAGGAATGAGATTCTTTGGTAGTTTTGCGATTTCCATCCCGTGATGTAGATGGCGATATGCCTTTCCTGCTATTCCGTAGTGATCGTGGAGAAGGTGGTCCAAGATTCTCGCGTGCATCAACAAACTCATCGGCGTCTTCTTCGATGGTTTCGGGTATGCTTTGAGCTGTACCTGGACGTCCTCCCGAGCCACTGAGTATGCCCGCGTATGATACTGTGCCACCGGTTGGTGGCACGAGATAAAAGCTCTCCTGAGGGCCAAACGATGGACCTATGTCGTCCCGTATAGCTCGCATTGCTGCTTTTGAGAACATCTTTGTGAAATCTGGGTCATCTGAAGACGGGGCTCGGCTCTTTTCTCTCTCTGACTTCTTCACAGGTGCAGTTTGCTCAGATGCCGGTGGTTGCTCAGGGTTGAGGGGAAAGCCTGCGAATATGAGAGGTGCTGGTATCTTGGAGAAGACATATTGGTAGCTATTGTAGAATTTCGAGAATGTGTTTTCGTTCGAGGAATGGACAGCTTCTTCTTTGGAAATTGCGGCCCGACTGTCCACGACAGGAGGTGGTATTCTTGCTCTTTCTGGAGAGACATGCCGCTGTGTATATCCCGGGCGATCAATCTGACTCAGTATACGGCCGCCTGCGTGCTGTGTCGAAAGCTCAGGTGTCGCAGGGAGCCCTCTCCGTTGTCGAGCCAGATTGTTTGTTATAGAGGAGGACACTTCTCGGGCAGGTCGACGTGTGCGAACGGGAGAGGTTGTGCGAGAAGAGGTGTTTGATATAATAGGGACTTCGGACTCCGACGAGGCTTCACGCGAAAGTGCATGCTTGTGGTCGTCTCCGTGTTTTTGGGATGTCTTCGACGCAGCGGGCGGTCCTTCTGATCGTAGCTTGATAAGCTCTGCTAGATGACGATGCTCGGCTTCAAGAAGCTCTAGGATACGAATAGCCTGAAGGAGGACTGGATGTTAGACTCTAGTCGCGAACGCCTAGAAGAAACAAACCTCTTGATCGTGTGTTCCCTTTCTAGCATTCGCAAACTCTCCAGCTGCCAGCTCATGCTGCTCCTTGGCAGAATCGAAGCTTGTCCGGTTTATCTCCGCCTTTTGAGCCTCGAGGGCGGCCTTGCGCGCAAATGTACGAGCGGTGGTGAGAGGTGCACTCTCCATGTCTGGTGGGCGGGGGTGTCTCGATATAACGGTAGATGCTTTGCTACGAGCATGAGTGTTCGCTCGGGGCGTTGACGGTATGATCTGCCCATGGATGGCTCCGAGCAGAGCAGTGGCCTGGTTCACGATGCTGATCCCGCCCGTCGCGTGGGCACCTTGGGCCATGTCATGCTAGTCCCAGACTGGAAGCTTGACTCTGAGATACACAGCAAGCAGTGCTTTGCTTTGAGTAACAAACATCAATTCTCATTGACACACCGAGCGCAAACCGCTCATCACATGCTGTCCACACGCAGCCTGTTCAAGCAAAGCAAGAGGCGTTCAGCGACGATGTTCCGCGTTGCCTCATGACCAGCCCCAGCCTGACCCTTTGCTACACCACTACTCTCGTACTGTTCGCAGGACCCAAATCCACCATGTCTGTTGCAGGCATAGACGACAGTAGCTCCGCGAAATGGAGTCGGTCCGGATTCAAGGATACCTTCAGACGAGGCCGAAGGCCAGCCTCTAGACGAGACTCGGACTCCAATTCGGCGGGCAGCGCATCCTTTGACAGGATCATCCCGACACTTGATGGGCGCCGGAGGAGCTCCACAGACTCCTCGTCGGCACTCAAGAAAGTCCTGAGCGGAGGGCGGAGGGGCAGACGGGCCAAGAACGAGAGCACTTCATCAATCCAGCGTCCTGAGACAGGCGGAGGGCATGGCTACCGGATCAGCAACGAACCACTCGCCGGTGCCGACCACTCGTCCACGGAGGAGCCGTTAGACGGCGGGGGCAGCGAGGACTACACAGAGGACGAGAATGAGGATGTGTGAGTGCTCCATTCCTTGTATTGTTTCCACTTGCCCAATTGACTGCGTTTCACCATCCTCGAGCCATTGTTGGGCCCTTTCTTCGTCGCTTCCCCTCGCGCATTCGTCCGTAGAGAGTTCGTGGTCAGCCCTCACAGCCACCTCCATGCGCATGCGACTGCCAGTGCCTTCTTCAGCTCAAACCTCCATCATCTCCATCAACTCGCCCCTTTCTATGCTTACGCCTACATAAACAAAACCGCACCTGGCCTGGCTGCCTTGATTTTACTTGTCTCGTTCCCTACACAAACATCGCTTTGTTCGTCCGTCAACGTCATTTGAAGTTACACGCGCTCTATACGTACCCCGGCCCTCTCTCGCTAATTCCACCGCGTCGACAGAACTCGTCCCTCAAGACCTACATTATCACCACACCAATCGCACGCCGGCTACCTAACACTCTCGTCCCCTCTCATTAACGCCGAAACCCTGGCGACTTCTACCTCTACCAGCTTTGCCAACCCCAGCTTGCAATCCCTAAGCGACTCTTTACAATCCAGAGGAACAGACAGCTTAAGCCCACCAACCGCTGCTACACAACGTCGAAGTCCTTCCCCAGGCAGCAGACTGAGGGAAGCCTTTAAACCCTCCAAAAGAGGCCCCGCGGCCATTTCGTCGAACGAGAGCGAAACTTCGAAGAACCAAACGAACGCAGGTGGTGGAGGATTGGGTGGTCTGCTGGCTGGGAAGGGACGCAGGAACAGCACAAGCTCGAAAGGTAGCCTTGTGCCAACTGCGAAAGTGTTTGACGATCAGCCCATTGTGCAAGAGCCTGGCAACAAAACACCCTCTCCCAAAAAGAGTTCCGCAACTCTTCGACCCATCATTACCGCTCCTGCTACTCCTCCCAATATTCATGGAACTTCCATAGCCACTGTCGTTACACCTCCCACCCCCACAGAGAATCGTCATCAGCGCCAAATCTCCAGTCCTACCGGTGGCGGTGGATTCTCTGCAGATGCCACGATCGAGAAGGATTCGAATTCGGGCTCAGATACGGCAAGCTCCTCCCAATCGCAGGCCGCGCATCGCCGAGTGAAATCGACGACTCTTGTACCAAGCAAACTGTCTAATTCCATATCAGCACCCTTGACGCCTGCTTTAGAAGAAGTGAAAACACCAGGTGGGAGTTTGACCGCGGGTCAAACCAGCCAAGGTCCCGGTGGAGGGTTTTTCTCGTCCATGTTCTCGGCTGCACAAAACGCTGCCAACTCCCTTTCCAGTACAATTGCTTCAAACTCGGGAAACGCTAGGAGCAGAAGCGGCACAGGTTCCTCGGATCCTACCAAAGAGGGCGGTGAGGAGGTGATTCTGCCCCCTGGAAGTCAAAACCAGCCTGCACAGCCAGGCCAACGCCAGCAACTAGCAGTAGAGACACTCGGATCTGGTAACCTTAGTTTGAGTCACTTGGGAATTTCGGAAAGTTCAGAAGTCTCGCCAATGACGTCCAATGTTGGTTTGGACGGAGGAATTAGCAACGATGAGCTGGCTGCCAAAGCAGAAGACGATGCTGCTGCACGGGCAGTCTCTGTTGCGTACAACGAGAAGCCAAATGGGGGAAAGGCAGGCTCTGTGGCGCCCAGCGTGGCCGACACAACGCGCACCGCAGAGGAGAATACACCTGGACGACTCCCAACCGAGCCTGAAACGTCCAGCGTCAAACGCCCAGGTAGTGTACGAAGTCGACTAAGTGGACGTCGGCGGAGAACCCGTGGCAGTTCTGCAGCTACTGGCAGCGCAATCGCGCCGCTCATTCAAGGCCCTGGGGGTACCACGGCTCAACGTTTGACTGGCTTCGCTGTCGCAAATCCGAAAAGGAATCGCGACTTCCACAACTTGTTTCGAAGTGTCCCAGACGATGATTATCTCATTGAAGACTACAGCGCCGCTCTTCAGCGAGAGATTTTACTTCACGGGCGATTGTACATATCTGAAGGACACATCTGCTTCTCGAGTAACATTCTTGGTTGGGTGACCAATCTAGTGATGAGCTTCGACGAGGTCATCACGGTTGAAAAGAAGAGCACCGCCATGATCTTCCAGAACGGTATTGTTATTCAAACCTTACAGGCGCGCAACGTCTTCGCAAGTCTGTTGAGCCGCGACCTGACATACGATTTGATCATAAGTATATGGAAAATAAGCCACCCCAACCTAAAGAGTTCGCTAAACGGCGCCCCTGTAGACGGCATCGGCACCGGAGACAAGACTGAAAAGGCTGGCTCGGTCATCGAAGACGGATCCGTCTCGGAAGAGATATATGATGAAGACGAAGAGGACGATGACGAAGAGGGAGACGGAAGTTTCATGGATGCCGCCGACGTAAGCACTGTTGGCAGTGAAGTCGGCGACGCTACTAAGGCTGTTATTCGTAAAGCTTCAGCTGCTGCGGTTGGAGCGCCAGCGAATGGCGGAGCTGTCAAATCGTCTGATGCAATGGAGTCTGCCCCCGTTGCAAGTGCCACGCTCGACTTCCCTGGACCTGCGACCCACGAACCCACAGATTGCGGCGATCAAAGTGCTCATCATGAAAAGGTTCTGATCGATACAACGATACCAGCTCCATTGGGCAAAATTTACTCTTTGATGTTTGGACCGGCTTCTGGCGCTTTCATGCGACGATGGCTTATCGAGGACCAGAAGTCCATGGAGTTGCAACTAGAAGATGATAAGAAAGGGCTGGGGGCCGATTGCAAGTCTATGACCTACTCCTATATCAAGCCCCTGGGCGGCTCAATCGGTCCCAAGCAAACCAGGTGCATGATCAGCCAAAGTCTCGAACAATTTGATCTTGAAAAAGCAGTTACAGTTGCCTGCTCAACACAAAATCCTGATGTGCCCAGCGGCAATGTTTTCATGGTCAAGACTAGGTACTGTCTCATGTGGGGACCTGGCAATTCCACCCGTGTCATTAGCACCTGCACAATCGAGTGGTCTGGCAAAAGTTGGTTGAAAGGTAACAGCTAAATTCCGCGATTTGATGATTGAGGCTAACATTATATCAGGTCCCATCGAGAAAGGCGCCAACGACGGTCAGATGGCATATGCAAAGGACATTGTCGTTGCTTTGCGCAATGCTGTCAGTGTCAAGGAAAAGTCCAAGACCGGGCTTAGAGGCAAGAACAAAGGTGGAAAGCGAAGGAAAGACACGACCGACGAGTCCAACTCATTCCAAGACAACGCGAATATGACTGCCGCAGCCAAAGGAAATGAGCCTGATTGGGGATTGCTCGAGCCACTCCGAGCTCTACTTGGTCCAGTAGCGTCTCTCCTAACTCCCACTGTTGTCATCTCCATTCTGAGCATCACTATTTTCTTAATGTGGTGGCGAACACCAGCCAGAACTGGCAGCGGACTTGGCTACTCCGGACTACCCACTCCGCAAAGAATAGCGGCATACGAGGAGATGTGGAGAACTGAAGAGTCGGAACTTTGGAACTGGCTGGAGGAAAGAGTTGGTCTTGATGGCCCTGCGCCTGCCTTTCTGAGCTCGCATGGTCGGTTGGATACATTGAGCAAACAAAGAGTCAAAGACATGGAGCAACGTCTTGTCAGCGAAGACATGAGCAAGAGACAAATGACGGAAGCAATCAAAATTACGCGAGACCGTCTAGAAGCCTTGGAGATGGCAGTCTTGAAGAGGAATAAAAAGCTGGACGATCCATCGCAGCCTGCGGATGCGCAAGTCCCATCACAACCCTCGATGTAGCGAATTTTTGAATTGGATATTGCATAACGCTTCATCCCTGTCAAGTAAAATACCCGAACCCGTCGTCTACTTACGTTGGTACTGGTGCTCAAGTTAGAATACGCCACAAGTGTACTAATCACTACAACTTCATAGGTATGTTTCGAAACTAATACCCGAACACCAGTATCAGTATAGCCCAGGCGATGTGGCAGGGCTCTTGTTTTGTGTACTGGTTGTTTTTGCTCTCATCCAAAATCCGCTCTTGAGTAGAGGCTAGTGTAGGTAACGGGTGTCAACGCTGTATCCAGTCACCGTCATCGGCCGTACCCAGCGTTCTGACGGTTTTCATTGTCCATTCCCTGGTAAATCAACGCAACGCCGTCTGCCTTCTCTTGGTGAAAGATGCCAACATTTATCTCGCTGCACGTTTCTCATCTACTGTTAAATGCCAGCTCTGAGACTGATCGATGATGTCCTCGGACATGCCTTCAAAAACCATTCTCTGTACTGTCACGGCAAGATAGATCGTTCAATGTGCTCATCATCTGAAGATTGCCTCAAGTCGTTTTCAGCATTCATGCGCTTCAGCTCAACCCTATTTCGATGGCGACATGAATTCCTCATCGCCCGTGTTGGTGGGCGACGAGACTGCGTGTAGTAAGATGGGTATTGCGGACCGGGAGTTGTGGTGGGATGATGCTCGTTTTGGTAGCTGGTTGGTTTATAGGGATATTTGGACGGGTAGTTGTCAGTTGCTTTACTGGGATGGGATACTGGAGTTGGGCAGGGTGTTGGTGCAGAGAGGTGTGGTAAGGCACAGTTGTTGAGTGAGAATCTCTACTCTCTCTGAAGCGAGATATGTCAGTCTCAGAATGGAGATGTATTTGAAAGCTACTGTGGTATGCATGTCAAACCCCTAGCATAATAAGCATGCACGCCGATCAAGGATAATTCCAAGCGTTCGTGCCTCGCCCTTGCACGTTTTCATCATCTTCGTCATGAGCTTTGACCGCCTGACAGACTTGGAGAAGTCTTAATCAAAGCGTCCAACACAGCAATGCACCGGCGCTCGATGGCCATGGAGAGAAGACCGATTTCACAGCCCAACTTTCACCTAACCAGGCGGTGGTAGTGACAACCACACAAGTCGCACAGTAGACCACAATATCCACAATGGCGTCGACGACCGAATCGACTCCGCTCCTCCCAAAATCCAGCCTCCAATCGCAAGCCAATCCGCCCTCGAGACCGACAAGAACAGTCACCTTCAATCCCACCGTCCAAAGCAGCTCCTCTACTGCAGTCGCCGGTCCGAGACAGCCGCCAACAAACCAACGATCGACCGCCCAATCAGGCCAACCCGTCCTAGCCTCCCTCAATGACAAACTGAGACGGAGACACAGCCAAGGCGCTGCTGGCGCTTTGCTTCCTGCGTTACCCTCTCAAAAGATTGGACCTCAAAGGACAACGAAGACAGCGCAGAAACTCAAGATCTTGCCTGATCCCGAGCACGGCGATGAGGGACCTGACGAGGAGAGCGGAAGAGATGTTTATGCCCAATTTACGCGCATCAAGGATCCGACTGCGAGGAGGGACGCGGCGAGATTGGGGAAAGAGGATAGGAAACGGTTGCCCCGTGTCACGGCATACTGCACGGCTGGGAGTTACAGGATGGAGGAATTGCAGCGCTATCTTAAAGGAAAATTGAGGTTGAGAGGCGCGGCTCCAAAGTTGTTTGACGAGTGTATCTACACGCCTTATCACTATGCGAACACCGATCCAAACCCGGAACATAATCAGAGGAGGCCCGGTGGAGTTTCCGAGCCGTCGACAGTCCATCAGAGGAGGTTTTCGGATTCGGCCGTGGAGGTGGAAAGTCACAATGAGCAGAGGAGGGAAGACATGATTGATATGCATACCTCGGGTGGCGACCTTTCACTCGACATTGGAGATGGTCCATTACTTGTGCCCAACCACGCCATGCCCATCGACGAGGATCCCTATTCTAGATCTATGCCCGACACCCTCGATTTCGATACCGAAGTACATACGCCCGAGGTGTTCCTATTCAGTTATGGTACATTGGTCATTTGGGGCATGACGTTACAACAAGAACTCCGGTTTCTCAAAGAGATGGCGAAATTTGAGGTTGAGAAACTGGACAAGGATGATGTTCAAACCGAGGATTTCAACTTCTACTACACGAGGGAGTATCAGGCAAGGATATACAACGATTTCATCTCGTTGAGGGATAAGAAGAATTACATGACCAAGTTGGCGATCAGTCATGCTTTGGCACAGAGCGTCAAGGTAGGCACTTTTTGGCACTTTGTCAGAAGATTCTCCAGCTAATGATTCACAAGACGTCACTTTACGAAGATCTAGTCGACGGCACAATTGAGACAACAAAAGAGATACCCGCCCAGATCGCAACAACGGGGAAAGTAAACCTAACCCGCCAGCAAATCAACATGCAAATCGGTACGTTCTGACGCGTCCTTTGAACAATCCAAAATCCAAGAACTGACATGCCACCAGGCGAACTCTTCATCCTCCGGATCAACATCCACCTCCAGGGGTCCGTCCTCGACGCGCCCGAACTCATGTGGGCAGAACCCCAACTCGATCCCATCTACCAAGCCGTCCGTTCCTACCTCGAAATGGACCAGCGCGTTGGACTGTTGACGGAGAGATTGGATGTCATAGCTGATTTGCTCGCTGTGCTGAAGGATCAGCTTAGTCATACGCATGGGGAGTATCTTGAGTGGATTGTTATTGTGCTGATTGCGGCGGAGATTGTGGTTGCCGCTGTTAACATTTTGGTGGATCTTTGGGCGGGGGTGGATTAGTAGAAGGGAGAGGAGGGAGTACTTGTACGATTCTCTTAGAGTTGATGAGAAGTGGGTTGAGGGAGCGTAGTGCTCTGTACGATTGGTGTGGGAGAGAGGAGGAAACCCTCGTTTTCCATCATCCTTGTCGTTGTTACTTGGTCTGTCTGCATGACTGCGCTGTTTGGAGATGTAGCGTTCATCGGTTTTTTGAGTTGTGAAGGGGTGAGCGAGTTGCAAAAGTCAAGCATGTCTATGATTCACATTGTTCCTCCAACACTGTCCATTGGAATTGGAAAAAGGTGTACGTTGGTTCGGTCCCGCTTTTTGGTGATGTATTTTGTGCGTTGTTTGCTTGCAGTGGGTGACTATCTAAGCATACAAGTAGCGTATGTCTGATGCTTCACCAAGGTTCTGCGACTGCACAGCCCGTTCACTTGTGAGTTGTGATCGTAGTGCTATAACCAGCCCATTCAGCTAAACAAAAAACAAGCGCTCGCTTCCGTTTTTTGAGTTCATTTCTAATACATCATCGGAGCGCTGGGTTTTGAGTGGAAAGAAGCTTTTTGTACTGTACTCGATTGCTGCCGTACCGGTTGAGAGGGACGGGAGATGTAGGACCAATGGGGTGAGAATGTTGGTCGCTATTTGAGTGTGGAAATGGAGGCGTGAGGGCTTGGTCTGAGGGCTTGGTCTTACATCTTGGTCACTTGCGCTTGTGGAAAAGTTGATGCGTGGGATGGGATGGGATGGGATGGGACGGAAGGTAATTATGGAGGATCATTTAGTGTTTTAAGTTGAGTTGACGATGCTTTTGTATTACATTTCGTACACGCCTCTTTTTCCCTCTTTTTAAGGCCGGTCGCGCTTTTTGCATCGCAGGTGTCGATGGAGCAGCGCCTTCCAATCATGAGTGATGCATCGTTGTCCAATCGTAAATGTTTCTGCTCGTCAATTATAGCGGTATTTCTGCTTTTCAGGCCTCCGAAGGGCCGATCGTTGGTGAGTTTGTGGGAGGGCTCTTCCATGAGGTAGGAATGGGCAGCATGCATAGTAGTAGTACAGATGATCCGAGTCGGGATCTTGGGTCGAGCGAGGCTATCGGTTGCCTCGGGCATGGTATCGATCGAGTAGTAATAGGGCGCTGTAGATTTCTTATTGGTAGTAGTTGTAGTCGTCATAATCATGCATCGGTTTATCGGCTCGTGGTCATGCTTCTGTATCCATGGAGCTCTCATGAGTTTGCTCCAGCGGTTCTGGAATCGTTCTTTTACGGGTACGTGCAGTTTCTCTGCGAACGTGATCGAGCTCTAATATCGTCACAGATTAACTCCGAACTACAACCAAATCATTACTAGAATGAACTTACGAGGCGGCCGACCATCAGAATCCATTTCTGCCCCTGAACTCTTGTTCTCAGCTGCTATTACGGCGGCCATTGCGGCAGCTGCTTTTTTGCCCACTTTTCCTCTCTGTCCTTTCTTCTTTGGCTTCTTGGTCTTCCCTTCAAAGTCGGATCCTGATGAGGCTGAAATGTCAGAGTTTGCTTGGGTGTTGTAACTCTTCCGCACGGCCTTTTTCATCTGTGCTTTGAGACCCGGTACTCTGGTAACTACTGACGGACGGTGAAAGTCACCATCGCCGGGGTCTGGCTCGAAGTTGGGAGATAGTAGCGGCAGTGGCGGTCCATCCATATCCCAATCCGGATCCTCTTGTTCGGTTGACTCTGGCTCGATGATACTTTCTCGCGGCACTTTGGCGGCTCGTTTCCGCTTCTTCGGCTTGACAGGAGCGGCATCCGGTACCGCGACAGGAGCTGGTGGCATGTGTACAGGCGTGTTTTTGTGGAACGGCTCAGTGGTATCCATAGGATCTCCAGCAGCTTCGTATGCCATTCCGTTTCTGTGGGAGGGATTAGCCGCGAACGGTCAACGAACTCTGCGCCACGATTGTACCACGTGATCAAACCGCAAGTTATTTTTAGAAAGGCCTGGACCACAAGGATGGACTTACGAAGGTAACGGGACTGCGCCAGATGAGCCAACGGCAGCCAGTACGGCTGGATTCGCTGGTTCGCGATGTATGGGCAAGTGTTGGTAAACCACATCTACGATTTGCTGAGACGAGGAGAACTTGACGAATATGGAGCCCTTGCAGTCGTACGTCGCTAGCCTGGCGGCCTCTGATCTTTGTGTTAGAATGGCGGCAACAAATGTTGGAGCAGCTGCAAGAATAAGAGTTTACCTTTTCCTGGCGAGGTATCCCCGCTCGGTTCAGGGCCAATTGCTGGTATGATGGTGGAGGCATTCGATGTCCGACTCTTGTTGGCAGCACGATCCTTGTTCTGATAGGAATCCCGGCATAGGTATTTGAAACGGTAGCCATCTGTGTGCTTCGTGTCCCAGGCTTCCTTTTCGAAGTATTTGAAGCCGTCGACCTTTTGGACCGAGGACAGAATGATGCGTCCAACGGCTCGCTGTCGCTTCAATTTCGATTTTGCGTCGCCGTGGGTTGCTACTGCGTCCGGTACCGAAAGCGCCATGGGCCCGTCCTGAGATTGATGGTGCGCCAGCTGGGGGAAATGGTCGAGCATGCCATCGCTCAGATCCGTCACAGTGAGCTTGACGGCGCTGTCGAAAATGAATTGAGCGTAGACGGTCTCTGGAACCAAGCGGTCCTTGTGACAATGCTCGATATGTGCGTGCAGACGGATCTCCAGATCGTCCAGTGACTTGCAATGGAATGATACATCTGGTTTTGGGCCTCGTATACGGACCTGGTTCTTCATGCCGCGAGTAGAGACGGGCTCGGGCGTTTGCAGCATGGGAGTCGCGGCCATTATCTCCTCGTGTTCGTGTCCTTTTGTTCGCTGGGGGGAATAGCAGTTTGCAAGAGACGGCGGAAGCGAGAGAGTCCCCGTTCTCTCCAGTCCAGGATGCGGCAGACCAGACCTGATCGGGCAGGCTGCAGATCTTGGCCTGGTAAGCCTGCAGAACCTGTGACTTGTGACTTGCGACCCTCAATTGAAGTTTTGGTCCATCAACGCGCCCGTCGTCCATCAACGCGACGTGCCAATCCACCGCAATTCAGCAATCCAACACTCGCAATCCCCCCAGCCCTCGCGCCCTCCCCCCGCCGTTTGCACCTGGGACCCTCGGTGTTGTTTGGATATTGCGATGCCAATGCGAGAGCCGCAGGCAACGCGAAACAACGTCCAACCGCGTGCATTTTAAGCCTCACCTCCATCCATTGTCCTTCTCCGACCGCTCTGCATTCCCATTCCCACTCCCACTCCCACTCCCACTCCCACTCCCATTCCCATTCCACCCGCGCACTCGTCGCGCCTTCCTTCCGCAAACATGGCGTCCGACTACAGCAAAATGACGGTCGTGCAGCTCAAGAAGCTGGCCACCGACCGCAACATCTCGGCTGCTTTGAAGTCGGGTCTTCGCAAGCCTCAAATAATCGAAAAGATCCAAGAGGCCGACGCTGCCATGTCCACCCAGGAAGGCGATGCTCCGGAACCAGTCCCAGCCCCGGGCACTGACGAAGAAGTCGTTGACGCTCCCGCACTGGTCGACGATGCTGCCGTGGACAAAGTTTCTGCTGTTGACGGCGACTCAGCCAATGAACCAGTCGCGCCGCCTCATCACGATCCCATACAGCCTGTCGAACAAGTCTCACCATCGGAACCCATTGCGGAGGCCACCTATATACCAGAACCTACCAACGAAGACATACCAATACCCGACGCCGACGAGCCTGAACCACCAGCCATCCCGGCGAAGGAAGCTGAGGCCCCCATACCTTCTGCCGAAATATCGGAACCACTGGTCGCTGCAATTCCTGCTGCTCAGCCATCATCAGACCTAAACACACCCGTGCCTCCCGAGGAGATCATCGAGGACAGTCGCAAACGCAAGCGGCGTAGTGCCACCCCTCCCGTAAAAGCTGAAGAGATCGCAGCAAAACGACTGAAGCAAGAAACAGCTCAAGACACGGACACCCCTGTCTCGGACGCTCCCCCGCAAGTTGTAGAGTCAATTGAAGTGGAGAGAGAGGCTGTCGAACAACCTGAACAGGAAGTCCCGGGTGAGGAGCCTCCGGCAGCAACGTCTCCCAAGCATTACGCTGGTTCCAGAGACGAGGAGAAGTGGTCAAGAGATGGCTTGTTCAGCAAGAAACACGAAACGATCGAGACCGCAATCGAGCCCGAAGATGACGACCAGATAACGGAACCTGCGATGCATCATGCGACAGCAGCTCTCTACATACGCGGTCTTCAACGACCCGTTCAGTTTGCATTGCTGGAACAGAGACTGACCGCTCTCGCAAGTCCACCATCAGCCACTGCAAGTAGCGACTCAAAGGTCATCCAAACTCTGCACCTCGACCAAGTCAAAACCCACGCCCTGGTCCTCTTCTCCTCGCTCTCCGCCGCCTCTCGTGTTCGATCATCCTTGCACGGTCGCAATTGGTTCCCGGAGGATAAATGGCGTCTGCCAGTATGGGTCGACTTCATTCCTGAGGAAAAAGTCGCGGAATGGAGTGCCAATGAGGAGAAGAATAATGAAGGGCGGACCGGTGGTCGACGATGGGAAGTGGCATACATTGAGAACCAAGACGGCGTCATCGAGGCTGTACACAGGGAAGAAAATGCCAACACATCTCTAGCACCGCGTCAACCTTCTGGCCCGGGCAGCTCGTTGAAAGAGTCGACAGGTCCACCCCCAAATGCTCCCTTGGGACCCAGAAGTTCACAAATACAAACTCGGCCCCCAACTGGTCCGGCACCAACACCCGGCATAATTCCACCATCCCAAGCCGCGACATTCAAGACCTTGGACGAGCTCTTTAAATTCACAGTCACCTCGAAACCAAAAGTATACTGGCAGCCTGTTCCGAGCGAAATGGCTGAGAAGAGGCAACAAGAGATGAAGGAACTAGGGAGTCGAGATTGGTATCCTGAAAAGATGCTGAGCACGGACAACGGTAGTGAGCTCAGGTACACGTTCGAGGGAGGAGCGAAGCTCGTCCATTCCGGACCGCACTTCACGAGCCCCAGAGTGAGAGAGCGAGAAGATATGCTGAGGCGGGGGATTGTGCCTCCTCCTAGGAGTGAAGGTCGTGGTGGTGGTGGTGGTGGCGGTGGACGAGGCGGTGGGAGGTTTGGTGGTGGAAGATCCGATTGGAATGGCTACCGAGGTGATGACAGCTATCGTCCCGGAGGTGATGGCGGTTATCGTGGACGTCGTTGAACAAGTGACCTTTTTGGACCTTCTAGACCTTGTCCCGATGTGGGATTCTGGAAGTTGGAGCCCAAGTTACGCCGTTGGGCAAGGGAGTCTCTTGGCCATACAACCCCTGGTGGCTTAGCCCAGCCAAACTGTATCAGATTCTTGACTTCCCGGGTCGTTTGGAAGATCTAGGGAGTGGGGAGTTCAAAAAAAATTGTACAATGTGTATCAGTAGCCATTTTGGTCTGGAAGAAGAGTGCAGCGAAAAGAACTTGGGCAAATTAGTAGACGATAGCTCACGGCTGGTAGCTATTAGCTATCAAAGGGAACAAATCAAACAGTACGAAGAGAAAATGAGATACCATCGGCCACAAATGCCCTTTATGTTTCTCTGCATTTCTTGCCACACATTCCAACTAGAGAGGGAGAGGGGGGGGGAGAGAGAGATGAGAGTCCCGATATACAGTATGATAAATGACTGTGTCCACCTGAACTGACTGACTGACCTCCCGTATGTGTGTCTCGATGGTTTCGTTGTAAGATTCCATCCATAGAACTCAAATCAACCGGGTGGAGGGTGGAACGATTATACTACCCACACACCCACACACACACACACACACACACACACACACACACACACATACACACACATACTAGACGGGATTCCTTTCCTTTCCTCTTCCGCCATCTCAGCTCCTCCTCCGAGAGGTCGACTTCCAATCCAAATCGATGAGCTGTGAATCCGTGCCAGAGAGTCACTGGATAGCCCATGATGGCAGTGGCTGCTCCTCCATGGACGCTACGCTCTCCTGTTGATCCGAAACACCAAGGGAGTGAGTGCCCTTCGTGGTTGAGAAGGCTTAAAACATCAACAGAGTCGAAAACAACAACCTATTCCTCGCAATCACAAGCCAAATCTCAAAATGGAAGTAGTCAACGATAAAATGCACCCGAATTCAATTTCACTAACGTCATCTGTTCGATTCCCACAATCCATTGTGAGATCAACAGGCAAGCTCAAAACCCTTTCCCTCGAAACCTATCTCACCCCAGGAGACGAAAAGATAACAGCATACCCGCAAAAAAATGCGCAGAGGAAGGAACCGCCGGTCCTTCCAATGCAAAACAACGACAAAGACTCCAAAAGGAAATCCCAACAATCGCTCAAAACACTCCGTGAACACCTTGCCAATGTATGTATAACTGGAAAAAGAAAATGTCCGAAGGCTTCTCAAAAAAGGAGCCCCCCAAGCGAAAAGTACTTTTACCGCCACTGCGTCTGCTGATAGCTCGATCGAATCGTCCGCTCAGGAGGGGAGATGTGGTTGCCGAGAAATGGGAAATGAAAGAAGAGGAATCCGCAAAATTACAAAATCCAGCAAAGCAAAACAAGCCTCCGAAAGGAACTATCCTGGCCCATGATTCCTTGTCTATGCCTCATGCGCCGATGATGTGGACAATGAAAAAATACCGAGAAGAACAAAGGGAAAAAGATCAAACTTCGCCAATCTTGTAGCTCAACGACAAGCACGAAGCGAAGGAGTAGCAAGCGACCTGGAGTGTGGTCAGGTCGAATATGGGCGGAGTGTCGCCTATGTTCGTATGCTAATTTTTGGTTGTTGTGGATCAGGCAATGAAGCCCTCCACCCTTTCTTTTAGATTTCCACAGTACGTCGTGATGTCGTAGTTGTTAATTATAAACATGGGCACATTCATTTCAAAACGACTTGAGTCGTCGAACGTGAAGCTCGTGTGTCGGTTTCGTCCAGTCGTGTCTGCTATTGCGCAAGGACTTGAAAGGGGAGTTCGTGGAGAGCAGGGGAAGGGGAACGATATTGTGCAAGGAGTCGAGGCGACGTCGTATGGAACGAGCTGGGAGTGGGCGTGCTCGAGCGAGAGGCGCGAATCGAATCCTGAGCTCCATCGAACTGGACGGCCGGGCGTGGGGATGGAGGACTGCTTGACGCTGAAGATCGGCCGCTGTTGGGTGCGCTGGCGTCAGAGTCATCCATCTTTGACTCGTCGGCCGGAACAGGAGTAGCGTTATCAGGAGTAGGACCCTTTGATCCAAACTGTATCGCTTGTCAGTATGGGGACCAAGGCCAGTCCGGGAAGGTTCAACGTACGTAGCAGAACTTTTGGATCAAGTCATGGTATTCCTGGGAGCCCAGTTCGGGACGGGAAGAGGTGATGTTGGAGGGATTCGCGCCAGCGGATTCAACAGGTTGAACCGCAGGCGCAGACGTCTTTACAGGCTTGGAAAAATAGTCGCCAGACTTGACTCGCTCTTTGTTTCCAGTAACCGGAGCGGTGGAGGAAACTTGAGCATTGTTCAACGCGGCAGACAAGGACGCTCCAAAGTCGTAGCGGGTTGCGAATGCACCGCCGGCTTGTTGTTGTCCGCGTTTCTGCTGGGTGGGATACAAGCTGCCTTGGCGAGACTTCAAGCGCAACGCGGGTGCCGGAGGGTCTCTGAGAACAGTGGTGCTGGCGCCAAACTCGAAGCCAGAGGAAAAGTCATCGTCAGCGGCTGGGAAGGACCGTGGGCGGGGCAAAGGAGAGTGACGGCTACGTGGGATGGTACCAGTCGTGCCAGCGACACGCCCCTGCCTGGACTTTCTTGGCACAATCTTTTTAATAAAGTCAACCTGGTAATTCATCGTGTTGTTGTTATCCCAATGCTCTTGCCCAGCAACGTTGTACCGCACGCAGATAAGCATTGTCTTGGTTTCCAGATTGGCCTGGTCGGCCAATTTGATGTTGAAGTTGAAACGATCGTAACCATCGTTGAGTTGCTTTTTGCGTACGTCGTTGTTGAACTCGCAAACCACTTCTGATGTCGTCTTCCAGTAATCGAGTGTAAATCGTGCGACGACCCATTTCTGGAAAGCGATGTTTGCGCAAGCGACGTTTCCGACCAGAGTCTTGTTGTCCGCTGAGAGATGAATTTTTTCCACTCGCACCGGCTGGTACTGACGATCGATAGAGTCGCGGGGAAAGTTCAGCGTGCGGATTTCCCACTCGACCTCTTTGGCTCTTTTGCTCTCCTCGTACCCGAATGGATACTCAGACTCGCTATCGAAGAGTGACTCGACTGGTGATGAGCCAGCGCTGACGGCAGCAGGTTTTTCCGTCTGAAGGAAGTGTCGTACATGTTCGATAGCTTCGTCAAAGTGCACGTTCTTATTGTAAGTAGGAGTGCCAGGCGCGCTAGAAGGTCGGCTGCGGCGATGTGATGAACCTCGTAGAGCAGGCTTAACCAGCTCACCGGATTTCTTTCGAAGCAATGGCGGCTTCATCAGAAGATCATCATCGCTGTCATCATCCGACGACGCCACCTGCGAGGGCATGTCACTGATGGTCGAGAACTGGATCTCACTGGACGATCGAGAGTGCGAAATTTTCCTTGCCTCAGGTGTGAGCGCCGGGCTGGCGGTGCGAAGAGTCGAGGCGGACGGCGTTGCGGCATTCTCAGTAGACTGCGTACCGTCTTGCTGTGTGGGTGAGGCCCCACGGTTCGGAGTGACCATCTTGTCTTTGAGATGTGCTGCCAAAAGCTCTACTTGTCGGCCCCGGCCACGATCCTCTTCGTCGGAAGCTTCGGATGGCGATACTGTCGAGTCCTGGGTCAAGTCTGGGACTGCGAGTGAGTCTGCACTGCCATGCGAGCTCGCTGTGCGGGTACCATGGCTGATGTGGTGATTGCCGTTGTCGATGAGTTGATGAGGGTCAATGGGAGCCAACTCTCCGTGATGAAGCTGAGTGTGGTGAGATTGCTTGTCGGTTATCGACGGCGTTCGTCGATGCTGTTGGAGGTACGTAGCAGAGCGTGATCGAGGCAGACCTGGTCGTCCGTTGACGGAGTGTTGATCGTAAGATTGATTGCGGCTCAGCACTGGGCTGTTTGGGCTGGAGGTGGCAGGCGACCGCGAGGTTGGAGGTGTGTAAGGCATTCCTTCTGACACGGCTGGGTGTTGCGAGGATGATGGACTAATCAGGTCGCGATCATGAAGAATTGTGGGTATTAAGAGCTGATAGTGATGTTAGCAAGCGGAAGCATTATTGCGGTGGTGTGAGTGCGTGAAGAGTTGGGATAAGGAGAGAAATGGTATTGTCGGTGTGTGGAATTGATTGGGAGTGATAGCAACAATGACGGTGTTTACCTACGTGACGATAAGTAGAAAGGCCGTGAAGCAGCGCTCACAGTGGGCGGATAAAAAGGTTAGTAGGTGGAAGCCGGTCCTGTTACTGGGCCGAGCGATTCAAGCGTTGGTCCTGGAATGTTGGACGATGGAGCTTGGGAAGTGGCAGCTGTGAGGGAGCAGCGGGAGTGAGTTTCGTGCCTGCCGAGTGTTGGCGGTGGTGTGGTGGAGATTGTGATTAGGTGTATATAGGTAGGATAAAACCGAGGGGATGGCGCGTGGATCGATGAGATATGGCAATCTGAAGGATCAAACACGGCGGCGTGCGAGGTGAAGAGTCAGGGCGAGGGTCGGAGAGGGATATCAATCCTCATTGAATGTGGAGGAGGAGAGTTGGTGAGGATGAGGGTGAGGGTGGAGAGATATTGAGGATATCTTGTTGGGCGCTCTGGAACGATGCAGACGACTAGGATGTTGCTGCCGGCGCTCACCCAAGGCTAGTGGGAAAAAGTGCACAGACGGCTATGAGCACCAAGACGCTTGGGTGTAGTGGTGCCGGGGGATGGTGACCAGGATGCAGCGTAGGGTGGGAAACGGTCCAGGTGCGCAACAGCGGCGGCGAAGACGAGAGGCGGGGGCCGCCATGTCGATCAGAGGACTTCTGGGTACTGAAGACGACTCGACACAGGCTTCCCAATCCGATCACCACCGCGGACGGGCCGGAGACGCGATCAATTTGCAACTCGACGGGCCTGCCTGGCCTGCCTGGCCTGCCTGGCCGTACATAGTACAGTAGTAGCCATGGAGGATTGGAGGGGTACGAGGTACTGTGGTAGATTGGCCTTGCCGGGCAGTCAGCACACTGCTCGTCCGTCCGGGGCAGGCTTGCTATCGGCGGACGCAATACGCACACCACAAACAGTACACACACACAGTACAGTTCAACAGGCTGTGCTCTACACATTACTGTGTGCACGCCGCTTCCACCCCGATCCGCTCGCATCAGCAAAACAAAGGCACGGTACAAAGGTGCGCACTGTGCTGCGAATCTCTCGCTCGGCACACGAACGGCACCATAGCCTGACATCATTTCTCGCATCCGCCGTGTTTAGATTGGACCATGTGTTGTGTGTTTCCTTTGCTCGTCAAGTCCAAGTCCAAGTCCAAGTCCAAGTCCCAGTCCAAGTCCACGTCCACGTCCACGTCCAAGCCCACGCCCAAGCCTTCCTTGGTCAAGCCCTGCAACTACTACGCCACACTGTCGTCGGCGCTAGCGAGCAAGCGCGGGTGGGTTGCCATCCGCTTCTGTTGAGTCGTTCGCCAACCACAGTCAGCGACACCCTCCATGAGTCCTTATCTGATGCTCAACATCCGCATCTGTATCCTGCGTCTCCGCGCCCTCTCGCTCACCGTGATCAAGACCACTCCCCCTCCCACTCCACTTTCGAGCTCTCCTGATTTCGCCCTCGCCGTGGTGGTGCGACCAGCGGTGCGGTCCTTGCGTTCGTCAAGCGCTGCTCCGCCGCTTTTGGTCTGGTCTCTTCAGCTGCACCTCGTTTCGAGCACGGACATTGGTCGTTTCTGTGCTGAAGAACGTTTGCAGCTCGGAAAGTTTGGTACTTGACTGCTAGAGGGCCGCTGTCAACTCTTCAGCACCCCCAGACGATTCAGTCTACTACATCTTGGATGCCGTTGCTTCCATGGTACCTTTCTCATGTCGTCCCAGAAGTCGAGTCCATTCCAGCAGATCGGATCATTTCTTGCTGCTGTGGTACGGGAGCTGCACCCATCCGCGCATGCAACAACGAGTAAAACGCGGTTGCTCAGACATGCACAAACTGCACGGCGGCTCGGTCTCCTCAACTATCGGATGCCCGCACGCCCGTTCTCGTCTTCTGGGCCACAGCCGTTCTTCCATCGTTTCGGCCTTCGCCTTCCTCAATCAATTCTGACCAAACCCTCAACGCACAAATGAAAACCTTCCAGGGACTTGCCAATAATTTTCGCGTGGAGTGATAACTAAAGCCAACACATTGGCTACAATTCCAGAATAGTATTCTGCCGTCCTTTGGGGCTCTTCGTTACAAGTAAGGTGGGAGACGTTGGCTATAGCTTCCCCACACTTAAACTTTGTTGTTGTAATTATTGAAGAAGCCGCCGCCGCCGACGTTCATAGAATCTCCCTGTTCACGTACTTACTGTACAGGCCGACCAGGATAGCGCACGTATATCAGCCAGTACTTTGCTCGCATGTTTTCCCTGACTCGAATCCGCACAACAAAGGTGGATCATTTGACATCTTTGTTTACCCCATATGTTCTCCGCAATCCCGCGCGTCACCGAACAGTAGTCTACTGAAATTAAGTTGCATTTCGCATGAGCGTATATGTTATACCCGAGCGGGTCCTATGATGGCCGTTGTCCCGGCTTCGAATTGGCTGCGAGACGCGCGAGGGCTGTGAATTTGACTTCCAAGGCAGCTCGCTAGTATACGAGCAATCCCCGGTTTCCCAAAACACCATCTCGCGGCCACAGCTTTTGCATCCAGGGCTCCGATGCATCCCGCTTCGGATTCTACGGAAGCCATCAAAATCCCTGCATCGGATACTTTGTTGCGAGTGGTGGCCTTGGATTGCATTTGCATTCACAACTGTACCTGTCGCTCCTGGACGCGTGATCAAGATGTCCTCGATGATCTAGGTACCTACTTCGAAGCTGCCGCGGAGCCGTAAGCCACCACAGCGGCATTCCCCTTGACATCTTGAAATTTGGACAAGCCGCCGATTAGACTTTGACGCTTAAGGACGGCGCTGACCAACCAGCGTCGAGTGTCGATGGATGTGGCTGGAGTGAATCTCTAGTTGCGCATAGCTGACCAGTCGCTGAAGCTGCCAGTTCACCGCAATTTTGAACCTTTTCCTTGCTCTTTCTTTTTTGCTAGAACGTGTCGTGCTAACATTGCGATGGCACTAGAGATCGATGCAAGAAATCTACGTATGATCCCTCATGACGAAGCAACACTTGCTCAGCATATTGCTCCGCCGGTTCGTGGGCAGAGTGATTCTGCGACTTCGGCATCCTGGTTCGCACTGCTTAAAGTTCTTTTAGGAAGGGCTTATCACCGAACGGTGATTTTTCCAAGGATGCTGAATTGTAGGCCTGTGGATATCATTCCATCCGCCTCTCATGTTCCGCATGTCTCCACTCACCGGAAACATCAAGTGCTTCAGGACACGATCGCATAGTGGGTCGACGGGGCATGCGGCAAGTCCTACTGTGGTATGCGCTCCTCACAATAAGAATTGATGTGATGATAATCGACGAACCCATGGTACTCGAGATCGCTCACTCCGAACTCGCTTTGAATGGAATTTCAAAACAATCAAATACTCCGCGGCGGCTAGAGAGGGCACGTTTACGGTCTACAGCACGCCAGCCTTGAATTTCTTGGACACGCACCCAGGATACGATCGCTCCACTATCAAATCTGGCAAATGTTCGAGCAATTGTCTGATCTGGTCTGCTGCGAGGCTGATAAAGCCATGGAATTTTTGTGTGCCACAAACGGTCCTTCTCAATGCCTCGCAGACCGCTCACAGCACCTAATCTCAAATTGGAAAATCCAGCCAAAGACCGTGGAGAAAATTCTCCTAACGTGGCCTCCCCCACGCAAACGCTTGATCAAGCTGTAGCCTGCGAGCGCAAGTTCATGCAATTCGGAGCTGATAGGTACAGCCAACAAAGGCGTCCGCCAAATCCCGCCAACACGCCAATGCTGTCCACTCGCATCAATCTGGCAACAGGCGTCATTGTTCCTACACAGTACTACTAGCGATCACCCTCCAGCAAAAATATAGATTGCTCTGCATACGCATCACGGAGTCCATTCCTCAGCACAATCACAAACTGGGTCCAGCGCATTCGCTAATAGCGACAAGATCATACCAAGGACGTAAACGTAAACAATAGTCCTGATAGATTGCAGATTTTTACGATCCTAGATCTTGGACATCACCCTGGATCGGATCATCCTTATCTTCGTCTACTTATAGCGAGAGATGTACGGCGTCAGAACTTTGCTGTGTACCTCTAGTACTGCGTATTTCGCATTGTTGCGAGGTTACACCTTGCCATTTGATGGCACAAAGGCAGAGCTCTGCATCCCAAGCGTACTGTTATCTCGCCAAACAGTCGCAAAAGTCTTGGTGAGGAATTTCTTTTGAGATTGGCAGATTGCCAGGATGTCATCGCGATTGTGGTCTATTCGGGCCCTCTTTCTTACAACGTGTAATCGGTGAGTGCGCTGACGCCACGCAACGGTCGTGAGCGAAAGCGGAGTGGTTCCAGCAAGTGTTGTTCTTATAGATTGCACACCCTTATCTCCTTTGAGATGCAGGCTGCACATCACCAACGGCAATCTTTGGCGAGCTCCACTGAAAATATGCAGGCTGAGTGGCGCAAATAAGAGCTGGTCAAAGCTCTGAGATGTCTCAGAACGAATCAGGGATCCACGCGGTAGTGTGGCTGGAGGTGAGGGGCATCTGCGAGGATCCGCACAACTCTCGCAAAATACCCTCGAGGATCCCCATCCTCAAATGCCCCTCCATCCTATCAATCCACCATGCCGTAACCTGCAAATAGCAATCCCTCCACCTCCTATCTGCAACGTATGCTTTGATCCTCAATATCACTCCACCAGAGCAACCAACCACCGCAAGGCAGTCAGTTCGGTATCCTTCTAAGTGCCTAGACAGCAGAGCACCGCTGTCTACGTTGAGAACTCTTATCAGATCGACATTGATGGCGAAATCCTCTATCGCTGTGACTCCAGAATGTTGCCAGAACTTACACGACCTCAATCTTAAGGATTGCAGGTGTCAATCCAACTTCAGCTCGTCGTCGCATTGATGGGCTCTGGGTTGAATGATCACGCCGTGCCGGCTAACAACGGTCTCACCTCGAATCACATCGCAGGCAGAGCACGCATCAGAGTCAATCTGGAACTACTACTGCACTCCACAAGACGCCAATGCAAAGGATGGCGAGGCCCCTTGCCTACCGTGCGTCCTCAGATTTCCCCGGCTCCTGGCGGCATGGAGTCGGTGAGCCATTTGCAACATGCGATTGGTGAATTTGCCATGTTCTACTCAGAAACTTCCAGTGCAATACCTTGATAAGCCGTGCACTAACGGAGCCGGCTATAATGAGCCTCTCTCTCGCTTCAAAAGATGAAAGGAATGTTTCTGCGCAACCCTCGGCGTGCCACCGGAGTTTTGTTCAGCAGACGTAAGCTAATCAAGGAGGAAGAGAGGAGGTGCTGCAGATGCAGGCCTCGCAGTATTACACGCATAGATGAAGTCCCAACGCCGCAAAAGTCGTAAATGAAGAGGCGCGTAGGAATATCTGAGACGTGAACGACACCCCTCTTTCACCAGTTCAATCGCCATAGAGAGGAGTAATTGTGCCACAATTCGTTATCAAAATAGGTCTCGCTATCTCTGTCGCCACATCAGGATGTGCACGATCCCAGCGACACATCTTCCCTTTCGGTCAGGTAAGACTGGGTTGATAATGCACCCTCAGACTCCACCTCCGTCTCAACCAACCGTCCAGCCCTTAACCGCGTGAGGCTGGACACTCCTGTCAAGCATTACACACATAAAATCCTTCGCGATCCCAAATCTCGAGCAACGCCTATTCACCCAACAAGACGAAAGCAACCCTAGACTTCAAGATTGTTGATGATCCAGTCTCCCCGCATGCAGTCGTATGTAAAAGTAGCATGGACCCCTCTTTCCTGACCCCTGAGATAGTCTAGCCGTGCCGTCGCGGTCCCTGATAGTACCAAAGTAGATTGAAAGATGGTGGTGAGTATCCACAATACTATCAACAACAATGCAGGGCCTCATCCTCGCCCTGAGCGGCTGTGTCGTGCTGGAGATCATCACATTGATCTGCAGCGTCTCATATGGAATCAATCTGGACGGTGATATCCAGTCAAGCGATCAAAGGAGGTGTAGTTCAACCGCAGCGCTGGGCGAGGGCACGGGACAAACCGATCAACTTGATTAAATTTTGAAGAAAACGCAAGTAGCTAGGACTTGCGAGCCTTCTACTGTGACAGGCAATGTTCTAGCTTCGATGATTGCCTGGAATATACTCCGTCCCGCGATCGAGCTGCATCTCGGTATAGCTTTCGATCTAAAATTACTATTTGAGGGTCTGGACGGGAATCACGAAAAGCGCGTTCTGCGAAAATAAAAAAAGACAGCACGATGGACCGGCGATCACTGGGAACCAAATCTGTCCCGCAATCGAGACGGGTGTAGGTACGGAATTCCATGTTCTGGAGGGAGCACGTTGGGTCTGCCAGCCTCCTCACCCAAACTTCATCGACGACGCTTAACATCGCCATGTACACGGCGCGCATTCTGTTCCCGAAATACCACCACTGAAATACTGTGGAAATGATGCTCTACAATTCAATAGCCAGGACTCGACAACCATCGATCTCAAGCTGAGCACAATACTGTAGTTTCATCGACGGTCGGAAATCTGGTGAACTAGTCGCGATAGTACTTGGCTGTCAATCAGACAAGATTAGGTGAAACCACGGCCCCAGAGATTGAGATAATGGATCAACATTTCATGATCATGAAAAAACGGACATCGTCGACGGCCTCAAATGCGGGATGAGTTACCCTGGACGGCCTCGCTGTATCTTGCATTCGGACCGCATCAGGAAGACCCTTCCTTCTGCAGGCTCAATACAGGCCGTTATCGACGGTCCGTTCAAGGGTCTATGATCAATATTTACATGAGGGCGTACCACGGTTTGTAAAAATATGCGATAAGACCCACCCAACTCATGCAGTTCCAAAGCAACGAAGACCCTTGACAGACATCATACTGTTGCAATCACAATCACCCATTTTATCGGGTAGAATCATATTGCGCTGTACGCGCCAAGTCATTACTCCCAGCGATAAAAGAGTAGTATCACGGATCGCCACTGGTGTCTCTCAACACTTTCGTCGGAGGCACCCAAGAAGGCCCACAATTGATGTTTTCTGGGTCTGGGGAAGGAAGCGAAGATGGAGGTGGAGACGGAAACGGCCTTCACCTGCGAGAAAATTATGGATACCGAAGCATCGCTTGCCGCCCATCAATGATGGTCCGCTTCAGGAGAGATGCTTGAGGGGGAGTGAAGAAGTCTGTCACCCCATGCTGTAAGTGGAGTTGCTGGTTGCGAGGTCGGCAAACCGTGCTGGCGCGATGCAGAATGCAGCATCTAGCGGGACGAGAGGTTAGGAGGCCTCGTTTGGTCTGGAATTTCTCATCGGGGTCCGCCGATGGAATCGACTTGTTCGCGATACACGCGCTTCATTGGTGACTTCGCTTGGCTGCACTGGAGGATGGGGCAAAATGCTACACCACGACCGTTCACCAACATGTTGAGCGAGTTCATCCAAGTCGGCACGAAATTTAGTGAATCCTCACCAGGATCGTCAAGCCGGCGCGTTGACGGTTGGTCTCGACACGGTTGATCACAGACCCTGAACCGATTGCCGATAACAAACCCTGATCACACAGCGTCCATATGAGAATCACCTCACTTCCAATCTCGACTGTTTCCCACCGTTGTAACCGTTGTGGCAAACCGTTCATGCACCTCTTGCAAATTTTCCGCTCGCTCAGACACGAAGGCGTTCGAACGGGCACAGTCCAATCAAATCGCGTGGAGAGCTTACGTGGAGTCTGCAGGCTGTCTGACATGTGAAACGTTGGAGCCCGCGGAGAATTCGTGGGGATCATGCCTGCTCGACTATCACCAACGCATTGGTGGTTGGCAAACATCATACGCGCCCGAAACCCAACTGATATCCCAATCTTGACCTCTACATGGAAATAGTTATCATGGGCTGATGCTGATCTCGCTGGATAGGCTCATTGCGGAGAAGCTGGTCTATGCAATCTCTCTTGGCTTTGGGGATTGCATACGGTCATATTGCATGAGGGCAAGCAATTGAGGGGAGGGGATACGATTCGGGGACGCGGCGTTTTTTGTCAGGAGATCGGTTGTGGTTGGGGTTTTTCATCGGTCAGGCCATTGCTGACATCTGGCTCCGTGAACTTGAGATACTTGTCGGTACTTCTGGTACAAAAAAGGTACAAATTCGATGGACGGTAAGAGGAAGGCTCTGATTCGTTAGGACTTGACGATCACGTGTAAGATCTCCCGCGACGATGACGATCCACTCCGACAACTCGAAATTTTCGGGGCGCGATTGACAACACCGTACGAATCCTGTCGCGAAGCCATTGCCATCAGGTCCATCACGGGAACTCCCCGCTCGTGCTCCTGCTGCCCAACAACCACCCATGAATCCTCCGCTGTCGCATGGCCGCCTCCTGCGGCTCGCATCGTCGTCCCTCCCTCGTGCCACTCGTCCAGTCATCCGCCCCGCCAGCGCGTCACGTACATACTTCTCGGCATCACGAGGTGAAGCCCTGCAACACAGACAATGGCAGACCTACCTTTCACGTAGCAATACACGATCATACCCGGCATCTGCCTCGTGCAATGCCCCGCAAGCAAGTTGCCGCTTGTACTCCTCCACCAGCGAGCAAACGCCCGGGACCCCCGAGATGCCGGACCATTTGGACGAAAAGGAGAAGGCCATCTTCAGGAAGCTTACAGATGGCTTACAGCCGACGGCACTAGAAGTATGTCAACGCTGAGGTCGGCCGAAGATCGGACAGTTCCCGGAGGCAAACCAAGGCTTGGACACGCAGCTGACAGGCGCCTTAGGTCCAAGATGTTAGTGGAGGTTGTGGAAGTATGTACGCCGTGTCTGTTACATCGGAGAAATTCAGAGGCCTGGCGGTCATCAAGCAGCATCGGCTGGTAAATGAGATCTTGGGGGAAGACATCAAGAGCTGGCACGGGATCCAGCTTCGTACCAAGGCTCCGTGAACGCGTGAGCTTGGATATGCCCGCCTGCATCTATAAAGCAGCAATCATATCTCCAAGGACATTTCCAAAGCATATTCGTGGCATGGAAGAAACAAGCGAGGCGCCCAGCCTCGCACGATTCTCTGTGAGCTGGCTCCTTAAATCGTCAACACAAGGACCGATTGTGACGTACGTGGTTTGCATGGCAAAAGCTTTGCACTCTCAAGGCCATGGCACTGCTGGCAGCGTATCAACAAACACTAAATCGCCAACGCTTCGGATCGCGTCCGAGGCCAACCTCCAAATTATTCTCTACGTGTGTAGGTATACGTGTAAATAGAACAACAACAACATGGGCCGCATGGATCCACCTGTTGCCCGAGAACACGCCAGATCATATGACACAAGCGTTGTATGATACTAGGTAGTAGTATATCGGTGACAACAGCTACTGAATCGGAAGCCGGAATCCAGACACCCCGTGTTCCCTTTCCCTCCTTCCCAGAACAAAACAATACTTCCTACCTAACGTACCCCGAAAACACACTTTTCGAGTTCCGTCGATGCAGCAATGCGTTCCGACCGAGACGAACCCCCCTCCCCCCCTCCGCCATCTTTTTTGCTGTCCTTGCCCTGCGCTCTCCCTCGGAACGAAACGCGTTTCGCTAAGTTTCCACTGTGGAGCTTCGTATTTTGTAAGGCCACCACCACCTCTGATATTCACCGGGATGGGCTGTTCGCTTAAGCGCTCAGCCACAGATGAAATTTGTAGCTCAGAGGTAGATCGCGATAAGGTGTCACACTGTTGGCACTCTTCTTTCCGTATCGTCTTGAAGCGCTGAGAAGAATGATTGCGACGTGGTGGTGCTGTGGATTTCTGGGGTCTTGTCGCTCTGTTTTGGAGGTTGGGTAATGTGCTTCAGCCTCGCGGTGTGAAGGAGAATATGTATGGTGATGTGGGGATTGAGAGGGGTTGGTGGGGAAACGTGATGGTGGTGTTTTTGGTTTATGCGCCAGTTGAATGTTAGGGAACGTGCTTCAGCCTCGCGGCCTTGATGAGAACACGCATGGTGAAGCGGGAATCGAGAGAGAGGTTGGTGGTCAAACGTGATGGTGGTAATCTTAGTTTATGCGCCAGGTAAATGCTAGGGAACGTGCTTCAGCCTCGCGGCATGAAGGAGAACACGCATGGTGAAGCGGGAATCGATCGGGGGGGTTTGGTGAATGTGACGGTGGTGATCGTGGTTGTTGATTTGCCGTACTTTGGGCTGTGACTTTACCTCTTCTATGGAGTCATGCTCTTTACAGGGAGTCGGTGTGGTTTTTAGCTTTATCTGTTCTGGGCTTGTGTGGTTTCGGCGCGCTTCAGGCTTTCTTGTTTTGAGAGGTTGAGAAGGTCGATGTGAGCAATGGACATGGCTGATCGATACCTTATCTCGAAGACGGGAATATGATAGCTTGAAATTTATGGGCCTTGGCTATCCGTCAGAAGATGTGGAATCGAGGTCGCCTTCTTGGAAGGGGATTTATTTCCAGAGATGAAAAAGAGATGGATTCGGGCAAAGGTTTTCAGATCTTGGTCTCCATAGAATACTGGTTTTTATACCTGTTTTATGGGAACTCCCCCGACTATTCCATGGTTCACGTTCACCCCTTCGTATTTCCTGATTTGATTTCCTCGACTCTTCGCAGGGCTTTTCTCTCGACATTTCCCTCGCAGAATGACATCTCGAGCATCTCCAACCCCCTTTTCTCAATCAAATCTCCTTCGGCGCAGTCTTTTCCACACAATCTACTTCTCCATCCAGCCAGGGCGATTACAAATATCAATACTAAGACTTCTTCTCCTTTTTTTCCCGGAAGCTACCTAAGTCGAGATGAACGGGTAGATACAAAATCATTCTTCCTTCAACATTCTTTGTCCACGTTGGAATACAGACAAGGAATTACTACAACAAAACAGGATAGATCAAGAAAGCTGCAAGTCCTGACTGAAGTTGACATTGGAATACCTCGTGTTTGACCTTGAATCTCTCCTTTGGGTTTGGCATGGAACTTCCTCTGACTGCGATTTGGACGCTTTTACTTCGAGTTCGCTTTGGCTTGGAATTATTCTCTAGAGTAAATCATAGACTTTGATAGCTAAGTATTGTTATTTATACGCCCATGAAACGCTGGTCTGTCTAGACTAGATCCCCAAGATATCGAGAGTGATTTTTTGAAAAAAAGAAAATCGAGAATTAATGGTATATGAGATGATGCTTAGTGATCAAATAACTCAAACGGCAGCACAATCATGTGTCGGAGTCGAAAGCTGGGGGGGACGCAGAATGAAAAAAGGTAGAAACATGGGCTTGAGAGAGAGACCGGAAAATCAAGAGCTTTGCTGGGACCTTTGGATAATGTCCTTACATCTGATGACCGAGGTCTCCAGTCATCGAATCATCTGATACTCGGACGGCCGATGAAGCTCGATGACTGGTGGAGTCTTGAGAAGTGTAATGTTAGAGGCCTGTTGGCGCATTGCTGACGTGCGAGTATCGTGTCGGGAAGACGGAAAGAAAACTCACTGGTCGTGTGGGAGAAATACATTACGTGAGTTTCTGGAACTCGAGATTTATTTCTGCATACAGGTGGGTTAAAGGTGGTATCGTAATCCATAAATTCCAATCGTGGAGGGGTTTCACAAAACACTCAAAGCTCCAAAACGCCGTGCTCTTGTCCTAAAATCAACAACGCTGTTGTACAAAAGAATCCAGTCCAGGCAATTCTGTCTCTCTAGGCTATGCCCACGGTTTTCGACGTATGAGTATCTTCAGACCGCTGTCAGCGATGCCTTGCTGCTCTTCGTGGTATTTCGACACGTTTGCTAGTTCAAGAAACATGTCAGTAATCCCGACTCATGGACCGGTTCTCTTGGGCAGGAACGAAATCACGCCTGCTTGATTCGATATCCACGTAGTCGCTTCCATGTGCCGCTGAACGGCTGTTCCAAGCCGAAAGATGCTGATTGTCGTTCGATCCATCCATCTCCAAGCGTGGGAAGATGATGGCCATCATAACGTTATGTTGCCGTCGTATGCGCCTATCTTTCTGCTTGGTCTGTCTCAAAGGCTTTGCGAATTCTCTCCAGCTCGTCACCGACTTTAGAAGCCTCTGGACGGTTCCTCTTCTCAATGCTTAGACAGCTAAGAACGAGGTCCATGCAGGCGTCCACTGTAGGCTTGATCTGCGGCCAGGTCTCTGACGGCCAGCTACCACCATTCCTGATCGCTGTGATCTGATCGCTGACGGCTTGTCGCAAGGATGCAACCTTCCTCCCGTTCGAATCGTTGTTGAGTTCAAAGTAGTTGCTCGTTTCACATCCTGGCCAATCTGTATCCTCAGGGCCGAATCTGAGCAACCAGTCAGCTATTGCCGCATTGTGCGGGTATCAACACATACCTTTTGTTCGAGAATGTGGTGGGAGCACTTGTGCCTTCAAGCATCCAAGCGAAGATTTCCAGAAGAACGCAGCCAAATGACCAGATGTCTTTCCAGCGTGTCGAACCAGCCATTTGTCCCGGTTGCAGTCCATGACATTCCGGGGGTGTATAATTCCATTGACCGCGACTACTTGTCGAATATACCGACAAGGTTGGAAGCTCGTCCATGAGTTTTGCGACACCAAAATCGGATAGCTGCATCCTCCCAAAAACACGTTCCATCTCATTCATCCCAGACAAATCAGTCATGATCAACAAGTTCGAAGGAGCGATATCTCCGTGGTGCCCTCTCAATCCTTTTTTGCCAGCGTCTACGGCTGTGGCGACACTGAGATTTGAGGATGAGCCATTGTTGACATTGGTGTGGACGAGATGCAGTCCTTTCGCCACTCCTTCAACTTGTCGCAGGATCCATCTAACGAAGTCAAGATTGCCCAAAAAATCTTCTGTGTCAAACCAATCTTTGAGACTGCGTTTCGCTTTTGGAAACAGCATGTAGTAGTCATTGCCATGATGAAAGGCCGTGATAAGTTTGATGAGGTGCGGGTGATTTAATCCAGCAATCCGCATTAAGATATCTGTTTCCCGATCTGGCACGGGACCTTCTTGAATGACCTGGTGATTCGATTCCAACTTGATTTTTTTAGCTGCCAACGGGGGATTCACCAACGGCATACCCTAAGGCACCATTAGTACACGAGATCTGAAGACAGCGGGGATCTTTTTATGTCTTACATGTTGGTCTTCAGCACAGTAGAGCTCTGGATGGTCGGTATCCAGTTGGATCTCAACGACAACACCAAAGCCACCCTGTCCGAGATTGTCTGATTCTCGGAAGGGCAAGCACCGATCCCGATCAAATTTTGCAGGCAGCTCACCAGGGCCTAATTGCGCTAATTCAATAGGCAAGACTTGCCATTGAGTGTCGCAGATAGAGAGCCAAAACTGCTTCTCACAGAATGTTGGTTGATTGGAGCGGACGAAAGGCAAGCGATGATCAAGCAGTTCACATTCCCAAAATTCGCAGAACATGCCTCCCAAATCTGAGATCTGTGCAAGAATGAAAATGGCCAAAAGTTTCCATCCAGGAGTCTGGCCTTTCAGTAGATCTTTCGGAAAAGATGGATTGTGGCTCTGAAGTCTCTGCAAGGCTGGATTTTCTGCGCATATCTCTCTCAGAAGCCCTTCGTTCCGAAACTCCTTGAGGGCTGCTTTCGGCACAATGTACTTGCCTGTCGTCTTTTCAATTATTCGCTCCGTCAAAATTTGGTACGCCTTCTCTCGCGAAAACGTAAGTCGAGGACGCGCCAGGGATGCTGTGATTTTGATAGATGCTGAACTATTCGTCGAAGCATCTCGCAGAGCTTCGTCGAACGAGGCTTTATTGTAGGCTTTTTTGGAGACGGACCTGTTACAAGCTTGGTACTCGAATTGGAATGTGTGCTTTTTGTTGAGGCTCTTTGTCGCAATGACTTCTTGGACTTCGGTTTCAATCCAATCATACAAAGTGGCAGGCCCTATTGCATCGAAAGCCCGATCAAGATAAACTTCACCATTATTTGTCGACGATTGAATGGTCACTTGAATTTGGGGACAGAGTGATGGTTTGGCGTCAGGTATACGACTTTCGATATTTTTCTGTCGAAGGAGTGGCTCCTTCCATTCCGAAACCGTGACTTGTGGCCGTTGTGTATCCATGTTGCGGCCTAAGGGAATTGCGCAGTTTGGAGCTCTTAGTGTAAGAGTGGAGAATGGTTCTGGAAAAGTTGCCTCAGAAACAGATTCGCGTCCATCTGATATCTTTCCGTGTGACGTGACCTGTGGCCGTTGTGGTGTATCCATGTTGAGGCTTAAGGGGACCGCGCAGTTTGGAGGTCTTCGTGTAAGAGTGGAGAATTGTCCTGGAAAAGTTGCCTCAGACACAGGGTCGAGTCCATCTGATATCTTTCCGTGTGACGTGTCTTAATTCCTGCCAAGGCTGAGATGATTGGAGCAAACTGGGCGGGCTTAGAGAGGCCGCCCTCTGTCTCTGGTATGCGCCACCATGCGCCCAACTTAGAGATGATCGTCCACAGGAGCGAGTAACGAGGCGCGAACACAGAAAGGCGGAAGATTGCCTCGTCAGGCATCGCTGCTGTCTGCCGTTGGCTGTGGGCAGTGCAAAGATGCAGACCCAATAAGGTTACAGACAATGCGCCAATGACAGCTTCCATTTTGTGAGCTGACAGGACCTGGGACGCTGTAGCAATGGTGCGATACCGTGCCGGCGCATCTGCTGCACTGTCCGAGCCTTATTGTGATAAGGCAACAGGCGATCGCTGATTTGGTCAAAGGACAGTGGCTGAATGTGAAGGATACCATGGCCATGCAGATTGTTCTGAATTTTACGCATGCAAGATACGTAATCCTCTGCCGCTTTTGACAGGGACGTCTGATCTCACCGTATTTTGTGGATAGGCTGACCAACTGTTCGGTCGTGAATTTGGCACAATGTATGGTTCCTCGTGGTCGACGGAGCCATGCCGCCGAGTCCTTTTCTCAAGTCGATTCCAAGTGTCTTTGACCAATCTCTTTGTTTTTGGGACGTATGTAGGAAGGAACATCCACGCAGTAACAGTCAAAAACGTCAAGATACCAGTGGCAACAAAATATATCCAAGCTGCGTTCGAAAGCCGGAAATTGTCAAGCTCAACGCGAACAAATTGTGTCGAAAAGAAGCTCTGCAGCAATTAGAGTGGGAACTCGAAAATGACAGGAGGATATATGCTTACTGATACAACAGTAGCAGGTAGAAATACCACTGTGATAATGGTGATGATCCTGATGGCTCGTGAATCCTCCGCGGCTTGCTCAGAAAGACCAATCATTGCCAAGTTGTCGTTTCGGGCCTCTTGGGCAAGAATCTTGAGATTGAATGCGTTATCGTAGGTCAGAAGATCGGTCAACAAGGTGGCAGCACCTTTGACTTGTTTGCGCAGAACATCAGTTTTGATCAAATAAAGTGAAACTTGGTCGGACGCTTCAGCAAGAAGATTAAGTACGGATTCTTTGTCCCCTTGAATATCCTTAGTACCTCCAAGCGCCGAGAAGCGGGATGCGAGCGACGCTATGGTAAGTGCACTTGCTTCGAGCATAGTCCGGAGATTCAGAATTTTATCCTCCAAAGTCTTCAACTTCTGTCGATCTGAGAAGCTGACCGAAATATTGACCCTTCCAGTTGGATCTTGTCCAGCAACGTCCGAAATCGCGATGGCATCTGCCTATAAGAGAATCAGCAAGATTCATCAGATCCGCATGATGTATGCACCATATCTTGTACTTGCTGTGTCAGGTCAAGTATGTACCATCTCCAATTTCCAAGAGAGTTATCGATAATGATCGAGTGAAGCAGAAATGGGTGACCTTCTGGGACACGGGAACTGCGCTCAAGGTGACTCTGAACGAGGCGTGCAGTTTCTGTGGAGGCGCCGATCAAGAGCCACACGCTTTGATTATTCTTTGCATCGAACTTTTGATATACGGCTGTTTGACGCACCGTCCATCGCTCTGTTCCGTTTTCTTTATCGACAACATAGCGGAAGCCATAAGCGCATTCAAAACTGCGACTCTCTACGAGGTAAGAAAGCTCGGTTGGATGTCTTCTCATCTCTGGCACACCAGCATATCTGAACCGAAGAGTCGGTGGTCCAAAGTCATATTCTTTTGTTTTGCGACCAAACGACATGGCGAACTCGGCGAAACGAGGTGTGATATCATATTGGTGTATGAGAGCGTCATACAATTTTCTAGAAGATGATATCCTACTGATGGAGTTTGTTGGCAGGCGAATGAAGCTTCGAGGAAATCAGAAGACGAATTGCAGTAACTGCTGAATAGCTTACAATGCTATTTGAGCATAGTCGACTGGTATGTCACCAGGATTCTCGATGCGCCTTGGTTCTAAGGGAGCTGCCGTGTTCTTTGAGTCTAGAGCCAAACTGTCAGTGTTGGTCTTGGAGCAGACTGCTCTGATAGACTTACCGATGAAGTAGCAATCTAGCCAGGAAACGTCTTTCTCGCCGGATCTGATCTGAAATATCCGTCCGGCCCTAGCTTCAAACTGAGCAATGGCGGCAGCATTCTCGTCATAGGACCTGATCATTTGATCAATACCACCACATCCCAGGTCAACAAACTCAGTGACAGAGCACGCTGTCGACGATTGATCGTCTTTTGGGGACATGGCGGTTGTTCATTCAGAATGCGGGAAAGAAGAACTTAGCAATGGACCTGATAAGGGTCTGAGTGATGTCCTTCCGGGAAGAATAGCATGCGGTGCCCCACAATAGAGGCACGAAGGTGGACTAGAGCGTCGGGGCATATGTGAAGCCTTCTGGTTGCTACGGAGGTCCGGGTAGCTGATGCTGATTTTGTGGAGGTTGCAAGGGGCCACCGGTCAGCTTGCAGGTGAGGCCTGGCACAACGCCAAGCTGCTTGCCACCAAATGTCTTGCAGCCTCCATTCCTTTTTGCCTTGCATACCTACCGCTCCTGGTGCACCACGTCAAAGAAAGCCCAGAGCCCATCATAGCCGACGAATCGAAAGGTGCTACGTCGGAATGCACCGCCCACAAATCCCCAGCAAGCGACGGTAACATGCATCTTGCTCCCTGTTTTGGTAGCACGAGGATGACTTCCAGCTTGATGAAATCACCGTCGACTCGCTGAGCAGACATCTGAACCTTCTTTCATCTCTCAATATATGCCAACATGGACCCAACTCAGAACAATCCAGCATCAGCAGAGTGGCAGACTCAGATCCTGGGCCAAAGCTATGTTGATGGTGCGCAGTTGAGAAAGATCTTGTTGTCAGAATTCGGCACCATGAATGCTTCATACACGGTACGTCCATCCAATCCAATCTGTCGCTCAGCTTCTCATAGTGTCTAGTACAAGGATGGACGATGGGTCATCAAAACCAGAGGCAGGAAGCTCAGCGAGGTTGGCTATCCACTTGATGTCTCAATCTGTGACTGACCGATTTAGGAGGAGCTCGAAACGATCCAAGGCTATTCCAGCGCCCATTGATGAGAGATGGGAACGAACTTTGGGCAGAAGAGCGAACTCCTCACCACATCATGCTGTACATTGGGCGCAACATTCATTCGTGTCATAGAGACCTTCGCACTTGGTAAGCTCGAGAGCATGGGTACGAGGTGGTAGAATGGTCAGGCAGACCTCGTAACTCCCGTCTGAAAAGGTCACGATGGTAGGCCTCGCAACCGATCACTAGAAGTGGAGCAATCTAAACACATCCTTCACTTCAACACTGCCCCAAACAAATCCAACATATGTTGATTACAATCAACCAATCCAAGGTTGAGCATCCAGGTCTGCCTCTCAAGTTTCGCCCCGTCGGGTTGCTGACCGCGACACAACTACAACATCTGTAAATGCCTAATAAATTGCCATGCGCAGTTTTCGACCAAGTCACGTCCTCTCACCGCCGCCCATGTGGCCAGCCCTTGCGCAGCTAAAACCCACGACTGGAGAGGCAGACTCGGATTCAGCCTCATTTAAAGCCTGCTGTGTAACGGAGATGCCGGGAAAATTCCCACCGCTTCCAACGAGTTGGCAAAAGAGGGACTGTTATCCCGCTCAGAATCTGCCTTGATAGAATGTGAACAAGAACAACGCAACGCCTCGCCTCGAAAGCACTTCCTTGCCAAGGCTGATTTCTCAATCTCTATTCAATGGTCCCTTGTCGCATTATCGCCGCAAATTTGATTCTCAGCTCCCTGCAACTTGATCTACAAAACGGACACCAGGCAGGAACTCAGGTGATTTCATAATTGCCATGATACCCATTTTCCCAATAGCCGTCTCTCGTCAAAAATCGACGGAGCAGTGAATTTTTGAATTGAAAGTGATCTAATCCAAATCTATACCCTTATCCTGAGACCATGAAGCCTCCGTACTTCCTCCACTCGAACGAGTCAGCGTTCTACAGAGGAAAGTTCCAAACCATCAACTAGATGGAAGAAACTCCACATCCCCAGAATCCCTGCGTTCAAAATGTCCTCAACCACATCCATATCCTCTGGTCTTGAGACGTAATTTTTTTCTACTCGTGACCAAGATTCCAGATCCGAGTATTGTGAAGCTCGTGTAAGATCGATACTTCGAATCTTTACTTGGCGATATGATACGATAAATTTGAAGATGGGACGTCGATATCAGTGGTTTGCGGATCCGCGTTTGGTACTTGTTGATCTCGCGTCTATCCGTAGCGTGTTCCTCTTCGAGGTGAAGCCGGTGCTAGGGAAGTCTCGCATCGTGTGGTGAGGAGACGAAGCTGTATGGGAATGACGGTCGCTGTTAGTCTCGAGTTGGGAGAATAATCTTTGGACGCGGGCTTGACGAGGAAGTATCAAATTATGTAAGTTGCCCAGAAAAGATGGTTTCAGACCCATTCACTCACGGTACTCCATGAAGCGCCAAAAGTAGTACAATCATAATGTCACCGCCATTCTAGATGTGTCCCCACCGACTCGCCCGCTGAAAAGCAACGTGATATATGGCAGAAACGAATGGCACCTTTGTTCTCATATTCAAATAACCTTTCTAGTTTTCGTCCACACCTTGACAAACTCTTGCTTTTCTTTCACGCCTAGCCCTACCCTCTTGGCCCTTCCTAGTCGTGCCAGATCCTCGCCCACCCGATCCAGGAGTTTCCGTTCGTCGGCATCTAAAGCTCCTCCATCGCCATCGCTGACAAGCGTCTCAGCGCTGCTCAGAGATTCCCCAAATTGCATGTCATCGAAGAAATTCGTATCGTATGAACTAGGCTTTCCGGTTTTTTGGCGCGCGTCATCGGCTGATGTGTTATACACTGCCTCCGCGATGCGAACTCGAATGCAATGCGTTGGCCGCGAACACAGACTCCACAGGAATGAGAGATATGCTCCTGGCACCGGCGTGGTGATATCGGCAGGTGCGTAGCGCAGGTTGAGAGGGAAGATCTTGGTCTTGGGAGGAGCGGTGAGAAGACTAGGGCTGAACGGCAAAATGCCACGTCCATTTGAGGTCGTGCATTCTGGTAGCACTACGATGGACGAGTCCGGATTGTCCTTGATCAGCTTGCTAAGAGGAACGAGCTTGGCGCCTGGCGCGGGTCTGGTCTGTGGAGGTGTCAGAGCGCGGAAGATGGCGCTGAATAGGGATATCTGTTCGACGAGACGAGTGGATGGGTATGAAGCGGTGAATATGGGGTCGAAGATGGCGGCGAGGTAGAGGCAGTCGATCGGGGAGGTGAAGGAAGAGGCAATCAGAGTTCCTGGGCGAGGTAGACGTTGTTGGTTTTTGGCCAGAGATCTATATGGCATTAATTTACGGTGCTCAAGTCAGCATTTCTAATGATATCCTACCCTCTCTTCACACCATCAATCTGCAAGTCCACCCACCAGATTCCTGGTATCCCCAACATGACCCATAACACCGTCTTCTTGATCAGGGAGTTTACGGGCAGCCATGAGAAGACCAGCAGATAAGTCAGGCCCACAGCTACGAGCAGAGGGACTCGGCAGACGAATAAGAAGGCGTGAAAGGGGAGGTATAGACCGGAGGGCTGCGACGAAACAGGGAAGAAAGGCGCAATGCCGGAGCCTGCATGCCGCGAGGGTTAGCAGGATGCAAGTATAGTTACTGTGGCGAGCGCACCTCTATCGCGGAACTGGCTGTATTTCTCCATTCTGGGGGCGAGTGGTTATGTTGGGCGTGTCCATGGAGATGGCCTCGAAGCTGTTCCTCCACGTGTGATTATATCTCGTCAAAAGCGCACATGTCATGGAGCGATCGGGAGCTTCCACCCTGGGCACTGACAAGGTTGGTTAGCTAATCACAGTAGTCTGTAGGGTCTGTGGAAACATTTAATTACACGAGGACAGCATTGTGACAGCCGAATTTCCAACGAACATCGAATTGAATAGCTTCTGGCGTTCAAACAGGTAAAGTCTCCAGAAATTCATCGCCATCGCTATCCCTCGGCTTGATAGTGTTGTATGAAATCAACTTGTCTCTCGGCGGAATTAATTGAGCGCGCATCACCCTGGCAAGCGAGCGCATTGTTGATGTTTATACTACACCAAAACATCTCTCCGCGAAGATTCCACGGTTCATTTGCCAACACCGCCAGACTTCTATCCCGAGTACTATTGCGATTTGCTTTCAATATCAGAAATGCCACTCTAGCGACGAATATTCTTCGGGTATCAGCAAGCCATTCGGACCATGGAGACTTCCACCCACGAAATCGGACGCGACACCAAGACCGGCTTGCGGCCACCCACCAAATACAATGTCCTCTCAGGAGCAGGCCTCTCCGAATTATCAGCTTCCGAACACAATTCTCGCCAGACCAGCATGCCTCCGCCATCCATACCTGTACCCACCACTTCCAAGCATCGTCCAACCAGCAGCCGTGAGTCGCAAAAGGATGCAATTGAGACCTGAGGACTAACATCTGTTCCAGTGACTGGAGAACCTGCAACCAAGATGCGCAAAACCCTTGCCGACCAAGCTGGTGAACCTAAACAACAAAACGCTCGGCAACAATCTACATCGAATTCGACTCGCCCTAGCAATCAACCCAATAGAAGCGCCATCCCCAGTCAATCAACCCTCTCAGCATCTACAATCCGCAAATATCCTCCCACATCCTTCAACAATGGTGCATATAGACAAGGGCTACAACGATCACAATCAGTCATGGGACAAAACGCAGTCAAAAAAGCCCAGACTCTCCCTCGCCCAGGCACATCACACGGATCTCGTCGCGCTCCCTCGACTACCCAGGCTAACGAGTCGACAGCCGAAAAATCTTCCGGTACAGAGAATATTTCATACATCTCTTCCTTCAATGTAAACAGTTCTTCACGTAAAAAGACACGAAAGCGCGTGGTCAGCGAGCAGAGCATTGCTTCATCAAGAACAAGCTCAAGTTGCTCCGGAACTACACTCGCGCCCTCGGTTCAAGGCATCTCACGATCAAACTCAGTTGCTATAGTCAGTCACAAAGACAGTAGAGTCTCATCATTGAGTGCGTTGAACTCGGCATTCAGCAAGGTGACTCTACAAGACCAGCCTGAGTTGGAAGAAGATCAGATCCTTTCCTATTGTGAGGCGAATGGTGCAGCACAACCAAAGACACCTCGTCCTCCTCAAACCTCCCTAATACCTGTTTCCACGCCTAAGAAGAATCTAGAGGCTTCTGTGGTGACGTTTCAGGCCTCTCTTGACCTTTTTAAACCACGTCTAAATTCTTTTCCCCATACATCCCCTTGCCGTCCACTATTCATGAGCAAAGACACTAATCTGTTAGCGCCTGTAGCATGGGACTCTGAAGGAGCCCTCCAAAGCCGTATCGCGGAAATGAACAACTTTTTCGACACCATGAAGTCCCAGATGGAAGGGACCAAATTTGAAAGCAAGCACATGCAAGACATAATCGAAATGCTCAAGACTCGAGGTACGTGGTTCTCCCGGTCATTTCTCAGCAAAAGTACTCGAGGCGACAGAATGGAATGGAACATCTGTGCGCCTTGTCCTCTGATCATCGAAATACGCCATCCGTATTTGAGTCCTCCAGTCGAGAAGGATACGGCTAAATTTCTGGCAAATTTGTTTCCGAAAATGGCCAGAAATTTATTGATATCGATCGGCAGTTTGGACAAGCTCAAACGAAAACGACTATGAGAGCGCTGGTACAATCTGCATGCAATGTCCCATTCACTGACGTTAAACTAGTGGCCGAATTGGAGGCTGAGAAAAAACGGTTCGAGTTGCAGATCGACAATTTCCGTGACCAGCTCAGCGAGGCCAATGAACAAACGAGGGAAGTATCTTCTGTCGCCGAACAAGAGCGTCGCAATCAGGAAATTATGGTGGATGAGCTAGAAAGAAAGCATCGATATCAACTGGAAGACCTTGATAACCAGCACAAGAAGGAAGTTCATGAGTTGGCGAGGAATGCAGCCACCATTCAAGACGAGATTCGGAGAGAAACACGAGACGAGATAGAACAGCTGATTCGATCGCATAAAGAGATCCTGGCAGAGTGCCAAAGCAGGCTGATGGGGGAGCTGGAGCAAGAGAAGGCTGAGCGCAAGCGAGAAGTGGACGAAATCACTGCGCAACGCGATGCTCAATTGACGGCTTCGGCAACAGATATCGGCCAAAGAGAGCGGGAAGCTGTCCTGGTCCGCGAGGAGCTTAATCGCAAAGCTGCTGAAATCGAACGTGAGAGGACGCTACGCCAGAATATTGAGAGCAAGCTCTCTGAAGTGGCTGCCAACACGGTATCTCTGGAGGCTGCAAACAGCGCTTTGAAAGCGAAGATGGACTTCCTCGCTTCAGATAACGAGGCCCAATCACAGGCATTTGCAGATCTCCGGATGCAGATGCTTCAGGCTCAACAGGCGGCTGAACTAGCGAATGAGAAATTAAGAGCGGAGGAGACTCTGCGAAGGAAACTTCACAACCAAGTTCAGGAGCTTAAGGGCAACATTCGAGTGTTCTGTCGGGTGCGACCTATTATTGGGGACGACGACAAAAAGCCTGCCATAATCGACTTCCCAGATCAGAAGGACGAAAGCAAGGAGATTGTTGTCAGGGGGGATGAGAAGAAGAGCGCTATTGGAAACGTCACCGCAACGAACCATGCATTCTCATTCGATCGAGTCTTTGATCCTACTTCGAATAATTCCGAAATCTTCGACGAGATCAGCCAGCTCGTCCAGAGCGCTCTGGACGGCTACAACGTTTGCATCTTCTGCTACGGCCAGACTGGGTCCGGTAAGACGCACACAATGTCCTCGCCAGACGGCATGATCCCCCGAGCGGTAACGCAAATCTACGAATCAGCCAAGAATCTTGAGGAAAAAGGATGGTCATACAAAATGGTAGGTTCCTTTGTGGAAGTGTACAATGAAAACATCAACGACCTCCTCGGCAAGGCGGAAGATCTCGACAAGAAGAAACACACCATTCAGCACGAAGGAAACAAAACCACAATTACGGACACTGAAACGGTGGAACTTGATTCAGCCGATCGTGTTTACGAAGTTCTCAAGAGGGCTGATGGGAACCGAACTGTCGCTGCTACCAAGGCCAATTCAAGGAGTAGTCGGAGTCATTCTGTTTTCATCCTGAGTCTTGTGGGAGTCAACGGCCAGACTGGGGAGAAGAGCGAAGGGACACTCAATCTTGTCGACTTGGCTGGGTCTGAGCGATTGGCCCACTCGCAAGCAGAAGGCGATCGTCTCAAGGAGACGCAAAGTATCAACAAGTCTCTCTCGTGCTTGGGTGACGTGATTGGTGCACTGGGCAAGGGGAACAAGGCTCATATTCCTTACCGGAATAGCAAGGTTTGTACTTGCCACCGTTGTACTCGGGCGTACTGCTAACGTGCATCACAGTTGACCTACCTCCTCCAAAATTCCCTTGGCGGTAATTCGAAAACCCTCATGTTCGTGATGGTCTCGCCGATGCAGGATCATCTTAGCGAGACGTTGACGAGTTTGAAATTTGCGACGCAAGTCCATAATACGCATATTGGGACGGCGAAGCAGAAAAAGAGTCATTGATGTTTGTTGTGGGCCCGAACTGGTAGGTATGAGAAATCTGGTTAGATTCTTGTTCTGAGATCACGGAACGAGGGGGCTGTTTTGTTGGATTATGGTTTTGGTGTTTTGGGTGGACGGCTAATCGGCTTGTTACCACGCGTGGGTATCTGTGGTGATGGAAGTGAGCGCCGGTGCTCTCTTTCGAAGCGCTTCCTAGGCGCAATGAGCGACTCCCATTTCTTGTATGAACAGGGGGGTTGAGATGTGGATATAATTGAGATGATTGCATGATCCGTCCTTCCGTCGATGATAGAGACCTTTTCAAAGCAGCTGATTCCTGAAGGTCGATGTCGATGAAATTCTCGTGTCTTCATCGTTTTCGAGATCGTTCTTCCTGACGGCTGGATGGACGTTTTTGGTGAGCTGACGATCAAGGGGTGAACATCAATTTTGTGATGAGGGTGCTGCTGGAGACGGATGGGTACGAGGACAGCGAACAAGAAGATGGTGATCACTCTTACAAGCAACTCACAGTCTTCTGAAAGAACTTACGGCTAATATGATGCTGGGATACAAGGGCAGACTCCAAGTCTGTCTGAGTCTTAGTTCAAGCCTACAAAGATGGGTCAAGGTGTAGCCATAATCCTCGTCCTCGGCCTGGAAATCTAGACAAGAAACGTAATATCCACGACCCACCTCAAAACTGGTCTTGCGACATCTCCTCAAGCCCGGTGTCCAATTCCGACAGTATCTCATCCAGAATCCTCAACTGTCCCTCTCTATATATCTTAGCATATGCTTGCTTCTGATTTTGCGGTTGGTGGGCAAGTTGCGGGTCCCAAGCCCTGATCGCATTTCTCTTTTCCGATAACCTGTCGTGGATCGCCTGGAGCGAGGCCTCGTCCAAATCATCTTCTGTCATCTCTCCCTGTTCAATGTATGTTCTGTACGAGAACGCTAGGATGGCACGGATTGCTGTGTACATCTCTGGAGGGAGGCCGCGTAAGCATGGCATGCTGCAGTCTTCGTAGCCTCTTGCGTAGTGCTTGCTTCCTCGGAGGAAGAATGTTGCTTCATCAGGGCTCCACTCCGGGGTCGAAAAGCGTGTGGGATATTGTGCTCGCAAGGCTGCGTGGACTGGCTCTGGGGGCTTGCCGATGCGTATGGCTACCACGTCACATGGGTTGTTCTCCGTGCAGAAGCCATACCCTGTCAGTAGTTCTTCGTTGCCTTTCGGAGCGTAGTTGTTGAAGACCTCCTCTCCCTTCTCCGTGGGCTGGGTGATGTTGAGTGCGAAGTTGCCATTGCTCATGTCCCAGATCACTTTGGACCCGAATTGGTGGTTGAAAGAGTCGACAAGTGGATAGAGCAGAGCAAAGCTGTCGGGTTCATTTGGCAACATGATTGATGAGGTGAAACTCCTCGATGTGAATATCGTGGCTGCCCAGAGAAAGAGTTCCCTGTAAATATCAATCAGTAGTTGATGGCAGAAATCGTTGGCTCAAGGAGGAACTGTCTACCTACATTCAACAACAATAAATATCCTTGTGCCCACCCGACTACAATTTCGATCTATTCGCAGGTGGGGAATAAACTTACCAGCTGAACTTCGTGACATCTTCACCTTCACTCTTGAGGACCTCAAGGCCTTGTTGCCACTGATCTTTCCACATACCTCTTCTCATCTCGAGGCCGGATTTGCTGGGATCTGTTGTGTGAGCACGAAGAGTCGTCCCGTTCAACCATTTGAGATCTTCTTCATCGAACCACAGAGGTGTTTGCATCTCTCCCTCCACGGGCAAGGATTCTATATATGGTGCCCAGAAACTCTCAGCGCCTTTCAGACGTTGCTCGGCGAGGAAGAAATAGCTGACGGCTGCTGTGGGTATCTTTCCAAGAAGTTTCGAGCATATACTTTGTTGCGAGCAGTTCCTCACAGCAGCCGGCGGTGATTCAGTAACGTTCAGATGAGACAGAGTGAGTCCAAAGGGACAGTAGCAAACCTGGAGACCACCTGAGGATGGAACGCTACTGTCTTCCAGAGCGCGAAAATGTTGTCCTCCTTCTTCGTCTTTTGCGAGGGCAATGGATGGGTTTATTGAGCCGCCATTGGTTTCGAACCAATTCATCAGAGCTTCTTGGACGCTCATACTGGCAATCGGCTTCGATCTATTGCACGATAAGTGTTGAATCTAGAGAAGGGAACGTTTGCAGTTCCACAATTCTGCTTGAATATATCGACACGTGATATATGGCCCGTGCTCACATTTTAATCTTTGTGGGCACAATGCGAAAATCCGTTTTCTTGACCATCGCCAACTCCGACAACCGCCCATATCGACAACAAAATGGTAAGCACCATCGCGCAGTCCGACGACTGGAGTCGAATGAGTGTCTATCGCTCTCTTCATGCTCAGTGCAGCGCGAGCAACGGAACATGACTACACAATCCGCCTCAGTCTGCGAAAGCGGACTCAACTTTTGCAAAGGGTGCAACCTGAGCATTAGTATGGCATTGGTGTCAGCGACGGCTTGAGCTGTGAGACGCAGCAATGTGTCTTACAGTCTCTTAGAGATGAAGAGGAGCGATCAATGCTCTATTCCCCTTCTCTCAATGACCAGCCAGGGACATGATGGTAATCTGCTTCATAGGCACCAAAGGGAAAGAAGACAGCCCCCGCCCCCTTCCCGGGTGGCAGCGCCGCTAAGTCCTCCAAGAAGGCTGCAAAGGTACGTTGGACCCCATCGTCTTGACATTGCGAATGAACTGACAATTTTGTTAGAACCCTCTCATTGAGAAGCGCAGCCGCAACTTTGGCATCGGCCAGGACATCCAGCCCTCCCGCAATCGTACGGCTACCCGTCTTGGGACGTTGTTAGCAGCTATTGACAATAGACAGTTTCCCGCATGGTGAAGTGGCCCGAGTATGTCCGCCTACAACGTCAACGCAAGATCCTCAACATGCGATTGAAGGTCCCTCCGGCGATCGCACAGTTCCAAAACGTCCTCGACCGCAACCAGGCCGCCCAGGTCTTCAAGTTCCTCGGAAAATACCGACCAGAGACAAAGGCAGAGAAGAAGGAGCGTCTCACCAAGGAGGCCACTGGCATCGCTGAGGGCAAGAAGCGTGAGGACATCTCCAAGAAGCCATACGTCGTCAAGTACGGTCTCAACCACGTAGTCGGTCTCATCGAGAACAAGAAGGCATCCCTCGTGCTCATCCCCAACGATGTTGACCCCATTGAGTTGGTCGTTTTCCTGCCAGCTCTCTGCCGCAAGATGGGTGTCCCATACGCCATCATCAAGGGCAAGGCTCGTCTCGGTACAGTTGTCCACAAGAAGACCGCTGCTGTCCTTGCTCTCACCGAGGTCCGCTCCGAGGACAAGTCTGAGCTCTCCAAGCTCGTCACCGCCGTCAAGGAGGGATACACAGACAAGTACGAGGAGAGCAGGAGACACTGGGGAGGTGGAGTCATGGGTGCCAAGGCCAATGCCCGTACGCGAAAAGCCGCAAAGGCTCTCGAGAACGCCATCAAGATCTAAGTTATTAAATCATTGTGGTGTTTGGACTCTGGGGAATTTACTCGGCGTTGATATCGAGCGCGCGTGGGTCAGGAAAGAGCTTCTGCGGCTCGTAGTTGAACAGGCCATGGGTCATAAAATCAATAGCGTCTCCTCATCACCTAAATTCGTCTTCCCATGTTGCATAATCGCCATGTCTGCTCCAGCGTTATTGTGGTATGTAAGCGCTAAATGATTAGTCAGGGCGTCCCTGATCAACGCCACCAGGCTGATGCGCCGAAGAAAGTCCCTATCTAACCCCTCCAAGCCCCGCCAAACCAAACTCCAAATTGTAATCACAACCATTGAAAGCTTCCCGTCCGGTCCGGCATCATACACGCCGCAAACCTCGGCGATCTTCTGGAGCTAGATAACATCTGGGTACAAAGACTGTTCTATAGCTTCGAAGAGCTTTGAAATTCAGCACAATACGACTTATTTTGTCATCGAGATCAACATGCCGCTTACAATACTCTCTGACGAGGATGTCCGAACTCTCCTCCACTCTCTAACACGCAAAGATGTACTGGAGATCCAACAAGCACTTGCCGACGCACTACATTACTATTCGACCGCCATTGAGGAAGAAGATAACGGTTGCAATGCAGGTTACCAACCAACGCGAACACATCTCAAGCGACAAGATGGAAGCACCACTCTATTCATGCCTGCGAGCAGCAATGAAGGCATGGGAGTCAAGATTGTAACACTTTCGGAGGTATGCGCCAATACAGCCAAACCGCCTCCAAGGATCAACAGCCTCGAAAGCGTCAGCCCCAGTGTATCCAGCGGTAGTACCAAAAGAGGCAGCGCAAGCACAGGTAGCATGAAAGATGCTCTGAGTATGAGCTCGACGACCACAAATTCCTCCCCAACTTCCGCCAGATCTTCCTTGGACATGTCGAGTGTGTCCATAGAAGAACCGTACACGTATAAGCATCACGAACCTTCGCGACACTCCTCGACCACGCCTTTCGATGTGCCTCCAGATATTACGCCTGAGATGAGGGAGATGAAGGGCGCATCTACGAGCCCAAGTGGATCACTGACACTCTTGAACAATGACGGCACCGTGCGAGGACTCATAAATGCGGCTGAGATTACAGCTTTCAGGACAGCTCTGGCATCAACCATGCTGTTCAAGGTGAGCTTGATGAATTCGGTTCATACAAGTACCAGGACTGACACATTGTACAGAAAAGATCGAACGTCCACGATGTAACCATCTTCGGCGGTGGAAAACAAGCCTATTGGCATGCCCGTCTCTCCCTCCTTCTACGAGGACCAGAAGTCCACCACCTAAACTTCGTCAATCGCTCCTTCGAAAACGTAATTTCCCTCCTCCACGACCTCTACAAGATCCACTGGCCCGTCGAAATACCGCACCCAAATACCAAAATCATAACACCAATGCATAACGAGTACCAGAGACTTCTCAAATCGACCATCCGCGCTTCCAACGTCATATTCTGCACAACGCCGAGTACGGAACCGCTCTTCCCACCGGAATACCTGACAAGCACGGAAGGCAGGAAGAAGGGAAGGTACATCGCTGCCATTGGGAGTTACGCACCGCACATGATTGAGATCCACACGGACATCATCAAACAAGCCGTTGCGCCGAGCCACAAACACCACCATCACAAACATGCCAAACAAGGCGGCGCCATTGTCGTCGATAGCGTCGAGGCTTGTCTCAAAGAAGCCGGTGAGCTTATCCAGGCGGGACTCGGTGGGAAGGAAGTTGTTGAGTTGGGGGAGTTGGTCATGTTGAAGAGGGAGGCGGAGAGGAGGCGAAAGGAGAGTAGTGCGGAGCTTGATGAGGAGGGGGTGGAATTAGGACTCCGTGGTGGGAAGAAGAGTAGCAACAAGGAGGAAAGTGATGGGGGATTGAGGGATTGGTTGGAGAAAGGGAATGTCATTTACAAGAGTGTGGGATTGGGGTTGATGGATGTCGTTGTCGGTACTGAGTTGGTTAGACTGGCTGATAATATGGGGGTTGGAACTAGGGTTGCCAAGTTCTGAGAATAATGATGTATTGACCTCTATCATAATAGAGAATGGTAGATTAGAATAGGTAGACTTCATTTTTTGACAGCCTTGGAGGATATGAGACATGAGACATGATCTGGAGAAGGTTGTAAAGCTCCCGATTTCCAAATCGTTTTGGCCAGCACACACATCTCCTCCATCCTCACCCTGCTAAGAGCAATGCACAAAACGTCATGTCTGGAAATACCCGAAGAACTCCAGAAAAGTACCGTGGTATATCAGAGAACAAGCATCCTCCCATCAGCATCCAGATACCTTACAGGCCATCCATAGCACTCAGACCGACCGGTGTGAAACGTCAGAGTCCATGGAAAATCTCGGAAGCCGAAGAGTGTAAGATTTTTTCTGTGAATTGATATCACCGAATGGAGAAGCTTCGTTTAGAATCGTGGTGATCACATCGGGCTTTTTCACGGGATAATGACCACCGGCTTGCGTAGAGAGGTGTTATGCACTCAGTCTTCCTGGCTCTGTACGTTCACTCGAACAGAGGAAGACTCGCGTTTTTGTGGTTTTTGGGAACCTGTGCTGTCTATTTTTTTTCCTTTTGGGGGAGTGGCATGTTGATCTGAGTGTTGACGATTGAGGGAATCCTGATCGCTGCATGAACTCCTTTTCGTTTTTTCACGGTGAGGAAGAGGGTCTTGTATGCGGATAGGGAAGGTAGGAAGTAGGAGTTGGGGTTGCGGCAAGGAGTGTTTGGGCGTGGGAGTGGAGTGGTGTTGGTGGGTTGATGATGTGAGTTTGGATATGGATGATGTTTGCTGGGGGGTTTATGGTGAGGATGTTGTTGAGGGAGGAGGGAGGAGATGCCTGTGTGGATGGAGTTGGTTACTGAGTGTCTATTGCTTGTTGTGTGTGTGTATTGCCATTGCCCCAAACGAGAAAAACAACCGAGATATGCTACAAGAAACCGGCACGCTAAGACGAAGAAATGAGGCAACAGTCAATACGAGAGGGAGCATGATTACCGATATGTCTCAAGTTCGGAAGCAGAATCAAACGCTCTAATGCTGTTTGTAGAGCATGCAATGTAGAACTGGATGCGATAGAAGAGATAGGGTATCCGTGTGTCGGCCGTGGCCACTTCCAGACCATGCTGACCACATAATCTCCACCTCTTCATGGTATCGGATTAGTAACCTTCGTATAGATGCAATGTAGAACGGAAATGAAGCCCAAGAAATACAGACGCCCGCTGAACGATAGACGGTAGAAACAGAAATCAATCTTTTACTTTGTCAACCATGCCCCATGCTCCCCAGACGCGCAAGACACATCCCAACGCCCCTCAGTAGATCTGGAGATCTTCAAAGTCGACCCTCAGGTTTGTTTGGCCGGTGCCATGGATCCGGTCGTATTGTGAGACGTTGAAGTTGGCCGGCCTCGATGCGTAGACGCCTACCCGCACCGATTTATCCTCCACGCCGAAAAAGAAGTAGGTGACTTCTCGCACTTTTTTCCAGCCCAGCTGTCTGTCTTCAAAGTAGATCCACAAGGCCCACCCGATACGCTCGAACTTAATCCTCAGATCCGAACAGTGGGCTTGGTAGGGCGGAAGTGGCGTGACGGCCCAGTCGGCGCCGTCTGCTGTCGCGACGACCGAAGCGGTGTGGCATGCATTGTTGGTGAATTCCAGGCCGATCTTGACCCACTTGGAGGCTACGGGCAAGGTGTACGGTGGAGGTATCGTTGTCGAAGTTCCATCGGCGGAGATTGTGGTGATGGCAGACGCGGCGGCAGGCGGTGTTCGTCCCGGAGGTGTTCCGGCAAATATGCAAAGCCCGGCCTGATCCCACTCGAGTTTCCATTGAGCAGACACCGTCACCTCTGCGGACACGAATGGGTAGCGCAACGACGTGTATAGAATGGGAGCCGTGGAGGTGTCTCGTGACGGTGGTTTGCGCCACAAGTCAGTGTTAGGCGGTGCCGACAGGTAGAAAGATCCCATGTACTCGGGGATGGTATTGGAGGGGATATTGAGAGCCTGGAAGCAGCTCCTGTCTGGTGGAGGCATGGTGACGGTGTTGCAGTGGAGCGGGGCTTCGAGTGTCACGATGAGAGACTCCCGCTCTCTTCATATATGTATTTAGGAAATTGGACGTGCCTTGCTGCAGGGCACTTGCCGCAAAGGGATCTTCCGAGATCTGGGGACGGTGGCTGGTGAAGACTGACGGCGCGGGACGGCCACGAGCGGCTAGAATCAGCCTCGACCTCGAACCCTGCCAACGGGTAGTGGATGCCAATTAGTGGCGAAGAGAGTTCATGGGAGTATGGAGCTAGATGGAAGGTGTCAGCGACGAGTATGCCCACGGAGCCGGCGCCATCAACGAACGTTCATCGATACAGTAGTTCGTATTTTTCGTTGATTGGCGTTGGTGGGGTGTCGGAACCAAGTCCTCGAATAGGGGCGAGCTTACTATATGATTTCCTTCAACTCTTAGCGAGCAGACTCAGATACGAGTTGAGTGAACGGTAGTGAAGGCGGAGGGAGTATGAACTGCCAGAAAAGTGTATACTTATAGTCGCCGGAGGAAGAGGCAACATCCATAAGTAAAAGTCGTCGTATTCCAATCGCCTATTCACTTCCGAGGACAAGGGGTTAAGGCCCAAGTCTGGATGCACAACTGGGCTGAATCAAGCCGCCACTACCAAGGTTTGTGGAAGACTTGCTGACGACGATAGACGGACGCGGCCAAGGACTCGAGATTGAGGCATAGATTCGCCAGCAAGATTGCACCGAACAGCACCACATTGAGCGCAGATGGCGGTGGCAATTGGCCGCTGCGTGGGTCGCGCTGGTCTGGCATGGCATGGATGGCGATGAAGTCGCAGGGCAAAGCGGTGCACATGGAAGCTGAGGGATGTGCATGGTGCAGCGATACTGGGAATAGCGGGAATGCAAACTAGACGTGTCAGTGTTTCTAGTCTTGTTTCTTGTTCTTGTCCGTCGAGATGGCAGACATTTGCTCGGCTGCGGAGGTTGCGAGAGTTGCGCCACGGAGCTAGGAGGTAGCGGTTGAGATTTACCCGCCATACGCATGGGCATAGGCCGACTAGCTCCAGGCAAAGCGCGCCGCTGTGAAGAGTCTGTGCCAGCAAAGTACAACACCAGACGTGAGATGGCACGACAACCAGATCAGACCAGACCAGACCAGGGACGACTGCGCCATCATGGCAGCTCTGATGCATTCTTTGCCGCCGTTGGATATATGCATGGAATCTCGGGCGCTGACCTGACGAACGAGTGGCGCCCGCGACTCGACGAAGAGCTGAGCCCTCGCTGAAGCGTCCCAGTCCCTGCATTCGGAGAGTGCGAGAGCCTCGTCGTCGCCACGTGAGGCCTTCACTATTGCAACGCCGTTGGTGTTGGTGTTGGTGTTGAACTGCACCGCCATACGGACCGCCTGATTCGTGCGACCAAGCAAGCTGATTTATTCTCCGACGGCGTTACAAGCTCCCCTTGGGAGAGATCGCAGTGCAAACCCTCCCCAGATCGATTCTAATCCTGCTGGCCAGAGTAGCAGGCTCCAATATTGATTCTGCACCACCTCTTTTGTGTTCTTTAGCCAGATGTGTCTGATAGTCTTGTGGTTATGACCACCATCGGCGGAAGACCGCATGTCGACGACAAGTCGACAACGGGGTTCCACGAGCGTTCTTGGTGGAACGCTTTTGTGAGCGCGATTAGCTTGGTGTGGCTTTCAGCGCAATGCCGTTGGAATAGGACGAACACTCGATTCTTTCCTATTACAAGGAATCGCCATGGATGGCGACGGAACGGCCCTCATATCTTAGGAAATATAGCCATGTGCAGGCACACGTTGCTTGTCTTCGATTTCTGCCCAAGGCTCCACCGATTACGCCTGCGTCGTCGTACAGTCCTGCTGGCCAGTCTCTGCGCAACGATCAGAGATGTGTCAGTCCATCATCAGATCGATGGCTGAGATCTGCACACTGTGGCTGGAGGTTCGCTGTTTCGAATCCAACAGTGCAATCCTGTGGTCGTTTTCTGGTCTCGCAAAAGTAGATGGCGTGTTCTTATACTACGCGACAAGTTTGAGACGGCGGAATCTCAGATGGGGCTTGTACTTTGAGACTGAGATTGGCAAGGGCTTCCAAATCGTGTGGTACGTTCTCATCTTACGATAATGCTTCAGAATCGCGTCGTACTTGCTCTTGCATTCGACTGACTCCCTGTGTGGAACGAGGCATCGATAACGCCGATGCCCAGGGGCTTCCAGTGCGACTTGACTTCTTCTACCAGGGACAAATGTGCTGTCCTCGTCCCCAATCAATGTTTGGCTAGGAGTGATATGCGATCCGCCCGCTCCATATATCGCTCTTCAACCAGATTCCTCGAGTTAAAACCTTGACTTTGCTCCTCTCACGTGCTGCTGTCCCACTAATAATGGCGTGACGGATTTTCGAGACAGTCATGGCTACGGCAGGATACAGGCTGGGAAAACAAGTGCTTGCACTACTTACAGATCGAAATTTCCAGGCGGTGAGATCGCACTAACAATGACAACGAAATCCAAGCAGGACTTCAACACCGATCGATCCAAATGGTTGTATGCGCTAGGTTTCTGTCAAGGCTTTCCCGTCTGTGATTCTCCCTAGCGCACATCCTTCCGTTGGGCTTGAATTGCATCAGCTGTCAACGACCCTGTAGACCAGGAGCTGCTGATGCCTTGTCTGCAAGCCACAGAATCCAGGACGGGAAAAGCATGGTGCTACTGTTCTTCAGAGCCAATGGGAACCAAGAACCGCACTATGCGTTACGGGAATATCAATTGATCAATTGACAGCGCTCTGCTAGCATCCCAGTAAGCGGTTCGATTCTCCTGTCCACATGTTCTGTTTGTCTGTGATTGGAAAATAGGAAAACTTAGTAAGGAGGATCGCGATCAGATAACACAGCGGTAATGAAGAGAGTTATGTATTTTGCTGGTGAAGATGCAAGTGAAAACGAGATTCGCTGTATTAGGCTCCAAAGCAGGAGGAATTGTGACGAGACGGGTTTAATTGAGGCCGCAGGATCTCATGAAGATCCTTTGTTGCTTCTTATGTCACGACGTGACGGACAGCGAATAGCCTCGTAAAGTCTTATAAAGTGCATGAGAAAGGCTGCTCACAGTTGGCAGTCTTCTCGCTTGATCCACGTGGTTTAAGTTCACTTCTTTTTCTCGACATTCTCGGAACGGATGATAAAATTATTATTGAGTGACAGCGTTAGCAGAGGCCGTAATAGTTAGCATCGGCTAAATTGTGCTTTCAACAAGCAAGCAACCGTGCTTCATGGAGATGTAACGTTAATATGGGCAAAACTTTCCAGAAGCTTTCTGGAATCTTGAAGCTGGCCTTCTTCTGAGTACGTGCGTGACCGTGAGCAGGAGTGTATATTGCTGCTGGTTGGGGTCGGTTAGCACAAATGTTGATACCGTGGAAGATCAGGCCCTGGCTTATCAGGGGATCCTATGTTTCAGCACTCAATCGCAAGCCCTTGCTACAGGCATCATCGGCCAAGCGAGTAGCGTGCCGAAGTCTAAATCATTGCTATCTGTCAATCGCAACCATATGATTCAGACCCGACCCGTAAGTCGTGGATGATGACCCTCCGTTTTTCCAGAACGTTCTGATGTCATTCATCAATCAAACCGGAAGATCCGGTGTGTGTAACCACAATCTCAGAGCAGCGCACTTGGAAACGGTAGATTGAATGTGAGGTACAGTATCGCGAAGTCTTCCACAAGGATACAAGATCTGACTTAGTAGGGATACGATCTTAGATGCAGCAATGGGGGGTCTTCGGAAATCAGTTCTGCATGAAGTTATCGACTTCCGGTCGGGTGCATGGTGTGAACTGTGGCGATTATGCGTGCTGCTGGATCTCAGCTGCGGTCTCCATAAAAGTGTTGTGTGCTGTCGTCGGCGACATGTCTCGACTTGTCGAATAATGTGAGGGCATGAGCCAGCCACTAGAAGCATTTCAAGAGTGGTTCCAGCACCAAAGCTTCAGAACAATTGTTCTTCTTAGAGTCATTTCAGACAATAGCTGGAGCGACGTATGGGCAAGGGCAAAGATTGCCGAACCAGAAATCTGGATGCGAGGAGCCAGGATTGGCGAAGAAGCATTGAACACAATCCGGGCGGCTGGTGTCCAGGATGGCAAAGACGTACACAGTACCCATTGCGAACCTGGCAAGCGATCTTGAGAGTGACTGGGTTTATCGGAGAGATTACTGGCTTTATTGAGGTTGCATCGCTCGACTGCAGTTGCTTGTGCGAGGAGTCAGGTCCCGCTTTATTCAATATAGCAAAGACGGGCCCCACACCAAGAGGAGCGTGTGGTAGCGAATGGGACTCCTGTTTGGCCGACAGTTGGGTGTCGAGCGCGAAGGATGCAGAGGCTCTGGTCCCTACACAGTACAAGTATGCTTGCTCGTGGGTGCTCGCGGAGACGCCAGCTGCAAAGGGGCAAGCCAGTTTCTCGGGGATGGTGCGTCTGGCAGCAGGGTTGTGCAACCAGCAGACGTGGATCTGATGGTCGTCCAGCCGTGAGGGTGAGGGAGGTCTGACTGGCCGGCCGACAGAGGCAGAGAGTTCGTCAGGAGGTGAAGACGAGGGACTGAGCAAGGCCAGCGCGATGGTGATGGTGTCTCTGTGGTTGTCACTGACGCTCGGGCGATACCTTATCCAACGGCCAGCGTTATCCCTTATTGGGGGTAGTCACTGGAAATTAAAGCTTCTCGAAGCCATGCTCTTCAACCTCCTCGAATCTCCCCTCCTCCTCCTCCTCCTCCTCCTCCTCCTCCTCCTTCGCCGAGGACGACAATTCGTCCAGTGATGCGCCCCAGCCGCTGCCTTTTGCTGGCCTCTCCCGCTGGGGGCCCCGATATGGAGTCGTCAGTGCCCTGGTCCCAGTGGCCGACGATGCCTGCACATTGAGACGACGACGAAACACTTTGACTGGCTACTCTACCATCCCCGGTCGGGACTCCCCCGCGGCCTGCCACGCTCGACTGTTGATTCCATCAGGACCAGGAATATGGGAGCTCCAGCTCGATCCGCCACAATCAAATCGAGACTTGGTGGACGCAAAACCAGCACCTGGCGTACACAACAAACCAGTTTAGGCGGCTTTCCTGCCCTGCACCACCGTACGTGTCGCCGCCGTGTTTCGCGCGAGGAAACTCACGTCTACTCTGTGCCAATCGGAACTCCATGCCAAAAACACGGGCCGACACATGAGCGGCTGCCATTATGCAGTACTATGTACAAACACCATGGACGTGGAACAGCTACTGATAGTCCAAAAGCTACGACAAAGCAAGGGCTGCAGTATAGCATTCCACTCGCGATATTGCCGACCAGAAGTGCGGTTCTGACCCTCCATCGCTGCTCCTACTCACCAGGGACTCCTCTCCTTTAATCTATATCCTGCCGTCCTTCACTTGGAATGCTACCCAATCCGTCCAGCGCCGTGTTCACGGTTAGGTGCCCTTTTTATCGGTTCCTTTTGGATGGCTGTTGCACAGCTTCCGTTAATGCAGAATCGGCCAAACCAACATGTGCTTCAGGGCCAGTAACTGGCCTTTCCCCATCACTAGATTGCTCGTGGTTCGGGAACTGTCCGACTTCAGTCACGCCATTTGAGTCTGGCGGAACTTGAAAGATGGAATATCTCCTCTGTGTCTGTGAGACGAGAACGGCTAGCAGTCAAAAGCACACAGGCATTGGTACACAGTTGGATATGCTCAACCGAAAACCGCTTCTTCTTCCACTGCATCCTGCCTGGTGCGCATTGGACCTGTGTGCCGTGTTTGAATAAAAGCCAGCATGACCCTGACCCTTATCCCGGATTGATTCTGACCGTTTTCAACATTCAGCCGCCCTGATGGTCGTCGGCCGTGCCCACTCGACAAGCAAGTCAGCACCCTTGATCCACGCACCCGCACAATCGCTACTCATAAAACCTGGATATACAGGGGCATCTTAATCGACCCTCGGCGATTATCTGACTCGAACAGATCCAAACCTCGGCAAGCCTTTCCCCAGATGTCCGGCGAGAGCATCCCCCAATCCTGGAATTCATCCTGGAACAACCTTCTTAGATTGAGACAAGACTAGGGTAACGAGGCAAGCGCTCGACCCATGGTCTGAAGATCCCACGCCTCGCCGATCTACTCAAACCGTTTAAGCTAGGCGAACTCGTGGCTATAACCGTTGCTCTTCGCACTGGGGTTATCAGACTGCCTCCGGACCCGTATCTCGTTGTCACTCAGTCGCCGAGTCCTCACCACTTTGAATCACCAAGAGCCTCGTCGATCGTTTATCGATAAACAGCAACAGATGCGGCTGCGTGCATTATTTGCAGCAGTTCAAAGGTAGTTCAGTCCGCATGTCACGGCCTACTGCTCCACCACCAACATATCCTCACCACTCCTCGTCAACTTCATCTCCAGCCATGACGGAGACACAAACGCTTCCTCATTTCCCTCCTCCTCAGTATCATGAGTACTCTACTCCGCCATCGCGTAGACTCCCTCAGCCAATCCAGCTGCCGCCTCTGACTATACCTCAAGTCACTGCTCATCGAGGGGACTATCACCATAGTCCAGGACCAAACCAGTCACTACCCTCGATCCAAGCCCAGTCAGGATCCGGACCGCGTCCACCCCATCGTTCTTACTCGGGATCTGGAGGGGGAGCGCCCTTGGAGAAATTGCTCTCTCCACATCCATTTACCCCACCAAGGTCTGATGCTGCGTACTCACCCAGATCACCACCGCGGTCAGCGATAGATACACGACCACCACCTCCTCCTCCGCCGAATCGAAGCATGAGTGAAATGTATTATGAAGACCAGCGACGTCATCATCACGAACCGCAGTACCAATCATCCTCGCCTGTGGAACCCTACCGGCAGAGCTATAGTACCTTGCCTTCTCCGGCTCCAAGCTACGCCCCTTCGTTCACGTCCAGCTCGTCATACAGGCAAGGTGGCGGTCCACCGCCCACATCACATTCCTATACCTCTAGTTACAGCGAGCCAGGTCCAATTCCACCGCCACCAAGCATCGCTCCTTCAGGTCCGACTCCACAACATGTTGCTCCTCAGCACCAGCATCATTCTCATCCTCCTCCTCAGCAACCTCTTCAACACGCTTCTCAACACGCCCCTCAACACGCTCCTCAGCACGCTCCTCACAACACTACTCAACATGTTGTACAACAAGCACCGCCGTCCGATCGACGGTTCATGCCCTCCCAGCAAAGTCAATATTCAAGTCCATACTCAACCAACGATCTTGATAGTCTGAAGTATGAGCTACGAGTAAGACAGCAGCCAATAGCTGCGCGAGCGTGCGGTTTCGGCGAACGCGACAGGAGAGTAATTGATCCACCGCCAATCATCCAGCTCATGGTCACAGATCCAAAGACCGGACAGGTCGATCTTGACGAGTTACGCTATTCTTTGAATGTTGTGCATTGCACGCTATGGAATGCCGATGGATCTCACGAAGAGACAGCGTTGGTACAGCCCGACCGAAGGACAACGAGACGGCTGATGGGACAATTGGTCGCTTCACCTTCGGTAGCCAAAGATGAACACGATGTTGAAGGCTGCTTTTTCTGCTTCCCAGATTTGTCTTGCAGGACAAACGGAAGATATCGATTGCGCTTCATTCTCATGCGCATCGACCCTGTCAACCTCCATGTCGGGGGATTCTCTCCCATCCTTACCGAAGTTCTCAGCGACGTCTTCACTGTCTACACGGCCAAAGACTTCCCAGGAATGCGACCAAGCAGTGCATTAACTAGAGCATTGAAATTACAGGGCTGCAACATTCAGGTGAAGAAGGGTAATGAAAAGGCGCTGGCACGCAAACGCTCTGCAGCAAGCATCAGCGAGGGCGACGACGACGACCCCAACAAAGAAGGTGGTGGCAAGAAAAAGAGGACGAAATGATCTCTGTACCAAATGGGTGCGATGTAAGATGAGAGTCTAGGACGTTACCAAGCATCAGCAACCTGTTCTTATCATTATTACCCCAGATGATATCCCATCATTCTTACCCACTAGTAGACGCAACATCGATGTCGCTGGCTCAGGCGCGCTCACCTCCTTACACTTTCTTCGATGCGTTCGGTCTATTTGGCTGTTGTTTTTTTGAACATTGTCATTCAATTTGTACCCGAGAGGATTGGTTTTGACTTTGAATAAATTTTGGCACTTGCTGCAGGAGTATCTGTGGGGCGCACCAGGAAAGTGGTTTTGCGGAGAGCACTATGACGCTGGATGATTTTCTTCTTCTTCTCCTTCTACTCCTTTTGTTTTTGGCAAAGGCTCCTGCTTAGCCTTGATGATAGGCAGAATTAGAATGAGAGACGATGCGAGAATGGGTCGGTGAATCAATGGGTATACGATGGATGAGAATTTTGATGAATTGCTTGACCTGGCTTAGTTACCATACTTACTGGTACCGTTATTTTATTCATGTACATTTGATACACTTTCTGTCGTAACACGTCTTATCGACTTGCTCACTGCTCAAGTCTCGCATCATCCCTCTACCATAGTGAGATCAGAGTGCTCGAAGGGGCACTGGCTTTTCTGCCCTCGAAATTGTGGATATTCTGAGTCGACAATGTATGACGTACACCTGCTGTTCATCCCGTTTCCACCAAGCACCACCATTACCTCAACAACACAAACCCAACTACAATATCATGTCACTTGAAAATGCCAAGGTTCTGTTTACAAGGCCGCTGGTAAGCACAGTTACACCTATTGGATTCACTCGCTATCTCTTCAGCATCGGATCTGGCTGATATCCAACCACAGGAAATCAAAGACTCGAAATGGGTTACTCTCAAGCAGTAAGGATACCTATTCTTTCACTTCCCACGATTATCCCATTTCCATTACTGTGATCTGGAGATTAATCTTTCCCACTTCAAAAGACTGAGGTCGGCCGCCTGTGGGGCGTTTACTTTATTCGGCAAGAAAAGCGAATTACTCCCGCGCTCGCACCCCCACCCACACTCTTCGCCAGGTGAGATCACCGTAGGTATTATAATAGGCGAAGCCATCGCCATGTGAGAGTATGTATTCGGATTACTAGTAGAGACCGGACGAGGAAACCGCAGTCATGGATATACAAATATCAAGGAAGTAGCCCCCCGTTCCGAGTTCACGGTCTACCATTTGTCGCCTACCTTACCACGCAGCGACTTCTTCTCGCAAATGCAAACATCATGCATTTCTCATCTATAACCATGCTTCTAAGCTTCGCCATGTCCTCCGAGCTCGCCTCGGCGCAGGTTTGCGGCACATCTAAAGGCACGAAGGCCGAGGCAGGCTGAAACAACGAAGCCGTACTTTTTCCAATCCGGTCTCTTTTTTCCGGGGGGCAAGTCTAACATATGATGAATGGTGCAACTGAACTTAGAAGGATTGTGGGAAAATCTGCAGAGACAAGGTCTGTACTTTGTTACACGGAACGGCTTCCGCAACTGATGTGAGGAACGATAATACTCCGCTACGTACGGTTAAAAAACCAGAGAGAAGGGGACTATCACTTGTTGCTCTGGACGGTTGTATCGTCCATGAATAGTACTAGGGTTGAAGGATGATGGTCGCGATACTCGTCTGCTCTGATACGCGCTAAAGTTGGGCCGGCGATACCGGGGCACTGCTGCTGACTTTAGGAGCCGACTATCTTTCTATCCGAGAGCCGTTCAGGCACCATTTCATCGTTGTCCTAGAAGCTGATAGAACCTATGAATACTAGTGATGATCCTCGTTCATCTTCGGCTGGTAAACCTGACCCATTTAATCCTTAGGTCTTCAGAGGTTCCGGTACCATTACACGAGTTAATAAGGAACAACAAGCCGCAGCACATCCAACAAATGATATGACTTTAAATACCACCGCACTGGACAGACTTTTCTTCGACTAAAAGCCTATTAGAAACACCTTCATTGGGCCCCACCAAGCTTTCGGTCTGCTTATTGAGATACCTTCGAATCACAAGAGATCACCGTCACCACAATCTTTCTGCACATATCTCTAACAAATCCTAGGCATACCTACCAGACAGCCTCCTCAGATTCCCGCACATCAATATATGAATCGGCCCAACGTCTTACGCGTCCCAAAAACAGCGAAATCGATGGCGTAGGCATCGTCGCTATACTGGAGCCCGAAGACTCTCCGCCTCTCATTCTCCTGCAAAAGCAGTTTCGTCCACCAATTGACAGGATCTGTATTGAGGTGCCAGCAGGATTGATGGACGAAGGCGAGACGGCGGAGGAATGCGCATTAAGGGAGTTGAAAGAGGAGACGGGATACGTGGGCGAGATATGCGGCGATGGATTTGGAGGAACAGGGGTGATGTGGAATGGTCAGCGGTTTTCTCCTTCAACCTCATCCCTCTTGTCGACATTTTCCCCCATTGCACACCTACTAACCAAACACCTTGTAGACCCAGGCTTCTGCAACACAAACCTTCGCATGATCCACGTCACGATCTCCCTCACCAACCCTGCTAACCAAAACCCCACCCCACAACTGGAAGAGAATGAATTTATCGAAAATTTCACCATTCCACTCAAGGATCTGTACAAGAAATGTGAGGAGCTAGAAGCAGACGGGTACGCTATCGACGCTCGGGTTTCGACATTGGCTGAAGGAATTGAGGTTGCGAAACGTTGGAAGATTACCTGAGAAGTGATTGCTTGGGACGATGAAGCGAGGAATAAGAACTGGTATTCATAGAGAGTTACTGTTTGAATCTAAGATCTGTTTCATACTGTTGAGATCGACTTCCTCTAGAATAACAACTGCTGGAAAGGAAGTTCATTATCAAAGCATGAATGTGGTGTAATAGTAGCCATAAAAATGACACCCTATATGTGTGTTTCAGGATTAATGAAGTCCTCGACCTCCCGCAAATGTAAGGGACATTTTCAGCGGCTTCGAAACCTAATCGTGGAAACTCGTATTCTATACCATTTCCTCGTGACCAGGCCCGACGTGTTGCCGAATCGAGGAATTGCAAGGATAAGTACCTCCGAGTCTTGCCAACTGTCTCCACGTAGAAAAAACAACGAGCAACTCGGACTCCTTCTCCCGCTGAGCAAAGACCATGTCCGAAGCACTTCACCACTCGCCTTGAAACTCACAAAGCTGGATTCGAATCCACGCTGCGTACAGCAACTCACGACATGTCCGGAAGCCGCCCCGATATATCCTGGCCTCTCGAGCGCCTCTCCACAACACCATCTCCCGAAAACACCAGACTAGAAGCCGAACTGCGCAACCGCTTGGACGCAGCCCCAAGCCTCTCCCCGAGTCCCGAACCGGCAGCCATCTCCATACCCTCCGAAGACCTCCTCCCAGGCCATAAACGCTCTCAATCCGGCATTTCCCTCCGTGCCTTCCTCGTAGGCCAGACCCTCGCCTCCTCCCTTCTCATAGCCTACTACGCGCGTTTCGAGAAGGAATCGAGACTTTGGAGACCGCCTTTGTTCCTGTCTATACTGAGTTTGTTCCATTTCTTGGAGTTTTGGACGACGGCGAGGTATAATCTGCCGAATGCGAATGTGAGCGCGTTTTTGCTGTTTGACAATGGTCTTGCATACCAGGTTGCGCATGGGACTGCTATGCTCGAGGCTACGATCACGTCAATATGGTTCCCGCATTGGCAGGCTAGATTCTCGCCTACTTGGATACAAATTCTCGGTTCCGGTCTTATAGTTGTTGGACAGATTTCCAGGAGTCTGGCGATGGTTACGGCGGGGACGAATTTTAATCATAAGGTTCAGAGAAAAAGAGCTATTGGGCATCAATTGGTTACAACGGGCATTTATGGTATCTTGAGGCATCCGAGTTATTTTGGATTCTTTTGGTGGGCTATTGGGACGCAGTTGCTTGTTGGGAATGCGCTTTGCCTTGTTGCATATGCGTCGGTGCTTTGGAGGTTTTTTTCGAGGAGGATTCAGGGGGAGGAGGCGTATCTTGTGGGCTTTTTTGGGGACGAGTATGTGCAGTTCAGGAAGAAGACGAGGGTGGGTATTCCTTTGATACCATGACGCGAGAATGTCATGGCATTAACGGTAATCTTGTTTTGAGAGGCGTGTGGATTCTTCCGTCTTTCTCATTCTTTCACTAGCCATGACGCGACTGACTATTAATCAAACCAGCAATAGGAAACTGGGGTCGTGTCTTTCAAAGGCCGAACACTCGAAAACAACAAGTATCTACAAAGACAGACATACTCTTCACAACGGACAGAACAGCAAAATTCATCTGAAAAGGATATCAAGCCACTTGACACTCAGCAGGATGACTCGAGCACCCTTGAACTGGTGATGAAGAGGAGACTGGAAAAGCTATTTGGCACATCACAGATGCCATCTCACGATCGAGCATCTTGATGCAGAGTGCCTACAACTATTGACCAATCAAGTCAACACCACCATGTAAGGAGACATACAAGAAGCAACCTGACCCATCATTTTTTTCCTCGATTACGCCGCAATTTTTCGTATCGACAACGATTACCCGACCTGTTCGAACAAACCTGTACGCAGTATCCAGAAACGCCGCGCTTGTGCCGTGGCTTTCACATTGGACCCACGCTATAACATCGATAAATCAACTACATATCGCCATCATATGTTGCGAAGACTTGTCTACCACAAAAAGGGCAACGCACACCAAACAAACAACAAGTCTCCCCAATAACAAACGACGATCCGATCATCAACCGGCATCACTTCTCCTCAGGCTTCGAAATGATCAATACCGTCACCCCCGTCATCTCACTCATCCTCTACCTCAGCCCTTCTCTCATCCTTCTCCGCTCCCAATTGCAAACGTCCTCGACCTCGTCAGGGAGGACAACTTTTACTTTTCTCATCACGATCTTACTACTCCATCTTATGAGATGCAAGACGCGGTCCTGCTCTCTTGAGAGAGGGACAGCGACAAGGAGGAGAAAGGTCTCGTTTGCTTGATGGGGATGAGGGGGATGGAGGGTTAAAGCCATGTTTCCGATGGCGGGTGGGATTGTATGTGCTAAGGATCTCAGAGTTCGTGTTTGAGATGGGTGCTTGAGATGGGTGCTTGAGATGGGTGCTTGAAATGGGTGCTTGAAATGGGTGCTTGAAATGGGTGCTTGAGATGGGAGCAGCCATCTACTGTATCGCGAAGACCACCAACCCCTCTCTCCCAGTCTACCACGGCCTATTTATCCATCTTTAGGTACCACCGCGAAACCTTCAGTCCCTGCTCACGGCGTCCACAAAACACGCGCATACCTACTTAATTTTTATAGCAAAAGAAATCAAGTGCATCGTTCCGTCTCGTCCATCCACCCTTTTGATACCTGTGTACGTCTTCTCTCCTTCTGATCCGTCGATTCCTCACCTCAAGGTTCAGCGGGTGATATTGACATTTTTCATCTTCCGAATAGAGGGGGGTGATGATGATGGATGATGGAGATTCTGATGATGATGGACGCTGTGACGTTGCAAGTGCACCTGATGAATTTTTTTTGTTTTCCACGGGAAAGACCTGGAGAAGGTGATTTTCATCCTTGGTTCGATGCGTTTTTCAAACTTCGGAGGTAGGTGGGGGGTAAGATTCGGGATATCCAGGTTTGTAAATCGAGGATGGTAGGTTAGAAATTCTCGTGGTGGACTATGCGCGGGATGTCATCCAGTTCGGTAAAGAGGCCAAGGGCGGAGTTGAGGTTATTTAGGGAAGAGGATGCGTTGTCGGAGGAATTTCTGGAGAGATTAGCTGCTACTCTTCACCGGCAATCAATCCCATATAGTTTTGTGGCAGCCAAATGGACGCAAGAATTAATACTGATTGATACACAATAATCAATGAACAGCTACTGCCTCTCCACTGCCAGCGACGATGTAAGCACGAAAACCGAACTTTTCCCACCATGCGACATCATATGTCATCAAATAATGTCATTCGGGCTTCATCATGCAATCTGACCCATCATCTTCATCATCGCCACGGCATCCGGGTCGTCGCGCTTCACAACCGATACTGAACACCGCGACTACTTCCACCAAATCCAAAAAATCGAGATCCCAAGGATTCCGATGGCTGAGATTGGGAGTAAGCTGCAGGATATTAGCAAGATGATTATCATCATGAAACGAGTTGAACCGGAAGCGAGGAAGGGAGACAAGGCAGACAGATGTAGACTGACAATCGAGAGGGGGTTTTGGGTATCTCTGCAGCGCCAGCACCAGCTTCGGCAGCACCATGAGCGCCGCTTACTGTCGACTCGTGCTGCTGCTTGGGCTTTTGTGTTGGCTCCTGCGTCGGTCTTGGCGTCGGCGACTTCTGTTCTGCTTGCTTCGCTTCTTTTTCTTTGTCATGCTAGGACGTTTAGTTAACAAAATGACTTCAAGGCATACCTGCGTAATCGGGGTCTTCAATTACTTCGTCGCGGTCTATTAGGTCTTCGTCATGGAAGAGGCTGTGCGTGTCTCCTTCGGTACCAAATTCGGATACGGTATCGGCGATGGACTCGACGGCTGCGACGCTTTCAAGATCCACATCTTCATCGGCGTCGTTGGGCGGGATTGGGAGAGGGACTTCTGGGATCTCGAACTTGTTGTTCCAGCCAAAGAAGCCATCCGGTTCGGCGCTGACGGTGCCATCGTGGAACCAGTTGTTTTCTCCGATGCGGAATTTGTAGAGTCTGGTACAAGAACATCAGTAACAATTATGGTCAGCGCATATAGTAGCATACATGGAGGGAGTGCCTCGCGGGACGGTGATTACGTGCTCATGTGACTCGCCGTTCCACGACATCTGTTCTGGCGTCCAATTGGTCGCATCTGCAGAGAGGAAGACGACGTCCGAGCTTTGGGACCGAAAACTGATTACGACATCGATGTCGTCTGGCGACTGTCTCGACGGCTGTACTGAGACCATGTTGGCGAGAATGTGTAGAGACGCGCCCAGCAACGAGTTCAATGCGGCTTCGTGGTGACTATGGTGATTCTGAATGGCCTCCTTCATCGATCAGCTGTGGGCTGGTCGCTTTTGAGGCTGAGAAGGGTGGGATTCAAGGGTACGCGGCAGGCAAGTCAACGTACTGTACTGGCACTAGATAGGCGGCTGTTTCGTTGTGTCAACAAGGCTGGCAGCGCTGGCAGAAGGCTGCAGAGGGTCGACTTACCTCCTAGCAGATGTCTGGCAGTTGTGAGAAATGGGGAGGAATCCACCTCGAGGCCGTTTTGTGGTGGATGTCGTGAATGCAGGCTGTGGGGAAGCAATTTTGTTGGGCAACTTCTGTGCTTATCAAGTCCCTTTGTGGCTAGCCGTGGCAGGGTTGGGGAAAGAGCCTGGAAGGGAACCCTTCCTCGCTTTCGGCAACACCACTGGCAGATAACGGCACCATCCATCATCCATCATCCCTCACGGCGACTGCCAGATACCACAAGGCCTCATCACGTTGGGTTTGATAAGCCAGGAGAATAGTTCCTCGTTATTGACACGTTTGATTATTACAGATTACTATCGGCCGCAGCTACCTCCGATGGATTTGAACCCCCGCAGTTTGTGCAACCCTCTCACAGCATATGTCAGTCAGATGTCGTTGATTCCCAAGTTATCACCTCGCATCATGCAAACGCCCCAACCCAGAAACGCCACAGCACCATACGCTAGCCCGCTGCAGATCAAAAGGTCCAATTCCGCCAATACATCCTAAGCTGTCACCTTTCGCTTGGGAGATTCTCCGCTTCCTCGCCCTCCGCCTGGCGGCCCGCCTGCGCCCGGAGGTCCACCTGCACCAGGAGGTCCGCCTGTAGGACTGAATTTGCTCAGGTTTCGAATCTTCTTGCCGTAGACGAAGAACAAGAATGGGACAGGGGCCAAAGCCGCAGCTAAGAATCCTAGAAGCGATGCAGCCCAATTGACACCGAGTGTGTGGAACCTGTGCACAATCAGTACTTGGAGAATCGACGACGATCGGGTTGAGGACTTACATAGCCGTGGCGAACAACGGGAATCCAGCTCCCACCAACGATCTACAGAACGTATTGCCAGCAATTGCCGAAGCCGAGTTCCATTTGTAGCAATCGACGATATAGTTCAACCCCTGTAGGAAAATCAAGAGGACACCGCCTCCAATGAAGATGCCTGACAGAACCTGCGGTACCCAGGTGATTTGAGGGCTACTTGTCCAAGCGAACCTGAGACCTCATGTTAGCCCAATAATGCCGACCCTAGTCGTAGAGAACACGTACCAAAACAGACCTGCTGGGAACATTATGCCGCCCACCATCATCGGAATGAGTCTCTCTTCTGGCACCACATGTCCGTTCTCCTTAAGCAGCCGCGCGTATCGAGTCTTCGAATGAACAACGATGAGTGTGGCACCGAGAGCAACTCCAATTGTGACCGCGGCGAAGGGAAGAGCACCGACTCCAAGGTTCCATCCACGTATCTCCGAGAAGGCGATCGGATAAGCGACAAAGAGAAGGTACAGAACGCCGTAGATCAACGACATGTACACGGTGATGAGGAGCAAGATCGGGTCAAGGAAAAGCATCTTGAAGGGTTTGGTCAAGAACTTTGTCACGAGGTCCTTGGGATTGACTTGTTGCTCGTCGGAACGCGCGTGTAGCGCCCAGTTCAGCGTCTCGTATCGCATCCTCTTCGCTTTCCGTGACAGGAGAACTGGTGCGAAAGTTTCGGGAATAGTAATGAGACCGAAGAGCCCGAAACTGAAGCCCATGATGGCAGTGAGATATTCGGTCCATCTCCACGTGAGGGAACTCATTGTAATGAATCCTCCTGCGATGGGTCCTAGTAAACTTTGGTCAGCGCGGAACATTAGATGGAGCCAAATTTCCACTTACCAGCGACGGGGCCGAGAAAGGTAGCTGCGGAAAATATGCAAATAGCAATACCTCTATCAAGAGGCTCCCAGAAATCCACCATTGCGCCTCCAACAATCCCAAGCGGCGCGCTACCAAAGAGGCCGCCGAGGAACCGGCAAAGCATGACCGTCTCGATATTCTGAGCGACAGCGACTGGAATTTGGAAAATCACAAATATGAAGAAACCGATGAACAGCGGGATCTTACGACCAAAAACTTCCTGCACGTCTGTGAGTATAATCCGTGGTGAAGCGGAGCCAAACTTACTGAAAATGGTCCCCATACAATCGGCCCAAAGGCAAACCCCAGCACGAAAAGAGAAGTACCCAAGGTCATCACCTCAGGCGAGACGTTGAATTCTGCAGCTGTCGCTTCGGTCGCTGTACTGAACACACTACTTGCGAACGTAATGCAGAATGTCATCAAACCCATCGCGACGGTCATCAGCCATTTTCTCCACCGAGGGAAATTCATTGGGTTCTGAGGGTCATCTGGGCCGTCCCATTCGACTATGTTCGGATCTTTTGGTCCTTGCGGCCTACCGGGCGGCCCCCCAAAGCCAGGTGGTGGACCACCTTTACCTGTAGGTCTTCCTTTTGCCTTTGCCGCCATTTTCTCAATCTCGACATCATCTTTGTCTTGGTCTGGTTTGCCGTTCAATGCTTTTTCGGAGGTGAAGGGTTTACCCGGGGTATCTGTCGCGGATTCCTGACCAATGGTGTCTGGCTCATAGTGGGTATATCTCGAGCTCAGCGATTCCTGGGAGGCATTTCTGGTCGTCCCACTTTCATACCGCGGACGCCATGAAGCCGATAGAGAAGGAGGCGGATAATGGGAATTGACGGATGCTGGTCGAGACATGTATTCCGAATGAATGGGTAGAGGAGGATAATGGGCATTCACATAATCCGGATGCGAGGTGTAGGCATGGAAGAGGGTCGTTTCCGAATGATTGGATAGTCGAGACATTGGGATCGTGACACCTGACACTGTAGATAGGGAAATATGTCGAGTGTGTCCACTTCCCATTCTTGAGTGAGAGGACGTGATATTTTCCTCGGAAGAAGATGGAAGGCCATCTGGTAGATATGTTCGACGTCCATTAGGCAGGATCGTAATTCCTGAGCTGTAGTTGGTTGACACATTGGAATCGGATCGAGACCTCTGCGCTACGGGCTGGTCGACCATTTCTTCGGTGATGCCAGTGGATACGATGACAGCCGTTTAAGACGATTCGACGACCTGTTAGTTAGTAGGGCCAAAGGGAATAACAATATTACAAAGGAAAGAAAAGAGTGAAACAGAGAAACGCAGAAGTCGATGAGCCAGAGAATGAAGGAAGTTCGGTGTTCTCTATACTCCCGCATATGCGGATCCTCACCCAGAACGGTACTCATCTGCTGCTAGCTATCTCGACATCATGCCGCGTCCCTCGCACCGGCAGAAACTATCACAGCACCATAATGAACTCATCTCGGTTGTCCGCCAGTCCCGTAGTGCAGAATTGGTGTCTTTAGCTTCCTGAGTCCGCAGCGGCAGGATCAACCTGAGCCACATTAGGAAGGCTACTAAGTGACATTGTGGTTAGCTCGTGCGACTGTCGTCATGATACCTATTTCCACCACCGTTACCTGCAAGAGCTTGTTTATAAGCAAGAAACGGCACTCGCCCGTCCCGCTTCGGCACTCCAGCATAATAATCTGAGGCGCTATTGTTAGATGAGACAGGTCTCAATGCTTGGATCTGGATGGCTAGGATCGTGGCCGTTGAAGCTGTCGTTGTTGATGGAAGTCCAGATTTTGGAGAGAGCTGGATTGGGGACGCGACGGTGGCGCCAAGGATAGACAGGTGATCGACATCTCCACGTTAAAGAAATTTCCGGTAGGGAAATTCGAAATCTTACAAACACCTTCTGGATGTTTTCGATTTCGTTGTAATTGCAATATGTATTTTGATTGAGATGAGAAACGTAGATGGTTGGTGGAACTGTGGAGGAGATCCGGATTGACCCTGGTTGCACACGTGATACGAGCATATGTCGAGCAAAACCTGATGATGGGGACCGGGCCGGAAGAACTACCAAACAGCGGTGAAATGCACCCTAGAAAATGGTGCATCACCGTATGGCGGGGTCGCCACTGTTGCTCTCGACATTCTCGAAAATATTTGTGATGAGTGCTTCGGATGAGGATGTCCAAGTTTTCCCTGTGTCTGGACCAATCTCTTCTGCTGGAAATTGTGCAGTGAGACAAATTATTCGAATTTCGAGGTTCGAACCTCGAAGCTTTGATGCACGCAAATCCTGTGCTAAACAGGCTGAAGAACCGGGGTGCTCTGCTGCCAAGAAGGTAGAAAGCTTGAGAGAGAGGGTCCCAAATCTCCTTCATCACATCTTGTGGCTTGACTTTCTCAACCCAGAAGATAAATAACTTTATTTTCTGAACGGAACGAGTTTGAAGCCTGCATCAGCATGTCCATGCGAGTGAAGAAAACTCATCCCGTTCATATTGCTTGCGTTCCATCCTCCTTTGAGGCCAGGTTCATGACCGACGTGGACGCTTCAAGTGCCAGATTCGCCATATTCATCAAGCAATGCATGTGCCCATCCTTTGCGCGCTCCGATAATTCTATGATTATATCTGGGTCTGGTTCAGTAGTCGACCTACTTGTTTTGTTCGAACCGCGCTGTATTGTTGTTCTCAACGGAGCCGTAGAAAGTAGGATGCCCATGATCGGTGAACTTCATGCTCATCGGATACTTGGACAGACATCAATCGATGTGATCTGATTCGCTCTCCACGATCAGTGATGGTCTATCCTCTTACAGGATAGACGTTAGATTCGGGACGCGATGCCGTGCTGCGATCTCGAACGGAATCTCGACGCTCGATGGCTCGATGGCTAGATGGCTGGATGGCTCGATGGCTCGATTCGACTAGATAGGACTGCAGAATGGTTCGTGCGGCGTGCACATGGTTTCTGAGAATTCTGCGGTTACTTGGTAGAGAAGCGTCGACCTGATGTAGCTGGCACCAAAGATTGGGTACCTGGTTCTATGGATAGTCGGGTACGTGTATCATGAGGACAACGCGCTTGTCGCCGTGATTGAAGCGAGAACCGGGCCATGGACAATTGTGTCCGTCAGAAATTCGACCCGAGATTTACTTCGCGAGCACAAATATGCATAGTACTGTGGTAGAAGAAGCCTGTGCCGCTTCGAGCAGAGTGGAGATGGTGATCTGTATGTCCCGCCAGCCCTCTTTAGTTAGATCGCTGAGTTTTAATCAAACCCTGGAATTAGACACAGGCAAAATGACCACCATCCACTTTCTATTTTTTCCCTCTCCCCTCCTTTGCTCTCATCAGAAACAAATGAAGGCAATTGCACAAGTAGACTAAGCTTTTGTCTAGCAGTCATTGCTGGTAGCCAGTCATCCTGCAGCTTCGCAACGCTCTCCCGTTGGATGTCGTGAACTTCGCCAACTTTCTCACGACCTTGAAAACAACGCGACTCTCGCCAGAGTTTCTCACCTAAGAGAGGCAATCACCGTTATCCAAGACTTAAGCATTAATCCTGCCGACATCGAGCTTTCGAGCACCCAAATCCGGTCTGACGCCTGTTATTACGCCTTGAGACATACCTGGGCCCGCTCTCGCGCGCCCATGGTGATGAACAACAATGAGGACCTCTTTGAAACTACCCGTCGATTGAAAAAGATGGCAGACGCTGGTGATTGTTCTTGTCTTCGAAACAAGAAATATTTGGCCTTCGAGCACAACTTGGATCTCAACAAGCGCGGTCAGTCAAGTCGATGGCCAACGTCTCTTCCCTAATAACCTGTGGATGTCAACGCGAATGTTGCTGCCTTCACTGCCGAGTCCCATGTTTCTGATATGCCCCGCCAATTCAAGGCATTCATGTCTACACGCATTTTGTGCCACCTCACCATTTACTGTGTCCTAGTTATAATCCGGCGAGCACGTCAGAGGAGGGCTAATGAGGAAGCTCAGTCGTCGAGCTTCATCGCGAGAATAACGCGAAAGGAAAAGGCAAGCTAGTGCGTCGAAATAGTGACTATTGTTGTCCAAAAACTTGAAAGAGATGTTTGGTGAGCAATGGAGATTGTAAGCCATGGCCCAGCCAAAACTCTGCCCAATTTTTGGGGAACCCTTTCAACAATCTTTCATGTCGAGATAGAGGAAGGGCCGGATGGATGCGATTGAATTGGTGAAACGATTTCACCATGCACAAGTACGTGAGAGGTCCGATGCAACTTCCTCTTGCGATACACGGGCTCAATTGGAATTGGACTTCGCAAGGACGTCGAGATGACCAGAATGATCGGGATATGGACCCCGTACAGCTCTTCTTCCCATCAGGTCTATACTTTGAGCTGAGAATAGCGAACTGAGATTCGGTCAAATCCCAACTCACAAGCATGACAGCCGCGCTATTGATGCATGATTTCTTTTAACCAGCACCGGTTTGACGGGCATCTGGTATTCTCATAAAATGCATCGCCATATCGAAATATGAGCCCTCGTGACATTTACAATACAGGTCACGTACTACAATCATAATAATTTCATCAATACAGTATCCCAGTCTCACAACTACCACACCATCTCCTCCAATTTCAAAAGTCCCAACCTAGAATCAATATCGATAAAGTTCTAGCGAAATAATGTCTCAAGGTCATCAGAAGTTTATCACTGTTGATCTCAAGTTGCAGTCGATAGAACCGATTGAATTTGTATCAAAAAATAATGAATTATGAATCTACCATAATACTGCTAGCTAACAAAATACTACTACTTCAAAATTCTCCACTTCAAAATCGAAATCAACAAACTTCCAGCAAACCACTTTTGAGAACTCGCCAGAGTTTAAACGTTATCAGTCTCTATCGCTCGTGTGTATCCCAATGCGCTAATACTTGGTTCCTGGCCAAGCGTCCTCTCCCGCGAGAATCCATACCATCACATTTACTGCTGATTCGAAGCGGACTTCAACCTCCCATAGCCCGATGACCTGCACGACAAATATATACCATTAGTATCTACGCTATGATTAACGAAGCCTAGCAAAGAACCGGACATCCAATAGATTCGTGGGAGGTCGATTTGTGGAGCGCAGTAATCGACGATCCCAATTAAATGCCAAAGTTCCAGATTAGAGATGTTATCGGGGGATAGAGTGTTAGTGACACCTCTGTATGCTTACCAACGCCATTCATTGCACGGCGGAATGGGACATTCTTATTCGTAGGGATACACAGGATAAACGTCGAACCAAACGACCCCCTTTCGCTCAGACTATCGCCTACTTGCCCAAAAAAATCATGAGGTATCGCTGAATAAAACCTGCATCCACTTTCAAGTCATAAAAGAAATCATCTTTGGCCCCTTGACAATCATAAGCCCATCTTTCATCATGTACGCACAAAGGCCCCCAGAACATGAACGTCTTCTCACCCACCCTCCCCACCAAACCCCCCAACAATCCTCCCATAATTCCCCGGAAACAATCCCATAGCTCCAGCATACCCACCCCAAAACCAATCCCCATTAATATCCTCCGCCTCCCGAATCTCAGCTCCCTTTGGAAACATCAACTCATCCCCCACGCCCTCCACAGGAAAGTATCCCCAATTAGCTACGATCCTCAGCCCCACACCGCCATCAGGAGGAAGGCGTCCGGAGATGTTATATCCCGTTCTCGCACTCCTCTCTTTGCCATTTGCGTCTTTCCAGGACCAGTCGGGGATAGCCGTCATATCCTTGGAAGTGGATTCGTCTTCTTTGAGTCGTGAACCACCGACACGGTCGCGTTCGACGAGGCGACGTTGTCCGCCGTCTCGATCTTCGAAGCCTATGACGACCATTCTGTGGCCTTGTGGGCAGCGGCGCCAGCCATTGGGGCCATTGGCGGCTGAGATTTTGCCCATGGCTACTTGGGCGTGGTAGCATGGTGAGCATATATCATAATCACCATCGTTGCAGACGGGACAGTGAAATCGTGTGTTAGAAGGGGAGATGGAGTAAGTGCAGATGTCGCATTTTGTCAAAAATTGGAGCAATTTGAAGTAGCGGTTTGCGATTGTAACAGTTCCGAGACCTTTGACGATGGAGGCGGATTTTGGTGTCAGTGGTGGGTCAATCTCATTGTGCGGCGGATTGAGGCCATTGGAAGGACGCCATGAGGTATCGTTTGAGATTGCTTTGAGTGGGAGTAATGGATGCGTACAATGACGACCTTGATTCACGCAGTCATTGCAGTAGCCCCAGCCACCTTCGTTACATATGTCACATTTCCAGTAGCATGGATTTGCGAAGGCGGAGCAGATGTCGCAGAAAACGCCATCTTGCAGACGATTTGCGGGATCTTCTTCGGTAATTGATCTAGTTGGTTGGTCCGGAGTAGTTGGTGGTGCAGAAACCAGGGGATGTTGTGGGCGTAGATAGCGATGACCGTCGAGGATATGTGGAGGTTCGTGATCAGGTAAATAGCCTTTTGGCGGTGCAAAACGCTCGTACTTCGCCTGAGCAGCCCAACCAAATCCATACCAATGAAGACATCCTTTGCCTGCGCGATAGCACGGTAGACATAGATTGAACTTGCCCTCCAGACATCTTTTGCAGCTGTAGTGGAGGTCATATTCGAGATGGGCTTTACCGCAGCGATCACATGAGACCTTCGGTTCGGTGTACAAAGTCGGTCGATGTTGGCTGGAAGAGGAAGATGATGGACGTGCATCAGCTGGTGCTGGTGCCAGATTACTGCGCGTGGGAATGGGAGTTGTCGCAGAGCTCGACACGGCAGGTGTAATCTGAGTCTGGCTAGGAACCAGCGAGGGAGAGCTGTTATTATTTGGTCTCATTTGAGGAAATATTGACGAAGCTAAAAGAGGAGATCGGTGAGGCCTGGGATTACTACCAGATCTTTGCCGCCTATGTGAGGCTCCGTCAACTTGTAATTCTCTAGGAGAATTGGGCGAAGACCCAGCCGGCGCAGATGGATTGCTCTGCGCAAGAGGGCGGTGAGCCCGTACTCGTTCGGGATCAGTTGAGCGGCGCTCGTTAGACATTCGGCGACGTGTTTCTGACCGTGGAACAGCAGTGACGCCTTCTATTCCCAACCCATCCGAAGACGAGGATGCCGCATTAGCACTATCCGTACGAGTCGTAGAGCGAGTACTCGTCCCGCTGCCCGTCCTAAGATGGCGAGTATGTACATGGTTTGCCGAGTCTATAAGATGTGGATTCGATACTGGTGGACGAGCTGGATGTCGTGAAGCAGCGTCATCTTCGACTGCGGACTCTGCATGTCGAGAATTTGTGTGCTCGGGAGCCGGCTGCTGTCGTGGACTGCTGTGGGCACTTCGATCTCGAGGACGATCTGAAGTCGCACTGGTTGCTCTTTCACGCTGCCGCCGTTCCTGCCTTCTTTGCTCTCTCCTTTGTCGGTAGGCCCGAGCTATCATTTCGCTCAACTCCTCCTCTTGCGTTGTATCCAGATTGTTCCAATCGATATCATTCAACAAGCCTTCCTCCGCAATCTGGCGCATGATGTCTTCCTGCATTTCCTGAGGATCCAATTCGGAAACGCTCAGGATAGATCTCAAACTATGTTGATGCTCCACTTGACGCACTCTATCTCTTCGTGGCGATGTCTCCCGTGATGGTCCACGACTCCCTCTCGGCCGTGTTGCTCGAGTCCTGTCAGCCTGTCTTTCACCTCGAGCCTGGCCAGGACTTCTCGAAGGATTTCGGCTCCCGTTCTCTCGACTCCTCTGTCGTGTCCTTCTATTTTCGGGCTCCTGCAAGGTGTTGCCAGGCCTGCCAATGCCTGCTTCGTCCATACTCAGAGCCATGACCTCGTCCATCAGCCGTTGGTCCTCCTCACTTCTAGGCGCGCCTCGGAGACGAAGCTTAGGCATTATCGTATCTCCAGGTTTGTATTTGTCCCTCTCATCTTGCTTGTCCTCCTCGCTCCTGTCCTTGGAGGGATTCTCCCGTAGAAAGCTCTCTAGTAACGTGGTGACTGTCGCATTTGGCCTGGTCAGGCGGACGGAAGCTCGACATGACGGGCATGTGTATGGATGTATGCTCCGGGCAACGGAGGCTTGATGGGCAAACCATTCCTTTAGGCATCCACCGCAGAAAGAATGTAAACAGTCAAGGAGTGTCAGAGGTTGGAAAAGCACTTCTTTACAGATCTATGAGTATCAGCTGGAGCAGGGTCGTGGGGGTAAGTTGTTTGGACATACAGAGCATGTCAATTCCTTTTCGAGGTCGCGTTGACCCGTATCATAATCCTCGGCCATGGCGAAACGCTGCGCTTTCTGTAGTGCAGCTTTCGAAGGGATTGCCAGCCTTTGGAGATGTTGTGGCCTAGCTGGCCGAGCTGCATGAGCTGTCAACTGTTAAAGATCTTCACGCATATATTGGACCATGTCATAGCAAGCACATGGAGGACACTACAAGCAAGCAAGTGCGGTAAGACTGCTGGTAAATGGTTTATAGACTAGATAGATGAGGCACAGAAATAAATTGCTATATGTAAGCTTTCCAGTTGCGGAACCAGCGTCATCCTGCAAGCAGACAGCCCTTCACCGCTCCGAGCGCATTGCCTCAGCCGGTCAGCAGCACAATGTCTTCATCGATTCCTTATCACCCAGCGTCTTTAAGTCTCGCAAGATTTCCTCTGAATCTAGACTTTACCAATTGAGGATCGTTATTGATAAATTTGTCGCGAGATGATTTCCGATCGCCGTCAGAAATTTATCAAATATCGATCCCAAGTTGCAGATGGTGAATGGGTCAAGATTTGTCGAGGGACACTGAATTGATAAAGCCGCCGTGATGTTGTAAGAGATATGCCTGGCCGCCTTAGAAAGCTGAAGAGAAGTGTAGCTCTACCTCAGCAAAGATAATAATCATAGAATAGAGTATGAACTCGTAAGTAATAGTGTGAGCGGGTCTAATCTAACTGCGAAGCCTTGGGAAAGAGGCCGCCGTTAGCGAAAGACTGCTCTGGTATTCCCTCTAGGCGCCTAGTAAATGGCCAGTGAGCGCCAATGAGCGAGAAGCGACTGGAGATAAGGTTGGTGCCGTGGTAAGAAGAAGGAGAGATGGTGGTGGAGCGCAAGAGTTTTATGGTATTGATAGACACGTGATACACAAATTCTTCTGGGGCCGCACGCTGTGATTAGTCAAGATTAATCAAGCCACACATCAGTGTGGCATAGCTGACTGTCGAAAAGAGCGCCTGGTTCACGAGACGAAAGTTGACGGGAGACGGTCCAGCAACTATACTTGCGAACTGCCAATGAAGTCAAGTCGGTCTGCAGTATCTTCGTTGCTCATCGGGCAAGGCATGTCAATCTTCAACATCGATCGATGATTTTATGCTAATTGACTCCAGGGAGACTGCTCCGTGGCCCAATCTGCAAATCGTGTAGACAGTCGATAGCACAACGCCGACATGCTTCATCCGCTGCTGCTGTCGCCGAGCGCCCATTCGCGACGCAATCAGTAGATCCTCCCGTCGACCATTCCGCCTCCACAAATCTCGCATACAAATTACGGACTGGCGTTGTCCTTTCCCGTCCACCTCAAATCACACGCGATCTCACTTCCTTCGAGAAGTCATTTTTTCTATACCAACGACGTATGAACGAACGACTCGCTCTCCCTTTTACGCAGTATTTCTATTTCCGGGATCAAACGCCCGCGTTGTTAGACTGGAAACGAAAAATAAAGGAGAGGCGAACGCCAGCAAGAGATATTGGAAAGTACAATCCGTATTCGGTAGAAGGATGGAATGACGAATTGCTTGTTGGCGCAAAGGAGAGCGAGCCAGAGCATCAAGCTGAAGCTCTGTTGCAGGACTCAATAATCTCCTCAACGCAGAAGGAAGGCGAAGAGGCCGCGATTGAGGCACAACGAAAGGCTTTGGTGAAACCCATGCCTCGCGTCACAGAGGCGGATCGGACAAATGACCAAAGAAGTTTGAATCGATTGCTACAAAGGACACTTTACCTTTTGGTCCAGAACGAGTCGGGACACTGGACTTTTCCCAACGATGCCAGAACTGGCCGCGAAAGCTTGCATCAGGTATGTCATTTGCGCTGTGCGGCTGTCAATTCGTCCTTTCTCCTCAGTCGTCCGATAAAGTTCTGGCAATGTAAGGTGCGGGATATGCTCTTCTACCGATCTTGGGCTCAAAGTATGGCGCGGGTCTCAAGGGTCTAGAGGTACAAGAAATGGCAGCTTGCGGTGGCGGTGGCGGTCAAGGTTTAAGTTCATGGCTAACTATAATTATTACAGGCAGCTGAGCGCATTCTTATACAAGCCGGAGGTCTAAACATGAATACTTGGATCGTCGGAAATTTTCCTGTTGGATTCTCTCAGTTCAACTTTCCGAAACACAAGATAGAGGCCAACGAGAAGGGCATCACGGAACTCGGAGAGAAGACGTTCTTCATGAAAGGCAGGATAATGGCTGGCCAGGCGAATCTTAAGAAGAACTCTTTGGGATTGAAGGATTTCAAATGGCTTGCAAAAGACGAAATCGAGAAGATAGTGCTGGATCGATACTGGGCTGGTGTACGAAATATGCTGCCGGAAAGATGATGTGGCGATGGCATGTATATCCGAGCATCCTAGGCGTCAAAAGCGTGCACATAGCATTGTAGAATATGTAGAAGTAAACCGAGAGCTTCCACGCTCCAGTCATGAACTGAAGCCTACCTATCTGCACACGTATTGTCTGCCGCGCGCAAGCGAAGATCTAATTTTGTCAATCAATGAGGCTGTGAGAAGTCTTAGCCCTCCTGAGTGGAGCGGAATGCAGGAGCAGCAGTCCCTGTGCCAAAGACTGAATGCAATTTGACGGAAGAGGCGGTCGTCTTAGCCTTTAACAAATACACATTGAACTGCCAGAGACAAGAGGATATCCAGCTGTCGAAGAGCACTGGGCGCTGCGACTGTAACCGGCCTTCCCATACCAAGCATCTAACGTGCTTACTTCTTCTACCTGCCCAAGGTTCATACTACCTCACCTCGCCTGGCATACATAATACGTCCATTCCAGCAGAGCCGCATCGACGATCCGGAGAGCCCGGCGCATTCAAGCAACATATTACAATATGCACTGGCGACCGACAAACAGCCCCCTACAAAGATAAGAGCTTTACACATACGCCGTTATGTCTGGGAGGCCCGGAGGTCAACCCATCCCCGCAACCGATCTCATTGACCTTGACGACTCCACGCCATACTACTCCTCAGGATCCCATCCAGAAGCCACTGATGACGAACTACTACGAAGATATAATGAGAACCACGCTGAAGGACGACCGTCGGTGTCCTACGACGATTTTCTAGGCGCGCCGGGACCAGCCCGCCCAAATCTTGCGCCTGCAGCAGGACAACCACCATATCTCGCGCCGGGTTCTCGACAATTATCACAAACCTCAGACTTGGACAATTGGCAGAGATACACGGACGACCATGAGCATGACGATGGCAGGTCGACGGATGGCTTCTATGCCACTGGAGGCATCGATGGAACAGGTCCTGATTCGCCGACCGGTGCTGTGAGAAACGCGCAGAACAGGAATAGCATATTGAGCCTGGGAGGAGGATGGATGGGCAAGGCAAAACACGCACTGGGAATGGGACCCGCGCATTATTCGGAAATGGACCTTCCCTTGACGGAACCTGGAGCAAGAGCTGGATCTGTGCCTGGAGCTGCCTCACTTGTGTCGCCCACGAACAAGAAGAGAGGGAGTGGATTCAAATTTGGCTTTGGAAGAAGTGCTCCCGATCCATCGACACTCGGTCCTCGAATAATACACCTCAATAATCCTCCTGCGAACGCTGAGAACAAGTTTGTCGACAACCATATTTCGACAGCCAAGTACAATGTCGTTACCTTTCTACCGAAATTCCTCTACGAACAATTTTCCAAATACGCCAACATATTCTTCTTATTTACGGCTGTTCTCCAACAAATTCCAGATATCTCACCCACGAATCGGTATACTACAATCGTTCCGTTGGTCATTGTGCTCATGGTTTCGGCAATCAAAGAGTTTGTGGAGGATTTTCGCAGGAAACAATCGGACACAAGCTTGAACCACTCGAAAGCTCGTGCCATTCGTGGCTCGTCGTTTGAAGACACTCGGTGGATAAATGTGGCTGTTGGTGACATTATCCGAGTGGAATCTGAGGAGCCGTTCCCAGCCGATCTGATTCTACTTGCAAGCTCCGAGCCTGAAGGGCTTTGCTACATCGAAACTGCAAACCTCGATGGCGAAACCAATCTAAAAATCAAGCAGGCCATTCCAGAAACCGCTCATCTTGTCAGTGTTGCTGAAACCAGCAGACTCGGTGGGAGAATTCGATCCGAGCAACCAAACAGCAGTCTGTATACCTACGAAGGAACTCTGACAATGCAAACTGGTGGCGGAGAGAAGGAACTGCCTCTTGCGCCTGACCAGCTTTTGCTTCGAGGAGCTACTTTAAGAAATACTCCTTGGGTACACGGGGTTGTTGTTTTCACTGGCCACGAAACTAAGTTGATGAGAAATGCTACTGGAACGCCGATTAAGAAGACCGATGTCGAGCGAAGGCTCAATTACATGATTCTCATGCTCGGTGCTATTCTTATCACTCTCAGTATCATCAGTTCCATTGGAGATGTTGTGGTCAGATCGACTTCTGGCAAGAAGCTGTGGTATCTTTACCTCGGCGACTTCAATGGCGCGAAGCAATTCTTTTCGGACATTTTGACATATTGGGTGTTGTACTCGAATTTGGTTCCGATTTCTCTGTTCGTGACGATTGAGATCGTCAAATACGCCCAGGCTTTCCTGATCGATTCAGATCTAGATATCTACTACGATAAGACTGATATGCCTGCAAACTGTCGAACTTCATCGCTGGTTGAGGAGCTTGGCCAGGTGGAGTACATCTTCTCTGACAAGACGGGAACGTTGACATGTAACATGATGGAATTTAGACAGAGCTCCATTGGCGGTATCCAATATGCCGACGAAATTCCGGAAGATCGGAGAGCGACTTCTCAAGATGGTATGGAGATCGGTATCCACGACTTCAATCAGCTCAAGGAAAACCGCAAAACGCATCAGTCGCGGGAGTTGATCACGCAATTTCTGACGCTGCTTTCGACGTGCCATACTGTCATTCCCGAACGCAATGCAGACAGGCCGGATGTCATCAAGTATCAGGCCGCGTCTCCAGACGAGGGTGCGTTGGTGGAAGGTGCCGTGCTGCTAGGATATCGTTTCATCGCCAGAAAACCGCGCTCGGTGATCATCGAAGTCGAAGGAAAAGAATTAGAGTTCGAACTCCTTGCTGTCTGCGAATTCAATTCCACAAGAAAGCGGATGTCTACAATTTTCCGATGTCCTGATGGGAAAATCAGAGTGTACTGCAAAGGCGCCGACACAGTCATCATGGAGCGCCTACACCCAAATAATCCTATATCTGAGGCCACTCTTCGTCACCTCGAAGAGTATGCTGCTGATGGCCTTCGGACTCTATGTTTGTCGTACCGCGAAGTTTCTGAGCAGGAGTTCCAGGAATGGTGGCAAGTGTTCAACACCGCGCAGACGACCGTCAGTGGTAACCGCGCCGAAGAGCTAGACAAGGCTGCAGAGATAATCGAACATGATCTCACTCTCCTGGGTGCCACCGCTATCGAAGACAAGCTACAAGACGGAGTGCCAGACACGATCCACACTCTACAAACTGCGGGCATCAAGATCTGGGTGTTGACTGGCGATAGACAGGAAACTGCCATCAACATTGGTATGAGTTGCAAATTGATTAGTGAAGATATGACTCTTTTGATTGTCAACGAGGAGACTCACGAAGCAACAAGAGCCAACCTCCAAAAGAAGCTCGACGCTATTCGTGGTCAAGCTGCTGATCGGATGGAGCTCGAAACGCTGGCCTTGATCATTGATGGAAAATCTTTGACTTACGCTCTTGAGAAGGATCTGGAGAAGATGTTTCTGGATCTTGCAGTAATGTGCAAAGCAGTGATATGCTGGTACGTTTACTAATTCTTCCCCTTCATTACGTGACGCTAATAATAATTCCAAAGCCGTGTATCACCCCTACAAAAGGCGCTGGTCGTCAAGCTCGTGAAACGCCATCTCAAAGCCATCCTCCTCGCCATCGGTGACGGTGCAAACGACGTCTCCATGATTCAAGCTGCCCACATCGGTGTCGGCATCTCCGGTGTCGAAGGTCTCCAAGCCGCCCGCTCCGCCGATGTCTCCATCGCTCAATTCAGATATCTTCGCAAACTCCTCCTCGTTCACGGCGCTTGGTCTTACCAACGCGTTTCCAAAGTTATCCTCTACTCCTTCTATAAGAACGTCGCCCTCTTCATGACGCAATTCTGGTACAGTTTCCAGAACGGCTTCAGTGGGCAGGTTATTTTCGAGAGTTGGACGTTGAGTTTCTATAACGTCATGTTCACCGTGTTGCCGCCATTCATTATTGGTATCTTCGATCAATTTGTTTCTGCGAGATTGTTAGATCGATATCCACAACTTTATCAGATTTCGCAGAAGGGCTTGTTTTTCAAGATGCATTCCTTCTGGTCTTGGGTCGTCAACGGCTTCTATCACTCCCTCATCCTCTACATTGCGTCGGCGCTTATCTTCGGCTGGGACCTGCCTCAATCTGACGGCAAAACTGCGGGCCATTGGGTTTGGGGTGGGGCGCTCTACACTGCTGCTCTCCTCACTGTTCTGGGCAAGGCGGCATTGGTGGTAAATATCTGGACAAAATACACTGTCCTGGCTATACCGGGCAGTTTTGTCTTTTGGATGGTTTTCTTTCCAGCGTACGTTCAGGTTGCGCCGATGGTGAATTTTTCGACGGAGTGGACTGGCGTAAACGGACGGCTGTGGACTAGTCCAGTCTTTTGGGGCATGGCGCTTGTGTTACCGCCGCTTTGTTTGTTGAGGGACTTCGCTTGGAAGTAGTAAGTTGACTTCGAATTTTGTGAGGGTATGGGAAAGTTTGCTGATCAAAATCTCCAGTGCAAAGAGAATGTATTACCCACAACCCTACCATCACGTCCAGGAAATCCAGAAATATAACATTCAGGATTATCGGCCTAGGTAAGCTCGTCCCGATGTTCGCCCACAGCCGTTGCCTCTCGCTAACTCGCATTATAGAATGGAGCAATTCCAGAAGGCCATCCGGAAAGTCCGCCAAGTCCAACGTATGCGCAAACAACGCGGCTACGCTTTCTCCCAAACGGACGAGTCGCAGGCCAGGGTGTTGCAAGCTTATGACACGACGAAGGAGAGAGGGAGGTATGGTGAGCTTGTGGGGACCGCGAGAGGTGGGAGCAGTAGTGGAAGATGACGATGTAAATGATGATTCGCTTCATTGCTTTGCGAGTACGGCATTACTTTTCTTGGCGAAGAGGTAAACTCTTTTGCATTGAACGTTTGGCGTTTTTGGGAGACGGTGGTTGGAGAGTGTAGATTAAGTAATTTTACAATTCGATCCTGGGTGGTGTGAGATGTACAGGCGTGGTGAGTGAACAATCTTAGTTCGCCTTCTAAGCAAGACGCCTCTCTGGATGGATGTGATTTGAGGAGAAGAGGGTGGGATTTTTGAGGTGAGAAAAAAATTTGGATGATCCGATTCAGAAAAGCTAACACACAGCGAGACGTTCACGGTGTTCCTTCTCCGAGTCTCTAATCGAAAATTAGAAGCTACTCCCGGGTAATGGACGCGTAGAACCAAAAAAAGACTATCCAATACACCTCAAAACACTACAATCTTGGTAATCTCTTCAAATCAGGCTTGTTTCTACTTCATCCTATTTCTGTACTTCTCAAGGTCGCAACTCGAGGGATCCCGAGGATTGAATCGCAGGGAAAAAGAACATTAGATGATGCTGAGTTTTTGTCCTTGTGGAAAAGCAACCGGATTTCCGAGCAGGATAATAGGAAGCCACCACTATCTACATGCTAACAATAAGCATAAGCAGTTGTCGAAGCAGTTCGTAATTGAGCTTGCTTTCGACCCGTCAGGTGCCAGAACCTCCACACATCCAAACAGTCAATTTGCAACCGAGACTTTTCCAATCCATCATGGGATCCTTACTCTTGCAGACCCAACCACAGGAGCCTGCGCAGGAGACATGCCAACGCCCACCTCAGCAGAAGCTTTCATACAGCTCTTGGCACTCCTTCAGCTCCACATCCGGCAAGCTCGCGACATCGATAGACGGGGACAAACCAGTACACGCACCCTCTTCAAGCTTCAAGTGCCGCACAGCCCTGAAGACATTATCCTTCTTCCCAGGATCCGCCTTGCATACCCTCGCCCAATGGAGTCGAACAAATTTCAAGTTCGGCATACCACCCAGTGCAACCATCAAGTTCGCCATCGACTGTCCGTTATAGAACCGGTTCTCGCAGAGGAAGACATCGCATTGTTTGAGGTGCTCAGCGAAGCGTCCTGGAAGCGGTCTATGTTCGAAGTCTTCCGGTTGCTCATACCCCGTGTTCGGACTGCCGTTGGCGCAATTTGTGAAACAGAACGTCTGGAGGTCGAAGCGGAGGGTTAGGGTGTAGTGTGGTACTACGTATTGTAGGTACTCTGCGTCGACCTGTCCGCTGACGAGACACATCGAACCCTTTTTCCTGAGGAAGTCGGAGAAGTCTTCGTCGATTTGGTGGCATTCTGGGGCGAAGAGTTGGATGTAGGATGATTCTGTCGTGGCTCTGTCTTTGCAGGTGCTGCAGGAGGTGAGTTGACCGCGAAAGAAAAGGCCGCATGGAAGCTTGATGGAGGCTATGTAGCGGTATATGATGAGTCTGAGCTCGAATGGGAGGTCGAGGAAGGTGACTTTGGCTTTTGCAGCAGCAACTCCCTTACTCGGAATCGTACTTGCTGGATCGATGTCGCCAGGTGAAGAGAGCGAATCGTATCCTGGACCACGCATGCGATCTTGGTGTTCAATCGCAACTTCTCCCAATTAGTGATCGCTAAACATGGGTCAATGGCGAAATCACGAACCTGTTCCGTGATGCGATACGGTGTCTTCGTCAAATCTGTCAGTTGAGTCCTGAAGTGGAGTAGTGGCAGCCATGGAGTTGTTGTCTACCGCTCGTCAGTGTTTTCTCGTTCCCTTGTGGTGGTGAAACTTCTTACCTGGTTTTGGCTGCACGGCGGTGGCATTGTTGAGTGCAGAGGTCTGTAGGTCACGCGAAACTATGGCGCTCTCTTCCGCCACGATTGAGGTTTCTAAAGCTATATCAGTCTATCTTCAATCTTTGCAGTGGGATATGGTTACTGACCGCGGGGAACAGGGATGTCTTCTGGGATGTCTTCCTCGAATGTGTAGACGCGTAGGTGGTCCGGGACAATGGGATAGGAGGAAGATGGTGGTTGGGCTTTGCCCTTGGCAACGCCTGGTACCATGTTAGTTTGCTTCAAACCCAACTATCGTACGACATGTAGCTTTTCTAACTTCCTTGAGGTCGGGCCATGGTGTATGTGTCAAGTGTTTCGTCTAGCAGGAAGGATGGCTTGCAGAGAACGGAGGCAGAAAGGAAGAAGATACGGGTTGTCTCTCTCCGCCTCGGGATAACACAGAGCATCACGGAGGCACATGGCCCCTCAGACATACACATACATTCCGTGTAGTCTGATGTTGTTGGACCGTGCGGAGTTGTGAATATGGCTCAAAGTGGTGGCGTGACCACGTACGTGCCTCTGCTCATATTCCGGCATCACCGAAGCTTTTATCCGTCTCTAGAAGCAAATGAGAAGGGTTTTATAGAAAGTAGGACATATCTCACATTTTGTTCCCATCTCGATCGACCACCCACCAGGCTCAGGCTCCAGATCATAACCTTCCAGACGCCGCTCGGCCCAAATCTAACCACTATCGACGAACCGGAAACAGGCCGATTTGAAAATACGATGAAAGTGCTTGATTGCCAACTGGCGGGCCCAAGATCTGACCAGCTGTTGATGCATTGTCCTATCCTAGTGTCTCGTTTTCAAATGCTGTGTCGCTTTTGAGATCCTCCAATTCGAGATCGACAACGATAGTTTTCTGACGATTTTCGCTCTCAAAAATGCTAGCCATGCATCGATGGCGAGAAAAATGTAGTGTAGCATCCCGAAACAAAATCTCAGATCGTCCAACAACCCAACCCAATCTTCATCAATTCCCAAGGGTCCACTTAGATATTCCTAGGCCCCACTAGTGGCCGCGCCACGACCTCGATCTTGATGGTGGAAGTCTCATCCATTTGGTACTCTGCTTCGAACATTTCAGACTTTCCTTCTTGCTCGAGTTGATCGCACATTTCCGTAAGAGCTTCCAGATTCTCTTCTCTCTTTTGCTTGTAGGCCACCAATTCGGTTAAGTTTCTCGTGTGAGGCTTTGGCACTGCAAGGTTGACTGCAAAATCTGCTGCTTTGCGATTTGCCTCGTCCACATTGGTGTAGATTTCGTCGCTAAGCATCTCAATCTCTTGCTCAGTCTCCACCTGTGGCTCCTGTCCAGACCCCTCTTCTCCAGCATTTTCGCCGTCTGCTTCCCTTGGTGGCGAGGTGATCGGGATGGTTGTCGTGGTGGTCTTTTGAATCTCCCAGACAGTCTTGTCGATCCATCCAAACTTGGTCTCGGGACGGACACCATTCGAGTACGCGCGAAGCTGGCGGACGACCCTGATCTTGACGTAACCAGGTGTCTTCCTATCATTGGTACCGTCCATATAGATGTGCACCATATCGTTCTCGTCCAACTTCCGACTCCACTCGCGGGTGTAAGGCTGCAGAGATAGGCCAAGACGTTGGCGGATGGATTCTTTGTCCGCCAAGGCGTTGGCTTTCTGGAGGGAGGAGTAACCAAGTCTGCCACAGACGATCCATTGTACGGCATCCTCTTCTGTGCGTGGTGACCAAGTTTTGCGCTCGACCCGGTAAGACCAATGATATATGTCTCTGTCCGTGATAGGAGACTGCTGCCGTGTCTCCCTCTTTCGGACGATCTCTTCGACATCAGGATCGACGTCTGCCTCTGCGTCCTCGTCATCTGAGTTTAAGTCTCTGAGGTCATGCAAAGTCGCTAGGCAAGCGGCCATAGCCTCTAGACCAATACTCTTGCCTCCAGTTGTTGGATGAAGGGCCTGTCTTGGAAAGTTGGGAACATGGTTCGTTACATTCGCAGAAGCTGTTGATGATTCGGGTGCAGTTTTGTGATAGGTAGTACCTGGAAGGTTAGGAGAGCTAACATCAACGCTTATAATCTCTTTAGGGGCGCTGCAGAATAAAGCGTCTTCGTCAGATTCAGTGTCAGATGATGACCCTGATCTAGAGTCATCCTCTAAGAACCCACCAAGTGTCTTTTTCGGGGCTTCCTTTACCTGCTGCGTCGTTGACTAATACCAGCATATTAGCGAAAATTCCAGGCTCACTTGTATTGGAGTCAAGATCACTTTGACGGGACCGTTATGAAACCGTGATCGATGTGGACAAAGATCTGACACTAGTCAAAATTGCACTAGTCAGAATATGAATGCCAGAAGTTTATCGATATCGATCCTATCTTGATCATGCTTCTCTGATATGAGATCATCATCGAGAAGCACTCGTAAATGGCTATAGCGGACAAATGGACTGAGTGCACTTGATTTACCTTACCTGTACAAGTGCTCCTGGCTTTGGCAACTTCACCGGACGTTTTAGAGGACGGTCCTGACGGGCCAACTTTTCCGCTTCCTGTTTCGCATGTCAGCGCAGTCCTGGTTAGAAGGCTCGTCTTGGAATCGAGCACACTTTCTTCTTTCGGTTCTCTTCACGGAGGAGCTCTTTGGCTCTCTTCTCTTCCTCTCTCTGTCTCCGCTTCTCTTCCCTCTGTCGCTGGATCTCTGCTTGCTTTTCAGCTTTCTGCTTTTTCATGAGGTTCTGCAAATCGACCTCGCGAAGACCGAGAGGCTCTTGCGCCTCAGCTTGTTGGTAAGGGAGAGTGCCGTGTAATGACGGCTTAATAATCTTGGCTGAAGGCCCATTGATAGGTTTCTGTGAGACTGGAGATCCGTTGCATTCTTCACGGAGGGCTGTGGTGGCAGCAGCTTTCTTCGCTTTCAAAGCTTCATGCTCCTTTCTAGCTTGAATTGACCGTTGAAGAGCTGCTTCGTGAAGAGCTGCTTGCTCCTCCTTCTTGGAAAGACGTTTCCTCTCAGCCTGAGCAGCTTTGCGTTTCTCCTCTCCAGCTTCTTGTTGGGCTACTTTTTCGGCAACTGCACGTTGCGTTTCTTCTAGTACCTCCATTCTTTGTTGATGCTCCTCGACCCGAGCAGCCTTGGCTTCATCGAGTTCGATCCTGAGCTGCGCTTGGCGCTCTTCTCGACGCATTCTCTGCAAGTCTTCATCCTGTTCGAGAAGCCTTTCCCGCTCACGCGCAAATTCAGTGCGCTCCTCCTCTTCTGCCTGCGCTGTCCGAAGCTCGGCTTCGGACACTGTGGATATTTCCGGCGGAATTCGGAGTCGATGACCGCCGTCGGCATCATAGGCTCTGTCGGCCGTTGCATTCTGGACATACTGAGAACCTCCTACTTGTGTATCTGGCGGAGGTTCAAACGGACTGAAACCCCTTTGTCTCTTGGCGGGGTTCGCAGCTGAGCTGACATCTAGAATCTCATCTCTAAAGCGGACTCTTGATCCACTGGCAGCAGGCTGAACGACCTGTCGGGAGTTCGGAGGGAGAAATGATGGTGCTTGAGTCTGCGTAGGCTGCGAGGGGATCGTGGCAGCCAGGTTATTCTGGAGCCTGATGCGCGCGAATCGTTCCTTGAGGTCCAATTTAAGCTGGTGTGCTCTTTGATTAAGAAGTGGTGGAGTGAATGAAGTGTTTAAGGTGGAAGGGCAGTTCCGGCCTTGGCCATCCAGCGACCGGTCGTGATCGTCCACAATCGAGGATCCTTGTGAATCTGGCACATTTACTGCGACACTGTCATCAAGACTGCGAAAATTGAATTGCAAAGCACGCTGCTGTTCATCATTGTGATGATGGTCCAGTGGTGGGACTATGGACGTCTTTAACCATTGTGTGACGTTGCGATTCCCAGACTGGCCATTTCTCGAATGCTCAGGAGGGAAAGCGTCGAAGTTACGATTTCCGCTTTTGGGTGGAAAGTGTTGATGATCTCGGATTCCGGTATCCTTGAGTTTTCGGCCATCTAAGTAGCCTCTGGTCCGCTTGGCTGAGTAGTCTTCTTCAAGGTTGGCGCTGTGAGAATTGTGGTCTCGCTCACGGCGCGGTTCATGCAATCTTTGCTGCCGAGGCTGCCGCTCGACGAACTCCCTTCCCTTCTCAAGAGGTCGTTCGTACGCACTCACGTTGTTATTCCTGTCTCGAGGCTCGCTCCAGCAGTCGTCCTCATCGACTCCAGACTCTGGTTGCCACCCTTGATTGTCGTGCCCGCTGGCATAATCTTCGTTTCTGTTGAAGATTTTCGAAGACCTGCGATCAGCGTGACGAGCGCGAGGGAAAGGAGTGCTAGAATCCTGACGAAATGTTCTTGACTCTAGCCGACGCCGGCTTTGAATGTTTTCTCGCAATCGCCCAGGCCGGGGAGGGCCCGCAGATTCTTCGTCCTCGACGTCGTCGGTGAGGTCTACGACTTGAATCGCCATGGGGTCGAGCCGTCGTTGATTTTGGATAGGACGACGGCGGTGCTCCAACGCTGGCTGGACGGGTTCGAATGTTTCCTGGTAAGATGGGCTCAACGATGTATCAGCTTTAGAAAGTTGGCTTAGTTGGGCCCACTTGGCACGCCAATTGGTGTTAGCTTGCTGAGACTGGCCCGGTGGTCGTCCACGTCTCCGGCGTTTTCCAAAAGGTTCTGCTGAAAGGTTCATCCTGTCAGCCATGGAGGGCATGAGGGATTGAAGTGAGGTGGATGAGGAGGAGAGGGAGTTTGTTGTTGGATGGGAGAGTCATCCTCAAAAGAGAGATGTTGTAGATGTCGGCGGAGGCGGGAGAAATTCGCGTACCTTGGACCCGCCGCTGGCCGGTCAGATCTGATGGGACTGTGGTGTAGCTTCAGGGCAGCTAGATCTGGTAAGCTTTTAGAGCGTTGCGATCCAACCCAGCGATTGCTGAAGAAAGCATCAAGTGAAGGATTCTCCCAGATATTGGAGTAACCACTTGAAAAGAGCTGGCAAAGTTGAATTGAGGATTGGCTAGGTCTCCAATCCCAGCTCTGTTGCGGTAGATGAGTCAACTTCTTGACAACGCGGACTCGAATGCAGAGCGAAATCAAAGGTATGAGAATGACTCTGAAGGTTACATAATAAAATCAGAGATTCTTCACGCCGTACTGGACACGAAATGTCACAAAATGGCCCTGTCCGACTTGCTCGACGAGCGAAATTGAGATGACTTGTCCCCCTGGCCGGGTAATCTGGGACCTACTGTGAAACCGCAATTTTAACTGGTTGGGAACAAACATAGACCTGAACGAGAGAGAGAGAGAAGGAAAACGTATCGGGTTGAGTGGAGCTTTGTGAAGTTACCATGTCCCTTTGGAGTCCAAGGATGGCCAACCTCAACGCCAGAGCACGACGATCCAAACTCACGGGCGGGTGTCCATCTCTCTACTGCCTGCTTTTTGGACCGACAACAACAGCGCATTTTCAATCAGCTTCTCTTCCTGTTCTCCATCCTGACACCAACAACGCGTGAATCGAGGTCGAAACGAGCTTGGATCCCGACGCGTCGAGTCCAGGTGCGTAGAACCCACACCTACTTCAGGCCAGCGAGCGTCGTCCAGATCATCGAGGTTCATCAAAAGGGATCTCCAAGGCTTACAGATAGACATATACCAATGCTCTCAAAGACAGAGGAGAAATCGTCGTCTGATGGAATTCTCGTCGTCAAGATCTCGCGTCGACGTCGGCCAAAGAAAAAAAAAAGGAACACAGCGTGATCACTCAGATGCCGGAACAAGACACCTCAGATTGGTAGTATAGATACGATTTTGAGTCACGTAGATGTAAAGAGGCTTCTTTTGTATGATTGCATAGATATGGACAGGTTTGCGGAAAACTTAAACACGTGACACATCCTCGAAACGGCCTTGGTAAAACGAGCTCAATGGAGCGAATGTAGGTGGATGTTCAGGCAAGGGTTCGTCTTATCAATCGCCAGAGAACGTAGGGACCCGATCGATTCCCAGTTGACCAAAATACCTCTCACCGAGAGAACACACGAAATCGCAACCCCCACCAACCATCATCAGCAAGAGAGAGTCCAGTGAATCACTCAAAGAAACCTACAACATAACTCCCACAGTACCACACTTTCAGATGAGCAGACACCCCACAAATGTCCGTGAGCCACGGGTATGGTATCCGGACCCGATCTCAAGATCCAATCACCACCGGATGATGCACCTCGACATGGCAACTCTATCTCAAGAACTCGTACCACAATAGATTGCATTTCAATATATCTTGATGCTCTCCCGTATTCTGCACTCCGTGAGATCGGGCCCTCCCGCCGCACAGAGCTCCGCGGGATTTCGTGTGCTTGCATGTGATCGCTGCGATGGTATTCAAACCGCATTTGCGACGCATTCGTTGTCGGTTGAGATCAGCGTGGATGTTAATAGCATACAGGTGTGGTGGATATCGTTATCGCTTCTCTTCCAACCAGATTACCAGAGCCTCAAGATGTAGAAACGTATCCTGTAGCGCCCTTGTTAGCGAGCCGATGGATTTGTGGATGAGTATGAAGTAATTCAAAGAACGTAGGAAAAAATGGGAAGCTGCAGAGAAAGTGAGGAACTTACGGTGTTCGCAGTTCATATCAGAATTCCAACCATTATTTGAAGCCTTGACCATCCATCCCGCAAATTTGTCCAAGATCCTTCCATAAATATTTACGAGGCCACTTCCAAGTTGCAATGACCAGGCACTCAGCTCCATGTGGCGTCTGATCCGGGTACAGTCAACTCGCTGGTCTTCTCATTGGGCTCTACGGTTGTACGCACTCCCGCGTTTCCGTCATGGAACACGCACTCTTCTTGTTCAGAGCGTTGTTCTCAACCGGCGTCATCGTGCTCTTCTCCTTCATCTGGTGGGAATATTGGCACGTCTGATGGTGCGAAGTCCCAGAAACCCCGTTTTCGTGTCTCTTCGTCTGATTCCCCTGCTTCGGCGCTGGAATATCCGCTATCGATCAGCGATTCGTCCTTGGTACCAAGATCTAGAATTTGTAGACTTGAACTATCGACATGCGGTTCGGCGAAGTCGAAGTCCGGTCCCCAGCTATAACACATAAAGTTAGACGAATGTTTCGAACGCAACGAACGCAATACATGCACATACAATCCATATCGATCTTCAAAGAAATCCATGAAGGTCCCACCATCGAAATCTTTTTCGGGAATCGGCTTATCGAAATCACTTATCATCTTATTCCAGTCCACCTCTTCCACATCCTCAATGTCTTTGGGCTGAAGCTCATTTCTTAGTGGACTTTCTCCTCGGTCATTCCTAATCCGCAGCCGCAACTTGGTTATCGGCCCCTTCTTTCCCTCGGGCGGATACATCCTCCGACATCCCCACTCTTCCTTTGCCCTCTTCTCTCTCAGCTCCTCTGACAACTCATCAAGCGCAGCGCCTCTGAACCCCATCATCGATGCTCCAGCTCTTGTCTTTGCCATCTTCTGGTCCCACTTCGTCTTTACTGCATCAAATCGACACGGGCCACATTTAGTCTTCAATTTGATTTCGAGCGTGGAGTGAGCCTTGCAGGCAGCAACTTGATAGTACGGTGCATCTGCGTTCGGATAGACCGGGGTCCAGGAGTAGCCTTCTTCGTACGGCAGGTTGATACTCTTTTTCCGAGCGAGCTTGATGCGCGTTGCACGGCATTTGGAGTGAAGAACGAGATCGCCATGCGAGCAGCTGTACGAGATCCTGTGGACATGACACATCGTGCGCGATCTTGAAGGTTCGTGATGAATAGAGCCGGTAACGAAGAATGAAGGTCGTGTTGATGGGATGAAAACGGAGATGAACGCGCTAAAGAGGATGAAATCGCAGCTTCAGCTCGCAGGCAGGAAAGAATGGAAATCCATCATATCATCGGGTCATGAGAAGGCGAGCGCAGGATTGCAATATTGTTGAAAGGACGAAAGAAATGCCAGTGGAGTTTGACCTGAAGCCGGGTCACGCGAAGACATGGCAAGAACGCTTGAAGAACCCTCACACGCCACCACTGCCTCGCTCGTACGGCAGCGACACATGCACCCACGGCGAGCGTTGTCAAGCACGACTGTGAGGATGTCGGTCTGGATTGAAATACTTCATAGAGTTGGATATCTAGAGCTGTTTTATCGTCGGCCGAAAATTGGACCGGCCCGTCTGTTCCACCGGCGCACTACACGCCGACAATCAAAGTCCATTTGAAACGCCTTGCCGTGATCCTTCCACAACAATCAAGACAGAGGTCTAGCCTCCGGGCTGCGCCGAACACCTACCTGAGCCAAGCAAAGACATAAAACAACCTGCATAATGTTCGCACAATTGCATAAGTCGTGCCTTCCAGTTGTCCAAATTGAATGTTAAGAAGAACTTGAAGGGGTATGATAACGGAAAAAAAACTACTGTAAGAATACGAAAGCAAAGGGTTGTTGCAGAGGTGTCGAGCGACTCTAGTATCTGATGACTGGAGCAACGGTTGTCCCGCGTGCTTCCAAGACGCCTTTCTTGATTCCTTGAGCCTCAAAAGTATCCATCCAGGATTTCGGCTGGCGATTCGACTTGTTGGTAATCTCAAGCTTGCTCAATACACGTCGCAGGCGAGAACCAGGCTTGGATTTTTGCGGCATCCCTGGCAGTGCGGTAATCTCGGCTTTGCTCGGGAAGGTCGTATCAATTGGTCTGTCAGAACTGATCTTGTGACTGAAATTGGGCGCTCTTCCGTCCTCTGTAGTCGGGCGTGTTCGGCTCGAGCCATCTGAAAGTTGTCGTTGCTGTGATAAATTGGATGCTGATTTCGTGTAGCTTTTCATCTTTTGCATGCGCTGATGCTTTTCCAAACGTTCGCTGACTTGATTCAGATCAACATTACTCTCCTGTTTCGTCAATCGCTGCGTCGTCTTCTGGGTGTCAACACTGCGATGAGCGCCTACAGAGCTAGAGCTTGCGGGGGAAAAGCAGGAATCCGTGCTGCTGGTCTTGGAATGATGGCCGCGCGCGGCTGGGATTTTACGCTCCTCAGGTGCTGCGGAAATTCGTCGGACCTGTGACTTGGCAATGGGTATGGTTCTGCTGGGGGGACTGGATGGGCTTTCAGTGTCCAGTATACTGTCAGAGGCTCGCTTCTGTGGCACAGACTTGGACATAGACATGGCTGGCTCCGTATTGTGCATTTGGCAGTCCACCTTCACGGCTAGCGACGTCAATTCCTCAGGGACAGCCGATGGTTTCGTGACTTTGCTTCTGCTCTTGCCTGCTTTGATCAGCATGGATATATGCTGTCCACTACTAGTCTTTGGCTGCGGTTGGTGGTCCTTCCAAGTGTCAAGGCTGGGTAACGATGGCAACCCTTTGTTCAAGTTTGGTCCATCATCCGTGTAATCAGATCGGTCTCGTACGTTCTCGTTTCCGTTGAGATCGCTGAAACTGCTCTTGCTGGACTTCCGTCGTAAGGCATTCCAACTTCGCCAGCCTTGCGCAGAGGAGCTACGAAAACTCCCGGAGCCCTGGCGGTCACGAGATAGAGAAGTGCGGGACTGAGAACTGCCGGTTGCGGGCTCTCCAGAGGATGAGTCAGGTCGGGTGCCAGAAGATGAGCCAGGTCTGACGAACTCGCGGACCTCATTTATCCAGCCTCGCGCCCCTGACCGACTCGGCGGAGGCTGTGAAGCCCTTGCCGCCTGCGCTTGTTGGTTACGTTTCTCCAGCTCTTGCCTCATCCACACTGCTGCCTCGGTATCAGCTTGCTGCTGGGCAGCTCGATAGGCATCATTATCCAGGAATGATTGGGAGGCGCGTTTGGAAATATGAGACGGAGTAAGAACAGCAGAGCTGAGAGCTGAGGAGACACAGTTGTGGTGGTGATCAGTCGAGGCAGTCTTTGGCGTGATAGAGCTTATGTCGCTCATGCTGCTGTCCAAAGGAAACTCGGGAGGACACATCAGAAGAGGATTTATCGGCTTGTCGGTGCGAGTTTTGACCGAATCCTTCCGGAGTGGGAACGGATGGCCTTCCCTCCTCGAAATGTCGTGAGATGGCTCATGATGTCTAGGAACATTCCTTTGAGATCCATCTTGGTAGACTGGACTCTTGTTCGGGTCTTGGGCATAGCATGTGTCGGGTTTGGACGATTGCCTGATCAGGTGGTGAGACGGTGGCTGGCTTGGATGAGAATTGGCGGTGCTTTGGAAACGGGCTTGCTTGGACACTGTCGCGGCAGCGGCCTTCGGTGCTATCGCCTTGGTCGCATTCAACGGCTGGAAGTTCAGTGGCTGCTCTGGCTCATCGTTTTCCTTGATTATCTCAGCACAGGCATTGCGAAGCTCCCTCTCGGTCCTGGAATCGAGCGGTCGACGGTAGATGAACGGGGAGAGCGGGGGTGAGACGGGCGACTCGTCAAAGTCAATGTTGTTGTTGTTCAAGGCAGCCTTCAGTGCTTTGCTTTCAGCCCGAGATGGGATCGTCTGTTCTTGTGAGCCTTTGCAATTCTCAGCCGGTTAACAGCCTTGTACTTACCAGAGGGGGAAGCGCGAATGAGAATTTCCGCTTCATGACGGCGTGGATTCTGTGTTACCGTGGGAATTCTGGAAGACAGAGATCGGGAGAGGATACTGATCGCGTCCACACGGCTTTTCGTCTGAGGCGGGCGCGGAATCAGATTTCCAGCATCCAGGTGCAACAGACGCGGAGCTTGTATAAGAGGCTGAAGCTGATGTTCTACAAATAACCGGATCAAGCGGAGGTGGTTGACGATACGGCAAACCGGACGGACATGTTGACATGGAGAGAAGTTGAGATGGAAGAATCAAAGTGGTGAGAGGAAAAGGCTTCACCAGATCAATGGCTACGAGTGCAGTGGACAGTGGGAAGTCGATTGCACAGAGCTCGCCAGGAGAAATAAAGCCTCGGAGCCCTGAGCCTGAGCCTGAGGGCGCGGCAATTTCACAACTACCAATCAAGCTCTTTGCCGACTGGGCTGCCTCTGAAACACCACTGGCATCCAACGCTTGAATGCAGACTCCACTCTCCCAACTGCCCTCAGCGCCACAGATCACTGCAAGGCGCCGTTGGCCCATTTGTACCATGAAACCGACTGTACTCTGTACACGCTATCTGCTGACTGTAGTTTCACCACCTCCATACCCTGAGAAATAGACATCCTCGTGCATTCTTCGGCGCACACTCTTTTCCCTTGCACGTGGTCGCTGGAGACGTACGGCGCCATTTGTTCTGCACGAGGAAAGCTATGGAGGGCATCGCAGTCAAAGACACCGTGGCAGGACTTGCTTCCATCTGCTCTATTCGCCGTGGGGGGTTTGATGACAAGACAGTCTGAATGTCGCCAATCTCCTTTCCCCCAGAGAACCTATCGAAACCTGGCTTTCACCTCCAAAACCTTGTGCCGAGAAACTGAATCGAGGCAGACACCTGGTGTGATTCAATCGCTGACCCTTGCAGCATCAAGGTCGTATGCACTGCCTTCTCTCACTGCATAAACTCAAGCTCCTCGAAGTGGAGCGAGTATTTCGATGGACACTACTGTCCGCACCCACAGGGCAAACAAGTTACAACGCAGGAGGGCACGGGGCGTTTCATTGTTCGGCTTGCCAGAAATGCGTAGGCCAAGGCTTGAAGACCGCCGCCCATTCACTGTTATTATCATTTGGTCATAAAATTGCAATGGTCAGGGCTTTCAGGCTGTTTCCTGTCATCGAAAACTTGTTGGTGCCGGCTGTCAAACAAGTGCGATCGAAGGAATGCAAATTACCAAAACAATGTTTGCTGTTCGACCATCAACCAATTGTTCGTGGGCACTTATCACCAAAGATGCTCTCTCGTCCTGTTGTGTCAGCAATAGCTTCCATACTTCCGTGGGGAATGCTATGGATTATCCCGAATGTGCCGCCTGTGCTAGGAGTAATTAGCTCGCTGGAAGCAAACAGTAACTTGATATTCTCCGGAGAGGCCGCCTGCCGCCGATGGACCCACTCGCCGTTCTGAGCACTGACAGCCGGCGGGAAGTTGTCGGAATCGTTCGTGAACAAAACATGTTTCTCCAAACCGTAGGAGATGGTCGCTAGCCGCTGAATCGCTGTGTCCGTGGTTTCGCAGTGGCATCCCGACCATCGTCTAGTCACTACACAGACAGCGTCTCTGCTGCCTGATCGGACAAAGCTTCCTACCGGTTCAATCCTATCAAGGCGTTGATCATTCGCTACACCATGCTTCGTCTCGTTAGAGATCATCGAGCAAGTCAGCCTCGCTCGTCATGCGACAGATAACGTCTATAGAAGGGCCTCTACTACAGCAATCACTCTCATCCATCGCGATACCTACATTTATTCATAGGATCCACGGAATGGCATTCAATCGACACAGCATCGCCAACAACCCTGCACACGAACATACTTGACGAACCAGTCCAGAATGGAGCAGCTCAATTCCAGCCTCTCCTCAGCACCATCCAACCTAGCCTCGAACAACAATCCTTTCCGACGCATCTCTGCCTTCGAGACGCTCACGAGTTCAAACAGCTCCGTCCGTTCTCTCGATTTGCCTCCTGCACTCGAGGAACTGCCAGCCTACACAGAAGAGATATCCCCTGCTTACGAAGAGCCCGAAAACGAAGCCAACGAACCCACGCTGTCCTTATGCCTTTACCAAATCGCTCGAAAAGTCCAAGTCATCACTCCCGCTACCCACGCCGCTCTCAATCGTCCTCGCTACCGTATTTCCACTCGCTCGACCACTGGAATCTTTTCCAAGAAGCCAGGTTACACTCTTACAAAATTGCCATCGAGTGCTGAGGCGGCGTCGCTTGATTCGAAGGGCGAGGATGTAGCTACCATCAGATTTGACAGAAATGGAGAACTACCTTGGATGCCTAGGGCAACTGTGACGCATCATACTGCACAAACAGAGAGCGCGAGATACCCAATTCAGGCACCGAACTTCTCGGACTGGCAGGTTCAGAGGGATGGACAAGTTTACACGTGGATCCTAGCTCAAAACCCTACCTCGCTTGTTCTTATGCAGCAGGATTCGATGGATACTGTTGCTCGCTTCACGTATTCGAAACTCGGTACTACAGCGACGAGAGGTGCTGAGGTTGGCAAGATGGATTTCTTTGGCGGGGATGAGACCATCGCACAGCCTTGGGTCGAGTTTGTTCTTGCAACTGCCGTGGCTGTTATGCAGCATTGGAAAAGTATGGGCAAAAATTTCAAGAACGATGATATGCCCACGAGTGCCAGTATCGTTGGTTGCGGGCTTGCGAGAAATGAGTTGGAGAGGATCCGGAGGGCGTCACAGACTTCGACTGTTCTCTGAGTGATGAGTTGAGATCTTGGCCGTCTCATAACACTTTCCTCAGATTTCAGTTCATTTTGTTCATCGAGGACTGCAGAGTGTCTGTCAGGTACAACACACAGAAGCTTTCAAGTCTTCAATTGCGTCGTCATGTGGATACATCGATCAAATTTTGTGATCAAATCAGAAGTCCAAGGGCGACTCCACCAACCGCAACAAAATGGGGTATCACTGCCGAAACGACTCCCCCCACGAAGCCACCCGATTTCGACAATCGCCTCCAACTCTCGCAACACGACTTCAGCAAGATCGAACCCACCTGCGCCGAGCAAGAAAGAGCCAAAATTCAAGGCTAAGCGCCGAAATTACCAAGTAACAAAGAGAGAATCATAACCGCCATAATCGCTAAACAATATCCGGGTTCCTCAGCCTCATACAAAATAACCGCCCCACACGATAGGTACCTCCTACAATACCCTCGTACAACCAGGTTCCTCCGCCTACCCTCCCTATGTTCAGAGAAGATGCGTATACCGCTCATTGCACGATCGACCCCTCCTCTTGCAAGGAAAATCGGAATCATTACTTCCTCCACCACCCTTTCTTCACATCGACCGCAAACTCCACATCCAGAGTCTCCCCACCTATCTTAACAATGCCATCTCTCCTACCCACACCCTCCACACCCGTCCCCATCTCTCGCAAAAACGAAGTATCAACCGCATCCAACTCTGTCGCATCCGCCTTGGCCCCGTCACCGTCGATCTCGTACCTTTGGGTCTCTGTGTCCGCGCCCAGTTCCGGTTTGAAGGTGCGGTAATCGATATTTTCTTTAGACTCCGCCGTGCGTGATCTCTTTGTGCGTCGGCGGTGTGCGAGATAGAATAAGATACCGAGGAAGATGCCGATAGATGCCACTGGCATCGAGATAGCGATGCCTATTGTTCCCTTCTTCGTGAGGACTTTGGGCTTGCTAGTGGGACCTTGAGACGTAGGTGCAGGAGTGGCGGGAGTGATTGTCGGACTTGCCTGAAGAAAGTCTCCACTCCGATGCCGGATCGATATACTCTGCGCATGGATCATGACTGTTTGGTAGGTCGTTCCATTGGCGTAGGTGGAGCGTTGGTCATGCAAGGCCGATAATCTGGAATCTATTGCGGACCTTTCGCTGCCAGTATTATAGCCGTACGCCGACATCAAAGATGGCCTCAACAGTGAGTCAGATTCAGGCGTCTTCGGGGTCAGGATCGTTAACTCGGTGGTCGAATAGCATGGCCCATTTGGAGTCCAGGACGTGCCGACAGAAGTCCAAGCATACGATCTAAGAGGAAGCAATTAGTTGCAAAAATCATTCCAACCTTCACATAGCGACTCACAAAGGGCAACAAGTACCGTGTGTCTCTGCCACGAAAATAGGATCGACGAGGAGGCTGAGAGACGCGTTTACCATTTTATATCCCGATGGACAGATGCCCGGCGAGTAGACCCTGTCTTCATTCCAGTCTGAAGGCATACAGAGTTCGCATTCTTCACGCGGCAGCTCCCAAGTGGCGGTATCCTTGGGATCCATCGTAGTCAAGATTCTCGTGCATTCTTGGTCGCATTCTGCGCAGTCGCGAGTCGGTCTGGGCCGGTTCAAGCAGGAAGAAGGAGGTGTAAAGACGGTTAGGAGAGGGATAACGCTCCAGGCGCTACTTGTCGTTGAGTAGTAAGTCGAAGAAATTGACATTGGTCGCGAAATGTCGATAATCAAGCCAAAGAGCAACTTGCCGCGCAATTCTTGTTTTCAAAGGGAGAAGTCGCGATACGACCGAGACTACCAACATCCTAGATATGCCGCTCTACCTGTCGTGCCACCCCTTCGTTCTCGTCCGCGCCAATCCAACGTGATGATTGGTTCTACCCCTCGCCATTACATCCCCGATGCCGAAAGAGTACATCTCAACGATTCACGATTACAACCGTTCGTTCTTCTTCTGATGAGAGATAGGCACACCGTAGTACCAAGCTCTGTAGTCACCGATGTGTCCCTCGCGTCCAATTCAGGTACTTCATTCCGCTACTCCCCGCGGAACCCATATATTTCAAAAGTTAGACCTTGCAAGAGCAGATCAACCATCCCATCTACAAAAACGCCATCACAACGACAACAAACCCAAACAATCCCACGACCTCTCGAAAAGTAACAACCAAAACCGTAGCACCCCCAGTAGCCCCTCTCGTCGCCGCCGCCAACATAGGCGACGACGTCCTCGTCGGCATTGTCAAAGCTCCATCTTGAGAAGTACTCAATGGCGTCGCCAGCGCGATCGTCATAATTGAGGATGTAGAGTTTCCTTGTCTCGTGTCTATGCCATCTGAAGACGGGAAAAGGGGAGAAAGAGGGTGTGAATTTGATGGTGGTTGTGTGGTGGAGATGGGTGTAGATATCTGTTGTTGAGTAGTTTCAGGGGCGCCACCCAGTCCACTCCAGATATAGCCGCCAATCCCACCACCATCACCACCAGTGGCAGTGGCAGTACTCGTCCAGCTAATTGGATATTCAGTGGCCGAAGGTGTAAAGTGACTGGAATCACCAGGAGCGGTGGTGGAAACATGTGTCTCCGAGGAAGTAGTGGAGTTTGGACATGGAGCCATTGTGGCACTTTCGATATGGGGAAGCCATGTGCCATTGATCGCCGTGTACTCAGCCACCACCTGCACCGGCGCAGTCAAAGTCACACAAGCTCGTGATCCAACCGACGCAGGCGTGTACGGCACATCCGTCGGGACCGTGAAAGGAAACACCCCTTTCGTGTCATTTCCAGAAGCGCTGGACGGTGTTGATACGACGGTGCTTTCTGTTGAACAGTCGGTGCCCGATGAACCGAGGTCTGTGAGTGTATGCTCGAACATTCCAGTTGGTAAAGATGCAATAGGTGATTCATTCGCGCTGTGTAGTGATTGAAATGTAGTAGAAGATAGAGCAGGTGGCTGGTTTTGTATCGGATCAGTGGCCATCATCGATGGTTGATGGGTATCGGGACATGGCGAATTCGGTAGGGGTTGTGGGAGAAGTGTACTTTGTGATGGATCTAAGGGTGCTGCAAATGGTGTCATACAGGGCGCGGCGGTGATTTGCGTTGGCGGAGATATAACATTCGTCGGCACTGAGTAAGGAAGAGAGAGCGTGTCAAGGGATGAACATGGCGAGGTAGTGTTCTGCATTGGCGGAGCCAGTGGTGTGAGTTGAGCTGAGGCTGGAATTAAATTCGACGAGGAGGAACAGATCAAGGCGTTTGCTCCTACCAATCAGTTAGCAGAGGTCTTTATGTCCAGGTTGGAAGCATTTACTATTATTCCACAAGAAGACGACGACAAATAGACATTCCAGCGGGAGACGATGATTCATGACGATAGTCGGAGTGAGGACATTCTGCTCTATTGCGGAGCCGCAGTGAGGTGCTTAAGGTCAGCAAAAAAATCATCACAAATGAGACTCAGGCCTTCCATTGCCACTACACTGCCTACAATCGAGACTCCTAATCGATAGCATAGTGGTCGGCCTGGTGAGGTCGATCAATGCCAATAGCACTTCCCATTGGCTGCATTGCTGAAATAGATTAAATGTTGCGAGTAATTGCTTTTGACATGGGTGTACCGCAATTAATTGTGTCTTGAGCTACTGTATGTTGAGACCATGTCTTTTAAACCCAAAGACCCGGCATCCGTCCACCGAAAATGGATGAGGCTGTGTTCACCACGAGCTGTCAAAGGACACCTCAGGTCGCAATCTTTGCACCTGCTCAGCAATAGCATGCTGTCATTTGTTGTGCTTTTATCACTTCCTTGGCTCTTCTTAATCGCATTCGTACAAAGTACTCTCGAGTCTGCAGGCTATAAAAATGCTCGTTGATTCCTATACACGCTCGGGTAACCTCCACGTGACTTATCCAACCACGAAGTTGTCGGAGCCGAATCTATAAAAGTGCAAATTTCCACCTCATGCAAAACCTGCCAATTGGAAAGTTGGGCGACAGAATCATAAATGCATAGAAATACAAAGCAACGGATGGTATATGGCGCGTAAAATCTAACAAAATCTTGATGAAAAGCGAACCACGAGGAGGATGGGAATGACGGGAAATGCTGCATTCACTCCGACTGAGCGTGCTCGAGGTCCTTGCAAAACTTCACAAAGTTCTTTTTGTGAATCTGGTTGATGTTAGTCATCGAGAATCTGATCTTTGACGTGGCTGAGACTCACCAAGCCAGCGTATTGGCCTTCCCTCAGGACGCAAACATATCGCAGGCCTAGTTTGACGAACATTTCGTAAACCAAGTCCATAGAACTATGTGCATCCAAAGCGACAGGGCTTGCATCAACATAACTAGTGAAGTCGGTCGGGTCGTTTTCTGATTCGTTTCCATCATCGGAGCCATTCGGTGCATTCCACTTGACCTCAGTAGACATGAGACAAAGCGAATTGCTCTCGTTATGGAGCTGGTCAAGCGACCACTCCAGATCTGGCGCTGGAATGAGACCGACAAGAATGCCGTTCTTGAGCAGGGGAAGCCCGCCATCGATCTCTCCATTGGCATGCAGATAGTCCAGTTGCGCGCGAAGAGTTTTAGCGTGGACGAAAGGTGATTGCGAGAGGTCAATGATGCGATGATGGTTGATGTGCTTAGGTACGATGTCGCCAAGCTCGCCAGTGAATATCGGTTTCTGTTTGTCTAGGAACGGGTAGTTATTCATCTGAATGAGCATCTCGTAGATCGAGAGCGGCTCAACGGCATCTGCCGTCCATTTTGCGACAAGAATGCCGACGCTGAAAGGCAGCACATGGTCGTACGAGCCAGTCAATTCTAGCAGAATTACGGCGAGGGTAATTGATAGGCGGGTGACACCACACATTGTTGCGCCTGCTGCTACCATCGCATAAACACCTGTGGCATGACATCAGCCCGAGGGTCTCTTCCTTGTGTGTTGATACAAATTACAGAGTACATACCTGGTACGACACAATCTTCTGGCGCACTATCGGCATTACAATCGCCAAATAGACCGGTGTGAGAATATCTTAGAGCAAGATACTGGACTATGTGGCCTACAATTCTACCAAGAAGGCCGCCGACCACCATGGAGGGAACGTAAATACCGGCAGGCACTTTGATCCCGAAGGTGATCGTCGTCAAGAAGGCTTTCAACACAAAGGCGATCAGCAAATACCAGAGTACAGCGGGGATCTGTTCCTGAGTGGGACATAGACCAGTGCCAGAGGACGTGAAGGTATCGCAAGGGGAAGCAAGTTCGCGCAGTAATTCAGTGACTGGAAGGCTAGCTACCGTGTTAGTGAGGTCAACATCACCAAGGAATGAGCGAAAAAATACCGAGTGTAGCGATTCCAAAATCCGATGAGCCCAGTGACAAGAGCAATGAAGGCGACCTCAGCGAGAGGATGCCTCTTCAGGAATGGAATTCGTCTGAAAGTCGTTGCCCAGAATTTTGTGGCCTTGATGAAGAGTGCACCCATCGTTCCACCCATGATTCCAAGTAGAACAAATGCGACCATCTCAAAGCCTTTCCAGCCAGTGATGTAACGCACCTCAAATAACACAATATGGTTGTTGCCATATGGATTCAAGAATTTCAATGTCAAAGCTGCAACCATGGTGCAGAAAAATGTCCGGAAAAGCGTTTTCATCGGGAAATAATAGCTGACTTCCTCCAAACTAAACAACACTCCTCCTAGAGGAGACCCAAAGGCAACGGCCACTCCAGCGGCAGCACTGGCACTCAAGACCTCTCTTCGCTTTCCATCGTTGAGGTTGTATTTTGGGAAGAGACGGCATGCTATGTTGCCTATAGCGGTGGAAATATGTACGTACGGCCCTTCTTTGCCGATAGATAGTCCCGACGCAATACTCAAGGTTAGAGCAAGAGTCTTGACAACCAAGGTCTTGAGGCCGAGATAACCGTGAAGCACGAAACCACTAATGATAACCTTGATCTCGGCGACTCCACTGCCCGCAGCAGAGTAATATGTCATGTCTCCAGGCTTTTCCGAGGGAGTTCTTGCAGCCTTCAGGTCGTCTTCATCGTTCTCGGAAACTCGTCGCTCTGCAGCCAAGTCCTCATCTAAAGTAGACAATCGCACGTTGCTCGGAACGACTGTTTTAGTGAGCAATGTGAGATAGCAAGAGACTTCTGCCATCAGGACGGTCAAGATGACATGGAAGATGTATTCTATGCCGAAAGCATCAGCTTTTCCTGCACGGATAACATCTGACCATCTTCTCCATTCGTCGCATGTCTGGGTACCATCGCAACACTTCTTCACGTTTAAGGACCACGAGTAGCTGCAGTATCCAGCTTTGTAGTCGAAAAGAATGCCTTCGGTGACATTTACGAAATATGCCAGACATGCCGTCAGAAAGCCAATAATAGCTACGAGTATCCATCCTTGCGAGGCATCGTATAGCCTTTGAACTCTTCCGTGCCAGCCTCTTCGAGACTGAAGAGCCTTGACTCGAAAAGCGTCCATCAATGAGTCGTGGACCCAGTCGGTAGAAGTAAATTGATCATACCAAACGCGTTCGTGTACGAGGGAGGTTCGTGATTGATCCAAGTGTGAAGCTGAAACCACTACGTTAGCCTCGACAAGAACGGAGCTTGCGTGCTGTACTGAGTGCCAGAAACTATACCAACCCGAGCATAACCAAGCCGCTCATCTTGACTTACATTGGTCGATTTGATTGTTTCTACTCCTGTCCAAGGCCCCCACGAGCCGTGCCTGAAAGCCTTGTCCTAGAGAGCCCGACCGACTGTGGTTCCTGTTTATCCTGATGCTTCCACCATAACTAACCTGTCTTCCCAGCGCAGCCAGTGTTCGGGGGGTGCCCGGTATGGAAGATGTTCTACTCAGATATAATCGTCGGTGGTCTGGGTTCTCGAGGAGACTCGACCTCTCATCTGCAGTCCTGTAGGATCGTGAACGGCGAAAGGTGGGGGAGGTGGGGGCAGTCGGAGGTCTGCTTGAAGAGTAGTCCTCATCATTGTTGTTGTGATTGTTGTTGTTGTTGTCGTCGTCGTCGTGGCCTTCGTACTGGCCATCGCCATGCTCGAAGCTCCGGTACGACTGCAGTGAGGCGGGCATGGTGAGGTTGGTCGCTGGCAGAAAGGCAGGCCACAGTCCAGCTCAGTTGAGATGATCTGCGCGTAGGGCCTTTTGTGGGTTCGTTCCGTGTGCCAGGTTCCGGATCATCTGCGAAGCTCATGTGCTCACACGGAGAGAGTGGCTGCTCTTACGGCCAAGGTAAAAGCGGCCAAGGGGCTGCGGGCATGAGGCATGCTTATATGGATGGTTGCGGACAAAAGGCATGTCTTTGGATCACATCATATGGACTGACCTCGCGGAGGCCAAACACGTCGCCCGCAAACATCCAGCGTTGTCGCGGTGTATGTCGTGCAGATGAGACGCGACTATTCCCGGTCCCGGTGTATTCTCCGCCCCCGTTGAGTCTCTTACCTTACTTATTCTCCCGCAGCCGCAGGAAACGTCCGAAATTTGAGTCCACCCTCGAGCCTCCCTGCAGCGCATCTGGTTCACCTCATTACACAGTACTTCGCTGCATCAACTGCTATCGCTTCTCTTTCTGCTTCATACGCCTTTCAATCCTCGGCCTTGCTGACTGTTGTCTAGCTAGCTAGACCGCTACTTGGAAAGGCTGGACTCGCTCGACTCGGTACCATCTGCGAAATCCACAGTTACTGCAAATCTTCCTCTAGTACTCGCATTTGGACGTTTAGGCCATAGCGCCGTTGTGCAATCCGGAGCGGATGCGGCATTTTGTCCTAGAGATCATCCCGATCGGAATCTAGTAATGCCGGAAGCAGATATCACGATGACGCTACTTCACGAAATGTCCAAAGGGACGAACGATCAGATCGGATAGCTACGTGTCGATTTGTGTCCTAATGGCTATCTTACCCGTCTTGTTATTTCGAACATTTCGGCTTTGTACTTGAATAGAGCTGCTCAACTCAGTACGGATTTACCGTCAATGTACCTCTTTCAACTACCACCAAGGCATGTGACGAGTGGCGCCTTAGCTACACGACATATGTCGATCACCCAAAAGTGACCATACTCCAGATATCTACCAGCGTCCATAGGTAATCTAATCATCCAACCATACTCTGATCACTGAGCATACGACATTGTGTTTCAATAGCTGTCAAACGGTCAAGAGTACCATCCCAATCCATGCGCTTGAGACAAGTTCAGCCTGTGCTCCAAAGCCGTCACTACTAAGGTACCACGCCCAAAAAGACCGACTGTACACCAGAACCAGACTACGATACTTAGTTCAAGCGAGCCATGGTCCTTCGTAAGTCATCTCTCCAACTCCCAGCTCAGAAATCAGCCTCCTAATCCAGTTTGACAAGAATAGAGACGATCTACATTCAAGCCGCCCTCTCTCTCACAGTCATCGAGTCTCTCTCGATATAGCAGATATAGGTAGGACGGGGCCAAATCATCAACGACGTGGAGACTGTGTTCGATTTCTAGACGATCTCGCAATTGTAGACCCATTCAAGCCCACTATTTACTAGATGATCCAGTGTCGTAACGTGACCCTCAGTAAATGAGAGTTCCGGGGTAAGAGAGAGAAAGGATGCTGAAGATCTAATATTTTGCATTGTACCGTCCGAACAACGACTCTCTGCTCGCAGCTTCGCCAATCTACCTAGTCCTATTCCCCAGCGCAATACAACAATTAGCAAGGCTAGGAAGTGGGTCACCCGTTCTTGTTTGGAGGTCGGTGCATGCTTACCCTCAGATATTTCACAGTTTTAGAAGATAATCCATTACTGTCTCCGTGTGCTCGATCGAGAGTTCATTTCGTGTCAGCGACCGTCGTTACTTTCCCTCGGCCAGCTGAACCAATTTGTCCCCCAACCCAATAGGCTGCCAGATGTTCTTCTCCCCCTTCACTTTGTGCCACATGATGTCGCCTTTGATGTACACAACAGCGCCTCCTCGACCTGTTGCTGAAGCTGTGATTCTGAATAAAGGAAGGCCAGTGACTTCGTGTGCTTCGCGCATTGGCATGAGCAAGAGGCTTTCTTCCTCGCACCAAGCCTCAACCACATCTCTAAAGGAAGTCTCGATCTGGGTAGCCGGTTTTGGCGTTGCTGAAGGAGCGGCCTTTGATGTGAGGTGAGGTGTCGTGGCGATCGGTCGTGCCGGACCACCAGCCGTAGGTGGCGGAAGCTCGTCCTTCGCTCGATCGCCAAGATCAAGTGCCAAATTCATCAGGTCCAATCCTTTGGCCCACATGTCTTCCACTGATTTGACTTGATTCACTTCGGCTGGAATTTGTTCCTTCCACCACGAGAACCACATGCCTACCTGTTCATAGTTGGTTTCTTCTCCTGTAAGCCAGATGTGTAAGATCTCCATCCATTTTGGGAAAAATTCGGCGAGAAGAAGTTGTCCCATGATTGCCGGTTTGAAAAAAGTGTTCCAAGCGAGTACATTCTCAAGGGGGACCATATCTTGATCGTCCGGTCTGACCTCAAAATCTGTGGCCAATAAGGCTGCGAGACGAGGCAGGAGATGTCGTATGAGCATGTCCTGCAAAGTCGAATCCAGGACTGTGCGCCATGCTTCTAGACCAGGCATCACGCCACGGGAGAGATCCCACACATCAAGTGCTGTACGGAATTTGCGTTTTACGTCTGACAACAATCCGGTAGACGCTTTGGGGTCAAGATGATGGGGATCGAGGTACTGCAGCCACGGGAATAACCAGATGTGTGGGAGCGGAGTAGCGTGCTTCCTCTTTTTGAGCGAGGTACGTGGATTCCATGCCTCCACTGCCGAGGAGAGTTTATGCCCAATTAGATTATTCGTGAGGTTCTGGTAGACAAAATCAGGGAGTAGGTCTTTCCATGCTTCAACAAGGGTTATGAGGGAGGCAGGCGAGTGTACGTCCCAATCATTTGTGATCGCTGTTCGGACTCTTGGAAGCCAAAGCGCGTAGATGAGAGATTCATAAGGCGTGGTGGACTTTTGCCTTCTGATGCTATTGTAGTCCTCGTCATAGCTGCTGGCAGATGAAGTGTCCTTAGTGACTCCAAGTACTGTCCTGAGGCGCTTCAAAAAGGGCACTAAATGTAGAGGACTTTCAAGTGGATCCCAGTCAATCATTTCCTGCTTGAACAGAGGATGGATAGCCGCGACTGCAACCTCTGTCAGGTTGAAGTGTCCAATATCTGATGGGTACATCGTCTGTAACGTCTCAAGTTGCTCTGTAACTTGCTCCCATGAAACGGCTGCCTCTGCCGCAAGGCGAGGCTTCATGAGGTCCAGCCTCTGCAGCGCTTCCACAGCTCCAACGACCTCTCGCACCCTTCTGATCTCCTTCTCTTCCTCGTCAATTTCTGCTTGAAGTTGCTGCTCTTCGATCTCAATATACTTCATCCGGTCCGTGAGTTCGTTCCAAGTATCGGCGAAGCTTTCGAGGTCTCTTCGGGCCCGTTTGGCGATTTTTTCGACTTCGGCTTCCACAGTGTTAGAAGGACCAACAGCGCTCATCAAGCCGGCCGTAGATGTCAAAAGTCTTGTCTCTTTCCCGGTCGCATCAATGATAGATTTCAGCACGTTTGGTACCTCCAATCCAGTTGCCGCAGCCTCAATATCAGCAGCCGTCCTGTATTTGATCTTGGGTCGCGTAAAGCCTCCTGGTGTACTTGTTCCACTACCAGTCTGAGCAGACTTTGCCGCCGCTTTTCTCTTCCTCCTGGCTTTGCGCTCCTCCTCGGATGAATCCTCATAAGCCTCTCCATTGCGCTCAGCAGCCCTGCGAGCCTCTGCTTTTGCCTGTTCCGTCTTCTCCTTCACAGCACCCACACCAGCTCCCTTCGGCCGTAATTTGACTTCGATAGGATTCACGATACCGTCGCCCGACTTTCCCAAACCTTCGCCGGCCTTGTGGCCCATCTTGGCCATCATCCTCTCAGCGAACGACATTTTCCCTCCGGAGCCATTGTTGACAGCAACTTTAGGAGCTTTGCGACTGCCTTGGTCGTCGACTTCGCTTTTGCGCTTGAAGGACGGGCGCTCCATGGTGAGGTCGTGAGCCTTGTTCTTCCTGCGTGAGTTCAAGGGCACTTCTTGGGAGAGTATGTGTTGCTGGTGCGATGAGACGATGAGGGACTGTCAATGTTGACTGATGCTTGGAATTCTTGCATGAGCATTGGACAGCTGCACGTGATATGTATAATACGCGTATCGTAAGTTACGTGCCAGCTCAGCCGTGTACAAACCTCCGCAACGGTTTCATTTGCTGTGTAGTCGGAGCTAGTGACCTTCGCTCCGTTAATTTTAGGCCAAAGAGGGCTAAACAATCAGTTGCTAAAATTAATACCAAAGTACTTTAACAAGGGGACTCGCATCCCAACACCAGGAGCATGTCCCTATCTGCCGGAGAGCCTTCCAATATCCCGGTCTGACCGGGGATTCGTATCAAGACAAAGCTCCAGGCTCATCCACCATGTCGTCCTACCCTCGTCCTGATTCTCAGCTGGTTGCCCTGAACGAAAAACAACTTGTGAGAATGCGAAAGGCCAGTATCGAACGCTCAGTACAGCTGCGCCATCCAGTGCCCGGTCTGGAATCCCTCCAGGGAGCCTATGTCAAGAATGTCGTGAACCTCGAGGATACAGCCGAGCGGATGAGCATGGGATCAGACATTGGTGAGGAGATTCGGAAGCTGCAGGAGGAACAGAAGCAGTCAGACAGCCGGAGGGCCTCTCTTTACTCCATTGCTGCAGTGGAACCCGAATTCAGATCACTCTCGCGGAATCCCTCGGTCAGCTCCTATGCCAATTCCATTGTGGACGTAAACACCACGGCCAGACATGGGGGATACTCGCCAGCTGCCTTCATTACCTCGCCCATTGGGTCTGTAAGATCTGGTTCTTGGTCTCACGTCTCACGCCAACGCTCCATGTCTAAAGGATCACGGCTTGGTCAACTGTCCAATCCAGACTTTGAGGAGGAAAGTCCCGATACGCCCCCTGACGAATCCTCCATTTCCACCTCCGCCCAACGAAATGCACTCGAAGAAAACCAGGACGAAGACGAAGAAGATCCCCGAGACAAACGTATGAAACGTGTATCGACAGGAAGAATGCCTAGTGGAGGCTCTTTTACACGATTGTACAATCAGATAGCACAGGAGAATGGCTCGGCAGCGCATCTGGCAGCAGCTCGTATACCCAGCGACACTTCTTTCACAAACATCTACGACCAGATTGCTGGCGAGATCCGCAGTCATTTGGATATGCCAGCAGCTGAAGGACAAGGAAACGACGCTGGCAGCTCACCCCAATCAACTCCCGCGGATGAAGTTTCCCGACAACTTGGAGATGTAGCATCGGAATTTCAACCAGAAGACCCGGCACCTCCTCGTCCACCTCGGCATTCCTACGTCCTTCCTCCAGTCGAAAGTACTGCGCTCGAAGAAGGATTTACAGGGGCATCGAACAAGAAAAATAGCGAGCACTCGGAAGAGGCCGAACGACCAGCAAGCACCAACCAGATGTATGTGGACAATCATCGCCCTCCCGAGAGGCCTTCTTCTGCAGCTTCAGGTGACACGTTCCAACAAGCTCAGGTGCTGTTTGGGGATTTCGATGGTGCGCATTACGCTGGAAGTATCCGCGGCAGTGCTCGCGTGCCAAGTGGGGACCCGTCCGAATCTCTCAACGACGATAGAGCATCGGTGTTGAGAGCTCTCGACCCACCTCCCACCCAGGCTGTGCCTCCGCCTCGGGACGGCATGATCTTCTACCCTGCTCCAGTTCCAAGAACGCTGAACCTGCCTCAACGGCTCTCACAATTACCATCCGCATCAGTCCAAGCCAAACGTCGAACACAATTGCTAGAATCGATACCGTTGGCAACTAGGAATTCAGTGGCATGGATGGCTCAAGCGGGAATGGATGCGGAAGGCTCTAGTAATCCCCGTATGAGCAGACCGATGTCTCAATTGCCTGCTCAACTGAGAGCCAGCATGTTCTTCGAACAGCAGACCAAACGCGAAGAAGTCGAGATAAAAGACCAGTCGGCTGTCAATACACTGGACGATCTGCTCGATGCAGCTGCACGCGCCCCTGTCAGCGCTTTCACCGCCCATCCCATAACTGGCGCCCCTAGTGCAGGCATCTACAAGAAAGAGAATGCATCGCGAAGTTCGGCATCCTTGCAGCATTCTCTAGATATGAAGAACAGGAAGTCTTCAGCCGGACTGCCTGACGAGCCCGCAAAAGCAAAGCGAAGGAGTTCATTCTTTGGAATGCGTAGATCCTCCATTTCTTCCGCCAATGCTCTTGATGATGCTGGTAACCCACCGAACAGGCTTCGCAAACGCAGCAGTGTGACCCTGAGCACAGCTTTGGATGATTCTGCTCTGAGTCGAGGTCCAGATGGTGAAATAGAAGGGCACGATAGGTCCGGCGCCTCTACACCGCTAAGACCCACGATACTGAACGAGCATGGCGAGGAAGTAGCACTGGAGGATGACGAATCTGTACACGATCATCATGAGGAAGAAGATAGTGAAGGCCAAATCGACGACGAGATTCAATATGGACCTCCCACAACACTGCTTGCGGAACTTCAAGCCCGAAAGGCCCAGCAAAAACAACGAAATCGCACGTTCCAGTCTGGTCCAGATGGCATGCATTCTACACTCCTAGAGCTGGATGCAGTCGCTCAATTGGAGAAGCAGAAACGACAGAAGTCTCGCGTCGCTCTGGCTTGGGAAGATCCGGCGCTGAAATTAGCAGAGCAAGCTGAAGAGGAGGATGAAGACGACGTACCACTCGGAGTTCTATATGGTAAAAAGAGCAAGTTCGTCAAGGCCAAACTTGCAGAGCGCGGTCTAGCCGATTGGGACAGGCCACTCGGTCTTATGGAACGACGCCAGATGGAAGATAACGAGCCACTCTCCCGTCGTAGGAACAGATTGCTCGGGATAGATCCTAATGTTGCCGCTGCAGCCGCTCACACTGCGAAACAAGCCGAAGTCCAGATTACCCAGCCAGAGTCGGACAGCGAGCATGAAGGTGAAACACTGAAGGAGCGAATCAAACGTCTCAAGGAGAAGAAAGTGCTCGCTGATGCCATCGGCAATGTAGATGATAACCGTGTGAGCCATGCCTTCTCAGTAGACATGCTCAACGCTTTAGGCGTCGAGAGCAATGCCGAAGACGACAGGTGCGACAGCAGCAACTCTCTCGAGCCCGGTCGCACAAGCGAGCAACGGAAAAGCACGTCATCTCTAGTTCCAGGTGGCACAACCAGTCCAGATATCAAGCGCAAAAGTTTTGTGCCCTTGTCGGCCGCTGAGATGAAAAAGCTCAACGATAAGCGCAAATCATCAAGTCCTCTACTTCCAGGTGAGCCTAAGCAATTAGATACGCTTGGAGAAGAAGAGGAAGAGACACTCGGTCAACGTCGCGCTCGATTGCGGAGAGAAAGTCTGCAAAGAGCCAACACAGGCAGTCAGATGAGCTTGGGTGTTGATCTTGATCCTCGTATGAGCACAATGCGACCTGTGGGCAACATGGTGCCACTTGCCGATCCCCGCACAATGTTTCCTCCTCAGAATCCCAACTCTATTCTTATCGCCAGGCCCACGCTTGCTCCTTCTCGCAGCATGGCCGATCTTCTGAAAGCATATCCATCTGGAAAGAACGACGCGCGGAAAGTCTCTAACGACATGCTGCTCGCCACCCTCCCGCAAGGCAGTCTTCTCGCTCGAAACGAACAAGAAAAACAGGCCCGATCATCGCATATCAAGCAGACGAATGGTGAGGGCATGGGATACCAACGCACGCCCTCTGGAAACATGATGGGAGGTTACCAAGGACAGATGCCTTACCAAAATGGCATGATGTATCCGCCTCAAATGCCCATGGCCATGGGTGGTATCTATGGTAACATGAGCAATCCCAATCTCATGGCTGGTTATCAACATGCGCAAATGATGGGAGTGAATGGATATGCTGTCGCCAGTCAGCCTAATCTTCTCCTCCATCAGCAGCAACCGATGATGAGTAGCACGAATTTAATGGGCGGCTACCCAGGTGGCGGGTACGCCAATGTTGGGATGAATGGAGGGATGTTGCCCGTGCAGCATATGCCCGGACCGTACCAGAGACAGTCGAGTTACGGGTCGCAGGCGCAGGCGAGGGTGGACGAGCCGCCTATGGAGCCGCAGACCAGAAGTCGGGTTGATGCTTGGAGGCAAGGTGTTATGCCTTGATGCTGTCACTCTTGTTAGCGATCTTGTCGGTCTGAACTCTGTCGCTGTCACATATCTGGGCGTTCTCGTTGGAATTTCGAGGTCGTGGGCGTTGGTGAGTGTATTCGAGCTTGTGAGCGTTGGTGAGCGTAACCCTTTCGAGCATCTCATGGATTGTACTATTACGCATTTCTTGGCGTTTTGAACCTTTGTTGAGCGAGCGAGCGAGCGGATATTTAAGAATATAGAGTGGGATACACATGGATCATATGAGTTTACTATGTATTGGTGATGATAATCATCTACAAGCCTTGTTGCCATTCAGCTCGATTTGGCGAACTCTCCAGCAACGGCGGCTCTTCGCACTTTCCATGTGTCCCTCTTCCTCCTCTCCCTGCGCGGGTTGGAGAAATGGTGAAGTTAAAAGTTTGCGTTGATCGAACGTTTTTACAACAAAGACTGCCGAGATCGAAGTGCGTTTCCTTTCTTTATCACCTGCACATACGATATCAATCCACTTGTCCCAGCGATCGTGTATGCTCAATCTACTCCCCCGCCCCCTATTCCTCATTCCAAACACACTGTATCGATCCAAAAGCCCATCAAGATATCAGATCTCGATGGAAACAGAAAATGGCTCTGCCGATAAAGTTGATAAACTCTTTACTCGATCAAAAAAAGGAAATATGCTTCTACGGTATCTCACTCCGGGTTTGTGATATCGAGGCTCGTGGGCAAGGTGATGAAATCCTTTATTTTATGATGACCTTTCCTATCGCATTCGAAGTGCGAGTTAATTCGGTCTGGGATGGGACGCTGAATGGCGTGAGGGAAGACAATGTTTCGGGCCATTCGATCAATGCAACGGGTGCTTTCCAGTTGAACCGTTTTGTTCTTATTCAGATCTCGAGGAGGGTAATTGCGGCGTCAAAGATTTTTGTGAAAAGAGGTTCTTTAAACATAATCTTTATTTAAAATTACTTTACTCAATAAGCCGTCCAGCGGTTTCTGTCGTAAATGCCTGAACCCCCCATGAACGAAGTGATGAAAATTCGCCAAACACGATCACTGTGAGATCGTGTCCGACCGCCTAGATCCCAACACACGAGCCAGACCTTGTTTCCACTGCCCTTCCAGCTGTGATCTTCACATGGCGGCGAGCATGTCGAGGCTTCCGTCCGATCGTTCCTTGACCTTGATGGGCAAGGCTCCTGTCAGAGAGGAGAGTGGGTTGCCAGCTCCCGCACCGCCAGCAGCGCCGCCGCCTAAAGCTCCTGTGAGACCGGAGAGGGGATCAGCGGCACCAGCAGCTCCACCAGCGCCCCCAGCTGGCTTTGCAGCTCCGCCACCTAGAAGTCCAGTTAACGCCTCGAGTTGACGTTCTTTCAAAGCACCTGCCAAGGCGCCAAGACCTCCAGCGCCTCCAGCACCTCCAGCACCGCCAGCAGCACCTCCAGCACCGCCAGCAGCACCTCCTAGAAGCCCGGCGAGTGGGTTGCCAGCTGCGCCAGCTTGATTTTGTTAGAAAGAGTTCAGGTAATCCAACGACTTAGATGAATACATACCTCCTCCTGCTGCGCCTCCGGCACCTCCTGCTCCAGCACCTCCAGCACCTGCTAGAAGCCCAGCGAGTGGGTTCGCGCCAGCTTGGGGTTGTTAGAAAGAGTTCGGGTAGTCTAGAAACTTAGGAAGAATACATACCTCCTCCTGCTGCGCCTCCGGCACCTCCAGCACCTCCTGCTCCAGCACCTCCAGCACCTGCTAGAAGCCCAGCGAGTGGGTTCGCGCCAGCTTGGTGTTGTTAGAAAGCGTTCAGGTAATTCAAGAACATAGAACACGTACCTCCACCTGCAGCGCCACCGGCGCCGCCGGCACCACCTGCACCGCCGCCCAAGGCACCAGCCAGTTGAGAAAGATCCTGACGCTCTAATCGAATGGTTAGCGAGGGACAACGGAATACTTTTATGGGCAGAATCTCATACTTGTGAGCATATCGCCACCGGCTGCCTTCCCAGAAGTATTAACGATAGGTGCGGCCATGCTGAGCGCAGCTAGCGAGGCGAAGGCGAATGAGTATTTCATCTTGACTGTACTAAAAATGGGAGACTAGCTCTGAAATTGAGAAGTGGTAATGATGAGAAATGTATGGAGCACGAAGTATTTGTAGTGATTGAATGGAGATGCAAACCAGGTGATGAGCTTCAAAATCATGCAGGAAAAAGGTCAAGATATACAGCCTTGAGCTCCAAGACTTGAGCCATCCCAAGATGAGGACCAAGCACCAGTGAATCGAGGAGATGCAAATTTGAAGGAACGAAACGAATAAAATTGAAGTTCTCGGTTGGTCGTGTGTTGCGAAACGTGCAGTTGAGGCAGTTTCATCGAGTCAAGGACCAATGAGATCGAGACTGGCGAGACACATGCTGTCGTACTAATTGAGTGGCTGACGCAGCCCATGGACAGACGCTGTGAACCTTAGGAATACAGAAGCGCACACAGAACCAGAGTTGATACACTGGAAGCTGAGGCTCGCAGTCGCAGAGCTACGGCCGTGCTTGAGCTAGAGAAGAAATGGATCGGGTCTTCATGACACAGCTACCTCCTAGTAACAGTGCGGATATCGATGATAGGTGCCACCGCCGGTGGCCTCATCTCGTTCAAATGCGCCAGGAGGACGACAGGACCTACGTTAGTGATCAATAATTGACTTGGCAATGAAGCTGTTGACTCGGCACCAGCAATACTCCGTGTGAGCTTTGGCGATGTAGCGCAGATGAGCGACGATGGACTGGAAGTAAATTGTGATCTTCAAATGCTCAAACGATGGAGCTAGTCGAAGTGGACATGCTGAAGTCCCCAGGACTTTCGAAACGCGACACCGAGAGGGTGAGTACAGAAGGAAGCTTGAGGGGGAAAGGATGGTGATGGTCAGATCGCGCAATTGCTCTGCAGACAGGATGAGTGTTTGAGCACGGATATCAGGTGAGGCCGTGATGTCGCGATGATAGTCACGAGATTTGTTGTTATCGGATGAAATGGGATGCGGTGGTGACAGACATGGTCGTTCAGGTGAGGCAATTCACACCCCTGCGCTATTGTCACTGGTATATCCCTAAGATAATCGTTCCTCTTGAATGAAGAAGTAGATGTGCAAGAATTGATAATTGATCAATTCAACTACAGGGAACTAAAGCGTTGTCGAGAGCACGTGAATTCTACATGGGTTACAGAATTCACAAAGTTGGACTAAGTCCTGAGGAATAGCATGATAGGACAGCTGCTTAGAAGAAAGCTGGTTAATGGGACTCCATAATATCACATGCAAAATTTCTCATTGACAGACTCCGTTTCATAGTGTACAGACTGTCGTAATCGCTAATACGCTCGATCGACCAAAAATCAATTTGTCCATTTCCTTCCACCTCCCGACTGCAACAACCCTTCAACGAAATCTTCTCCTTCAGCCAAGTGTACCAGCCCCCGTCCTCGAAATCGATGGCTTCTTCGCACCAGGAGCTGGACCGGTATGATCGTGTCCGCGTGCCCAGCTGAAGAGTGTTATTTACGGTAGACGTAGGCAAAGTGCCTAAGACAGGACGAACCTGTTCCACATCTTGCCGAGAAAGCCAGATTGAGGCATTTGCTCTTGGATGCTTTGTCGGCGGGCTTGAGCAGCCTCGTCCATGGAACCGCGCTTTTGGGCGTATAGATTTGCGAAGCTGGTGGAAGACTGTGGGAAATGTTAGGTAAGTACAATGTTGATGAAAGTATGGCTGATGGATGTGAAAGGAGGAGCTAGGGCGTATTGCAAGGACTTACTCGGCGACGCTGGCTGGTGGCAGCGGCTGCAACTGATTCTGTGGGCTTGACGCTGTCAGACATGATTGCTTTTGGAGAGAAGATTTGAGTTGCTGTTAAGATGTACAAGATGTATCTTGATCTGTTGACTTCGATTTGATCTGCTTAATGAGCTACAATTGAGGGGTCGCAAGGCTCTCATATAGACACTTCAGCTCTCCCCCTCATAAGCTGACATCATGTGCCTCCTCAGCCTTTCGATCGTACGAGATCAGTCGATAGGGTCATAATCCGGGGTAGCTCTACTGCAGCCAGTGAGCTAAGCTGCGATAGTCATGACCAGTGTTCCAAAAACGTCGATCTTAACCCTTTCCAGCCCTTCAAGGCACGTTACTCTCCCTAAGATCACCAGGCGATTGAACAGCTCCTGCTTGATAGGACACGCAGCAGGATTTGAAAGGAGACGCTCTTCAGCCCGTCTGGCACGATTGGCATTTGTATCCTGGTACCGAGACGATCGGGACGTCAGAACACCTTCGGTTTGTCTCCCGTAAATGAAAGTCGAGCAGGGTCACCATCGCACTCCTGGCGATCGGGACGGGAAACCCCACGCATGGCCGAGTCTAGATCTTCGATCAGATGCTGTGATTCGAGTCGCGATGATGCGGGCGACAAGAGCTAGAGATCGAACTGATAAACACGTTCACGGAGTTTGTTCCGTGGAAATGGGCAGAAGCTTCGAGGCTGACAGAATATGGATTTGCTGGATGCACGTGATACCTGACGTATCTTATTTTTAGCAGAGTCGACAACACTGTTGCCGCATTCGTCGTATGATTTTCGCTCAGAGAGCATGGGCATCACTATCACTGGAGCGAGACCGACCTCAATGCTCTCTTCAGTTCAAGTTGGATAGCGACAGGCATGTGAGAGTCGTCTGCCTCTAAGTTCGTTCAAGTCACGGGGCAGGTAAACATTCAGTTTCATTGCTTTCACAGTTCGCTCATATCAACAACCCAACAATATCAACAATCCCAGCGACAAAAGTGGCCCTCAAGTCAGAAGACAAAACAACTATTCATGTCCAAAGACTTCCCAAAACCCTAGTCCAATTTTCTCATTTCTCATTATTCGATGCAGAAGCCAGCCAGGCGTTTTACAGATCGTTACGGTGCGCACAAGGGAACCTCCATTTAAGTGAGAGTGTGTGTAAGTTGGGACGATAAAGGAAGAGGTCGTAGAGACATAATTGTTTGAGCCTAAAGAAAGGCTCCGGAGAGGACAAGACCGAGAAGAATAAAAACGTCAAATGGACACTCTAATGGTGGTGTTCATGAGAATGAGAAAAACCTTTGCCATGCCGCCCGGCTCGGGATAAGGAACCAACATCATGTGCGCCTGGATCTTAATCAGCTTGGTCGACTTCAAGAGTCAGTAACCGACTTACCATTACAACACGCCCTCACGTTCTCCAATCGATCGGAATTCCTTTCCTGGGCTTCGATCACAGCCCGGAGATCCTCGGCGGAGTCGTGAGCTTCACTGCCAGCACCATCGTAAGCACGTGTGTCTTGCTTGCTATATCTGGATGCCATGGACCCTCTTGTAGATCTTGCACTGGTGGTCTTAAAAATTCCACTGAAGCGACCGGCGACCGATCCAGCAGGAGCAGCGGATTGCGATCTCACAGTACGTTGCGAAGCGGCTGAGGGCGCTCGTAAAGTAGCTTGTTGCAGCTTGGAAGGACTTGCAGTGCGCCGGCTGATCACAGAAGCCACGGACATCCGTGACCGTCCCGTGGCCCGAGAAGTACTTCTGAAATACCCAGGATTAAACTCAGCGACATCCTCAGCTGTCATCTCACCGTCGTCTTCTTGGTCGTTGTTGTTACGTAGCAGTAAATATGATAATGCATTGAACCAAGTTTCGTGGCGTTGAGCAGTTGGTGCCGTGAATTTGAGACTTCGACCTGGTGTGATCACAATCAAAGACTTATGATGCAGCCCCGGGGGCATCGGATTGTTATCCGAGACCACTCGAACAGCCTCAATGGCAACGCTCTTGGATTTCAGCTGTGTTTTCCCCACAGAAGGGTCCTCATCACTCCAGTATAGTGTTCGGGTGTAGGGATGCACCCAGAAAAACCGTCGATGCCGACTATTTGAGATCTCCTCTCGTCCAGCTTTGCGTGTATACTTGAACAAAAACTCGCCAATCATGGTTTGCGTGATGGCCTGAATCATGCGGGGATCTGTAATGTTGGGGTCTGAGAATTCGCCGTCAGCATTTCGTGACGTGATATTGAAGCGGTGATCTAATTCTGATGCGAAGGATGTAACAGATGAGCGACGCGTTGTGGCTGGTGAAGCCATGCCACTTCGACTTCCAGTGTTACTCATAGATTGCCGCACAGTCCGATCTTTCAAGGGGCTTCCAGATGTTGTGTTCACTGGAGTTCTGGGCCTGAATTGCGTACTGCCACGGAGGGCAGAAGCGGGCAGAACAGGTGGCCCCATAACGTTGATTTGGGCAACCTTGGCAGGGCCCGGCGTCTTCAGAACAGCACCCTCAATGGTTTGTTTCGCCTCGATGGGAAGTGGCGGAGGGGGCGTAGTTGCGCGGCTTCTCATGCTGCTGGAGCTGCCTGGACGGCGCGGTACTCTCTCGATAGTGTTGACAGAATCGCGGGATCTTGGTCTTGAATTGTACGAGGTTGGAGATTTCGATGGCGAACCTTGCAGAGATCGTGTGGTGGGCTCAAGCACTGGAGCTGCGGCGAAGGCAGCAGGTTTATTCTTCAGCATGCGGTCGATCTCGCTTGAGGAGAGTATGGTCTGCGTACTTTCACTAGTTGTTTGAAGCGCCAAGGGCTTACCCGCAAGTTTGGTAGATTCTTTGACAGGTTGCTTCTCAGGCGAGGGTGCGGCGTTGCCATTGATTTGTCGGAAAGGCGTTCTTGCATTTTGTGCATCCGCAAGTGACGATGGAGGCTCAGCGATGCCCTTGGATGCGTCCATTGCAGGCTGGCTGGTCTCATCCTCTGCGATCTTGCTTTCGCCCTGAGATTTCCATCCAAACAAAGCTCCAAAAAGTCCTGCCCCAGATGCTACACCAACGGTTTTAGCAGTGCGATCAGCACGCTCGGGTACAGGTGGCGGAAGATCGGCCTCTGTGCTTCGGTCAATTTTTGCAACAGGTATAGGGATGGCTGGCGTTGGTGAGTCGACTGGCGCACTTTCTTGGTGAACGACAGCAGAATATGTGAGTAGTATCTTCGGCGGTTCGACAGGCAGCTCAATTAGCGCTGCCACTGGCATAGGTACAGGAACCACAGGAGCCTCCTCTGGCTCTGTGTGTTGGAAGACTAAGACCGAGTGACTGAGGGTTTGTCGAGTCTCCTTCTTTGTCTCAATCGCCTCAGGAGATACCTTGTTCACCTCGACAGGCTCGATATGTTGTGACAGTATAGTAGATGCTTCTGATGAAGAAGTCGGGACAGCGGCTATGTGAGGACTGATGGGCTCGGTATATTGGTGCACAACCGTCGAAATACTAAGTGCGGGTTTCTCGACAGATGGATGAGTAGGTCCAGTGACAGGAACATGTCCTAGCTCGGTTTCCAAAAGTCCAATTGGTTCCCCGGATGAAGCAATTGCCTTGTCGTGTTCGGGCCCGTCAATATCGTCCGTAGTATGTTTTTGAGCATCGGTTTCATGATTCTCGTCCGACTTGGAGCCATGGCCGAGTAGGAAGCCGACACCGCCAGCTACAGCGACGCCAGCCACATCAGCAGCAGTGGACAGCACGTTCTTTGACTCCGGCTCCCATGGCTCGGTCATCACGCCAGTGTCAATCATCTCAACCTTTGGTTTCCCGTCTGAAAACGAAGATTCACGCAGCCTGCTCGGAGCGGGACTCTTGCGAACGAATTCTGGAGAATTGATCGGTGATAGCACGCCGGAACTTCCTGGTGTACCTTCTTCGGTGTCGGGGTCGCTCAGATTTCCCAGTTCAGCGAATAAACTCTGGCCACCGGCAATAGGTGTGCTACTGTTGCTCGCAATACTGACAGGCGAGTCAAAGTTCGTCGAATCCTCCAGTGGAACGTCCGAGACCACTCTTCCGGGAGCCCGACGTTGCCCCCCACGGCTGATCCTGAGTTTGTACTTGGGTTGAGTCTGTTGAACTGGCGTGCGAAGATCATACTCGTCGATCTCGTCACCAGAGTTGGAGGCAGTACTTTGGAAGGAGTAGCGGTTCAAAGCCGAAGGTCTCCTCCGAATCGTCGAGTTTTGCTGTGCAGACAGGCCTCCTTCTGTCTCGGTCAACTCATCACTGCTGTTTCCATCCAATGTCTCGGCACCCGTTTGAAAAGCATCTGTCTCTGTTTCCGTGGCACCACGGTCGTCCGCTGTCTCAAATGCATCCGAGTTGTCTGTAGTTGTGGCGTAATTATCAGTAGTACTGTCGATGCCTGATCTTTCACCAGCGGATTGATAAGCTCCAGGGATGGTGCGTGACTTGCTTGGTGTTGACTCCGCCTCTTCATGGTCTTCCCAATCAGGGTCGTCAAGAATAACCTCCTCCCGGCTCTCTCTAGCAGCTCCCAGTCGGTCCAATTTGGCAGTCTTTTTGATCAGATCAGGATCTTTGCTCCTACGCTTCTTGCCGCTATCGTTGCCATTACGCTTCGCCTCTATTTCATCTCGAGCCTCCTGGAGCAAACGTCGATACTCAATCTTCTCGGTCTTTTCGCGATGCAGCTGGTTTCGCAGACCTTGAATTTGACGATGAGCGTGGCTGAGAGAACTCTGCAGTGTTTCGGCTTGGAGAGGACCGTGACGAGGCGTAGCTTTGCTAGGGGAACCTGGTGGTGAATTCCCAGGTGTCTCGTCGCCCTCTTGTAGGTCATCGCCATCTGCTGCATTCGCAGCGGAAGCTTGACGGGATCCGGCGCCTAGTCGATAAGACACAGCCACTGCTAGCTCTTTATTTTGCGAGATGAGATCCTCTACCTTCCTTTGCAGGACAGTTTTTTCGGCATCATCGGTTGCAGCATTACGCCTGAGCGTTCCAATTTCCGCCTCGTGGTGCTTCTTGACTGTCGTATGAGCTTCGGAAAGTTTTCCGTGCTGTTGCTTGAGCTCTTCGAATTCACGCTCCACTGCAGCTTTCGCCGTCGTCAGAAGGTTGAGATTATTGGTCAGTTTGTGCACCTTATCAGTGGCGAGTTTTTGTGCGCCAGTCAGCTCGTGGAGTTGAGTTTCCAGAGACCAGTTCTCGTCCTTGAAGCGCTGCTCGCTCTCGTCCATAGCGCGTAATCGCGAGCGCAAGTTTTCATAGTCCTGCTCCAGAAGGTCCTTGTCCTCCGTGACAGTCCTGAGCGCCGCATCCTTTTCCGATACTGCCGCCTGCAAATCTCTTACTTGGTTGATCAGAGTCGTGCTTATGTCTGTCGCGAGCTTGAGATCGTTCACCCTACTGGGCGTTTGGTTTCTTTGTTTGCGCGATGGGGCTTGTACTTTCGACGGCGATTGTCGCGAATCGCTAGCGAAGACAGTGGGGTTGGTGGTGATTTCATCGGCTGCTTCGCTTGCAACCCGATTCTTTTGCACAAAAGCACGCGCAGTGTCTCTGGAGACCTCGTTCACCTCGCTTTCCAGCTCCAATAAGCGTTTCTTCAACTCCGGTGTGATTTCATTCTGTTGTTGCTGACTTTCCACCTCTTGCAGCTTGTTTTCCAGCTCTTTTCGTTGGTCAATGAGGACTTGTCCTAGCTTGGAGGCCTCATTTAATCTACGCTCTGTTTCCAGAAGATGGGCTTCTAGAGCGCGCTTGGCTTGCGAGGGCGAGCCACTGGCATAAAGAGAGAACAGTGTTTTGTCGAAGCCTGAATAGCGATGTCGCTTATCGTCTTGAGATTGTCCTTGGAAGGGATCGAAACTCAGTCTACTGTCGTCCACTGGCATTGCGCCAGAGGGTGGATTCGCAGTGGTGGCCATAGCAGTACATCAGAATGCGTATGTGGAGTGAATCGAGTGGGGTCGTGAGTCTCTGCGAGGCCTAATCTGGCGCGTCCGGCGTGAAAATATGGTTGGTCAATAGAAGAGGTGGTGACTGTGACGGGAGGCGTGTCCAGCTCGGCGCGATTGGGCCTGAGGTGCAAGTGTGGTGTTGAAGAACGAGTGGACAATGGCGTGGGTAAAGCGCCACGTCCAATGCGGGTGTGGAGGGTGTGCCGTGAGACACTGTTGGTAGGGACTGAGGTTCGGAGTGATATGTGCGGTGTTTAGGCTGAGTGGAAGATTTGTTGTTGTTATTGTGTTTGATGGTCGCCAGGATGCGTGGTTCGTAATGGAGCTAGCAGTTGTTTGGGTCTCAATTTACCAAAGGTTGCGAGCCAGCGCGAAGCCGCCCGCATAGAGTAAACAGGACGGACAGATGAGACGGAACGATTGGCTGGACGATTCCGGGGTGTTATGCACGCCATTCCAACTTTTGTTAATCCCATGGATCGGTCATGGTCCTCGCTGACAAAGCTGTGGCGTTGACTTTCTGCGCCACTCTCCTCCATATCCAACTCCAAAACTATCATTTGTCTCCCCCCTCCCGTCTCCGAGACATTGCAGACTTGTACACCATACAGACCATGGAGGCAGAGACAACAGTAAAATCCGTCGTCTTCAAGAAGCGCGGTGCAAAGGCCAATGCGAGAAAACGACCCGCGACACCGCCCCCAGCATCTTCCTCCGAAGAAGACTACTCGTCACAAGAGGAGGGCGTCCGACAGGTCAAACGTCGCCGTAAGACCGCTGTCGTAGCATCATCATCATCGAATGCCCAAAAAAATGGCAACCAAGATTTTTCCACCACAAAATTCGAGGCCGATAGGTCAGCTAAGATAGCAGAGACAAACGATGCGACAAGACAGTCAAACTGGTATGAGGAGGACCTCTCGACGCAGAATCTACTAGGGAAGACGAGAAAGGCCCCTACGGCGGCTGTAGCGACTACAGACGATGACCCCAATCCCGCGCTGGATGGCAAATACAAAGGCACCGCTGCATACTCATCATTCATACAAAAGAACAAAGACGCCCCTTCAAAATTGGTTGGACCTATGAAAGCACCGACGAACATACGGACAATCACTATAACCGATTTTGCGCCCGACGTCTGTAAGGATTACAAACAAACGGGTTTTTGTGGATTTGGTGACAACTGCAAATTCCTTCACGCTCGTGAGGACTATAAACAAGGTTGGGCTCTGGACAGGGACTGGGAGATCAAGACAAAGGGCAAGAAGCAGGCTGGCACAATCGTCGCATCTGCGAATAAAGCTCTGCTTGAAGTAGACGACGAGGAAGAGGCAGACGCAGCGCTGTTGGAGAAGATACCATTTGCGTGCATAATATGTAAAAAGCCATATACGGATCCCATTATCACGAAATGTGGTCACTACTTTTGCGAAGCATGTGCTCTGCAGCGGTACAGGAAGAAGCCCGACTGTGCAGCTTGCGGTGCTGGCACGAACGGTGCATTCAATGGGGCGAAGGGGTTGACTAAACTCCTTGAAAGGAAGAGAGTCAGGGAGGAAAGGCTACGAGAAAAGGCTGAAGCTGAGAAGGAGGATGAGTAATGCTGTCATAGATAAGCAGCTTAGAGATACCACAGATACCTACATCTAACATGAATTATTCTTCGAAAAGTCGTTCCCATGTTGCGAGCATAAGATGCCGTTGTCGTTGACGTCGTCGCTGGGAGATCTCTGGGCATTCTTCGCTCTTCAAGTTTGCTAGGAGATTCATCTCTTTTCTATTCATTCGTGTCTCCATTTCACTGCCACTCCAGCTGTCGCCAGAGTTGAAGCCACCCACCCATGGTCACCAATCGCATTTGCTTCATATCGGGATTGAGAGGCAACCTCAATTGTTTCCCGTCAAAATTGTGTCGCTTTCTACTTCAACTTATCGATTGTACATTCCCACTTGAGTGAATCATCGTCGGGGACTCAATTATCGGGCTCGCTATATGATTCACTAAACTCTCACGAGCAACTAAGTTGGTATCCGCGCCACGCCTCGATCTCTGCACTCCATCTCCCTCTACCCCTCATTTCCTTTTTAGTGGAAGTTCTTTGAGCTCGTTTAGGAGCTGAAGGTCATGGTGGGAAGGTTGGCCGGGGTGTAAAGAAATTGAGAGCATTAATAGTCAATGTTTGATTAGCTAGGTACTGCCTCGTTGGTAGCCTAAACATGCAATAAATAGTAAAGTACTTGCAAGACATCAAACATCTTCAACTGTCCAACCACCCTCGGGCTGTGATTTCTCAACCTCAATAGTCCCCAAGAGTGCCCCAAATCTACCGACTCTCGTTGTCATTGCGGTCACCAGTATATCCTTCATCTTCTCCAGCCACGCTTCATGCACTTTAGTTCTGATACCGCGACTATACCACTTGGCCAGCAAGTCACGGATCGTCTTTCCTTCCACTCTCCCTTTCTTCGACCTAAGACGCCATTCCAGATAGACCTCTGCTGCGAAAAGAACCTGCATACCGAACGTCCACACCTCGCGTTTGGAAGTCCAACCCAACGGCCCGTCAAGCTCCTCATGGGCTTTATCAGACAACAATATGAGACCGTCGGAAACCCAGTCACCGAGCGCCGTGACTTCGGTCTCAGTGATGATTTTGGCAGACATTCCCTTGAGAACCTTGGACCACAACCCAGCCTCACGATATAGATCGAGGAAAAGGTTCTGTTTTTCGACAACAAATAGAGCCGTGTTCTCGGCAGTGGCGCTCTTGAGTCGTTCTTTCGCAGAGGGAACCAAGTAATTATTCTGCAAAGTTGATCGAGTCATCTTCCGCAGCGCATGTTTGCAAACATGTTCCGATGTTCGATATTTCGTAGTAAAATGCTGTAAAAGTTGCTGGCTAGCAACCAAAGGAACGCAAACTTTCTTGTTTGTAATGGCGGACGCAATCTGGGATCCAATTTCCCGGATTTCTTCGTCGTCATCGTTGAGGATGTCGTAGGTTAGCAGTATGCCCTGGATTCGCTGCGGAGTAAGATCCATTTTGGGAATAGAAAGGGTCCAGATGGCGGAAGAGTCTCTCAAACACAGTGCAGAGGCTTGTCGAAGCTCGAACGTCTGCATTATGGTTAGCGATAAATATATCAACATCGATCTTGAAACAAGCGAGCTTAGAACAAGTATGGTGCATGAGGGAGAAATGGGACGAAATGTCTCATCCCACAGTTAGACCACTTACCCGAGTTTCTTGGATCATCTGCCCGATAAATGAGAGCATGAATGAGATCTCTTTGGCGAGCACGTAGGTAGGATGCACGGTTTGACAGGTTCTGTTCATGATAAAGCCCCAGAGACCAAGCGTGTTGACCACCATTGATGGTGCGGCGACTGTCTTTCTCTTGAAAACTCCTCGCAAATTTGGCAGGCTCGGGGCATTTGAGAAAAGATCTGGATCGTTGGTGACGGTCAGGTACAGGTTCCTCAGAAATCTCCGACAACGTGAGGCAACTCGATTGTCCTCGGAGGTCTCAGTCAGTCGAACCACGGTCCCAACAAGCAGATGAACAGCCACCCGTGGCATATGAGCTGAAATGTGTACCAAGTACTCAAGTACCTGCATTTTAGCGTCAGAATCTCCAGTTTCGAGGCGAGTCAAAATGATTTGATAGTGATCTAGAGTTTCCATTCTTCCCTGTCCTCGCCTCTCCACAATCTGCATTCTCAGAATGTAGTGCAGAAGAAAGTGAAGCGCGACAGATTTTCGAGCGGATGGCTCTTCGTAAAATATTTCTGCAACCTCAGAATCTGCATCGCGGTCATTCTGGTCAATTGTGGTGATTTCTTCCGCTGCAATTCTGCTGAATAAGTTTGAGTCTTCTAGAAGATGTGGAACAGTTATGAGGGCGAGTGTAAAGCGGTTCAGGATGTCTAGATAAGCTGAGCGGGTGTATGGACATGGATTGTCTCTGTAGAGTACTTGGATTTGTCTACGAAGCACGTCGTATATCGGTTCAAGGTTAAACAGGTTGTCTATTATCGTCAGCCCATGGGTCAAATAACTCTCTATTGAGACATACCTTCAATAGCATTTACTGTGTTGCGAAAGATCGGATCCATGACATAATCGATACAAAGCAAACGACCATGAACAGCGTTCTGGTTGGCTCGTGACAGTGGAACCAAATCGCAGAGGACTTTGTCGACCTCGCTTTTTGGGACCAATTTTGCGAAAGTACGAGCTGACATATTTCGAATATGCCAATGCGAACTCACGCACAACCTGAATACAAGATCTCGTACCCTCTTCTGTTCATGCTCGGGTGGGGGCATTCGTTGAATGATCTTCAGCGCTGGGAAGACACTTTCAAGTGCGCCATCATCATGCCCGGATACATCAGGGTGGAGAGTGAGAAGCTCAGTGACGATGTCGAGTAACTTCGGGTAGTCATTATATGTAATACGTGCAGTCTTGACTTCACCGTCATCATCATGATTTTGAGAATCGGTGCTGCCGAGAAGTCGATCTATGAGTGCCCGGAAGAGCATGGCACCGCAATTCCTGATGGCCCAAATGTGAGATCGAAGACACCGGCCAGCGATGCTCAAAGTGGAAACAAGGTATGGCTCTGACGAAGGACCGAGTACGGTGCTCGTAAAGATTGCTCTCATCGAGTTGAGAGCATGAACTTGTGGCAGTTCATCTCCATACGAATTGAACGGTGGCGGGATAGCGGCGGCCTCGACTTGAAGATCTTTGATCGCTCGTTGGAATAAAGGACCACCGGGATTGGCGCCGAGAATACCAGTAATAAGAGATGGCAGTCCGGCAGACCGTCTCGTCGTGGCCGAGGCCTGATGCTGTATACACGCAAGTGTGTCCTAATTGGTTAGACAAAACAACAAGCTATACGTGGGAGGAACAAGCAGCCTACGACGGCTGTTCCCATACAGCGTCACAACGCTCAGGATTTCTCAGCATGCTCATTTTGTCGCTGGAGGAAGAGGTAGTGTGGGATAATGCATAGATGTTCCAAATGACCACTTTTCGATCCCACCGAAAGCCAAGGGGGAGAATAGTATCACTCACCCGATAAAATTGCTCGAGAAGTTCGTGTTGTCCCAAGTTATGGCATCTTGAGCAACAAGCAGAGAAAGCCTGTGCGACAGCCGAGAACGCGCCGCGGTGTCGCAGTTCTGAGAGTTCCATGAAGACTGTTGAGCACATAGCCACAAACTCATGCTCATTCAATAGACCCCGAGGTCCGACAGGAGCTCTTCGGGCGAGAACTTGTATGATGGCGCTGAGTAGGTCAGTAATGGAGAGAGAGATATCGCGAACAAAGACAACGAACCTAGCCTCTTTCAGGGCCCTCCATGAATAGCTCAGTATATCCTTAGTCGTCATTTTTTCGTCTTCTGCAGTTTCGTCCGGCACATGTCCTTCGGGCGCATCATTACAAAGTATGTCACGAACACACCTCCACACTCTTTGCAAGGCTAAAACTAGAACTGAATGCATATCTGTCCAGCGAGCCTTCCAAGTCTTATCGTCACTTCCCAGTGATGCGTAGAGAGCTGGCATCTCAAGTATATATCTGGTGGCTTAGTCAGTTATGGGAACAAGCAGGAGAACTGTTCAAGACCTTTTCATTTGATGTCAATGCCGATAACGTCCAGGCAGTTAAAGCAAGGTATTCGCCATAGACCTTTCAACATTTACGCAAATTCAGGGAGAAGAACAGCTTGTCGTATTGAAAGGAGAACCACGGAAAGTAAGATCTTGCACGTACCTTAGACTGGCCAAAATTCCATGCATTGGGGACAGGGTGACAGCCAGCTTGAGATCTACTGCCGCCGTGCTCAAAGCAGTCTCGAGCTGACTGACTAAGTGATCGATAACATCACTTTTTGAGGTCCACCATGTCTCTTTTCTATCAATTTCTGGGCCGGAGACAAAATCTTTCACTGATTCAAAGAGAAGAGCGTAGGTTCGAGATACACCGTCGGCATGGTCAGCTCGGCCACTTCTGAGCATCAGACCTTCGGCTCTCAGTAGGACGTTGAGGCTGGCCGAGGCATGGACGGGGGACGGGATAATAGATTCTGGTCTGGCGGACTTGTCGTGGATGCCCTGTGGGCCGGTCACGTCAATGAGCATCTCCGCAAATGCCCGAACATCCTCGAATGGATTCATCGTTAGATCATGAAGCGCCCGCGCCAGCCATGGTTCATAAATTGGTACATGAAAGCACCATGTCGTGTCTCCTGTGGCTGACTTTGATAGCCAACGGGATGCCACATTTTTGTCAACTCCCGAACTCGCTATTAACATGAGTGCGCGTAGCGAAGTAATGTGTCTCTGATAGGTTGCTTCAGGGTGTAGCTGCTCGCGGAAGAATGTAAGAAGCCAAAAGACAAAGGCCTCGTGTTGGGCGAGTGTCTTGTGGCGAAAGTCAATCGAGATCTGCTTCGCTCCAAGATGAACTGGTAGATCCGACTGTGCTTGACTGCTGCTAACAGCTTTCTGGAGGACACTGGTGGCAGCTTTGACACGATCAATGATGCGCTGGATGCCGGTGAGGACTTCACCCCGTTTGCCAGCATCCACCTCCATAAGCAGATGTGAAAGGTTTCTTTTCAAGCAGTTGATGGCCCTTGACGAGAATGGTCTCGTTACAGCAGCAGATGATATGAGCAGCGAAAATCCTGCAAGACGAGCGTCGCTAGAAGAATCTCGTAACAGACGAGCCCAGGCCTTGTCCATGATGAATACTTTGCCGTCTTGAAAGTCTACTCCGTCTTTTAATTCTTTCTCGAGACCTGCGTCATTAGCGAACGCCGATGGAACAGCTGATCCAACAACTGTATACGTACCTGCGTCGAGAACAATTCCCATCTCTTTGCCCACCAAGAGGGACGTGTAGAGGAGTTGTGGTGCGGGTACGACTTCGCCTTTAAGCCACTCGGCTATTCGTAATTTCTGCAACAGTCCTTGACAGGCAGAGGAGTCCAGTGACAGCAAATCCGGTAGTAGATGGTAGCGAACATTTGCGGTCGCATCGGGAAAAGCTGCGATACTGGCGATCAATGGATCTATCCAGAACACTTCAGGTGGTCCATCAGATCGTGGAATCAGTTGTTTACTCTCTGATGTCAACAGCTGCATCAAAGCACATATCGTCTGTCCCGCTGCAGGAGCTGCATCGGTGAAACGCATCCAATTCATCAACGCTTCTGTGAAGGCTTGGAGAATCTGCGTGTCACTTCTGGAAGGCTCCGTTTTGTTCAAATCGAAACCCACGAAAGAACGCAGCTGCAAGACGAACTCATCCAATTTCACAGTCTCTTTGATCAGGAAGACGGACACAACCTGGAAAGCCGGTTTGACTTTGACATGATCTGACTGCTGGGAGAGCAGAATTTGAAAGACCAGCTGCAGGCTTTCCTTGCTGATCTCCGTTGCATCTTTCGGCTCCAAGAACGGAAGTAATTTGACCATTGCTATCAAAAGTTGTCGCATCGATTTTCCTTTCGCACTGTCTGAACGGTCCAGAATCACGCTCAGCATATCAAACCATTGGTCCTTCGTGACGGGTCGAGGAAGTCCAATCTTGGGAGCATGGCTGATGGCTGAGCATATCGCATTTGTTGCTGCGGCTCGACGACTGCCATCAATCTCTGTATCGTAGGCAGTTCTGATGAATGCGTCGATGGTCTGGGCCCAATTACTGAATCTGACGTTAGCTTGGAATAACCAACACCTAAAATGATGCGTAAGTCCACAACATGGCCGTCAATTCAACAGCTTCGTGAGAGCATGGTGCAGAAAGACTGCGAAGAACGGCGGCAACACCAAGCATTACGAGCTGAGAAGCACAGTTGAGGTTGAAGAAACCAGCAAGGAATTTTTGATCGGCTCTCTTCCGCAAATTCCCAGCAGCTATCGCCGTCGATTGTGATTCAGAAGAGGATTGAGTTGGAGGTGGGTATGATTCGTGCCTCTACTCAGTCTTTCTGCACCACGATCTTGCGCTTGCGCCCGGCGGATTGTTCTTACTCTTTCAGCGTCTCATTCTGTGTTTCTGTGTTCAAGTGGACGGTCTTCGAGAAGTGGCGGAGAGCATCTTCCGCCACGGGTATCGTCGAAATATTCAACATGACGGTGCCGGGCAGGTGATTTGGATAACGTTCGTTCCGACGTCAAGAGTGACGTGGATTGGCTGGTTGAAAGGGTGTGACGCGAGTTGTGGAGTACACGCGTTGAAAGCTTGGTTGTAGGCCGGATTAGTCATGTATGAACCCCTGATTTGGTCTAGCCACTGCTGAGATCGGATTTGTCTCAGTACACTCGCAGATTCATAGCGACGGCCATGGATTTTTTGTTGAAGAGCTCACTCTCTCATATCTAGCAAGATCTTCTCACGAAACTGGTGTTGGCGCTATGCTCAATCATAAATTTTCTTTTCATCTCACGTGTATACCGTACCGAACGACATTAGCGTGCACTGATCTGAGGTAGGTAAGATTAAGTTCTCACTGGAAGGAACAACCATTCTGCACAAATAAGCCGAAGACTTGGATTTGCTGGGCTGGAGGATCGATCTCTAGAGGTGGACAGAGATTGTCTAAGGTTGTTAATGCTTGCACGCTAATGAAGAGTTTTTTGAAAAAGATGAGATGAGATGACAAGAGAGTAAGCTCAGGGGTCGCCATCGAGCTGGCAGTCATTGTCAGTACACCGACCAGCCCTATCAACCAGACTCAACCACACATTTATTCCAGCAATTACCCAGATGGATCCTGTTGGCTCCTGAAATGCTCGGCAGTCTGCAAGGAAATGGGTGCTAAGAAAACGTTGGCGGGAGTGATGAGGTCGATCAGGGAGAGATTGTCGTGGTGCTGGGGGTGCTGAAGATGGTGGTGTCGAAATAGGAGAGGAGGTTGATCCGATCTGCATGTTGTCGGGTTGGCGTTTGGAGCTAAGTTGAATGCCGGGTTGAAGAACAGAGGCTGGGTCAGATTTGGAGGGATGTGTACGATGGCGCTGGAGGTCAACTAATCCAGGAAGACATATCGACGAAGAGTTAGTGATGAACTGATTGGCATTCACGATCGGGCAGGAAAAAATATGGTTGTTTTTCTCGACAGATGGCGTGCCTTCTCGCGTGCTCTGATTGAATGAGTTTGTTAGCTGAACCTCAATACCGTTGCGTCTATTGTTAGCAATCTCTCCTGTATTACTCTCGAAGTTAGTCTTGATCCAAGCAAGAAGTAAACATCGAACAGTAGACAAGAAGCTGATAAAGGTAGCTGAGAAAGATTTTGTCCAGACTGCGTTCTTGTTCCAACACTCAATTGTTGTGCATCTCGGAATACTGCGAACTTTCAAGTTCTTACCTAGAGACGTTCGGAGAATTTGCCAGTTTCATCACCAATGGACAGCTGAACGTTTGACGTATTTGCTTTGTTCATTTTCTACCCTCACATGATCCCGCGAGAATTCGGTGAGCCGCAATTCTGCGGACTGCGTTCACTGTATGGAATCCCCTCACAGGTTAGCTTGGCGCAACATTATTTGGGCTTTTATGATACTGTACATGAATATGTACATGGGAAAGGCTAGAATGGCACTGGATGGTTGGTGGGATCTGGCGGTCAAATGGGGGTGCCACCGGTATGGTAAAGATTGTCTCCGACCAGCAATTTCAATGAGAACTTCTGGCACGTCTCCCGCCAGATTACCAGAACTGCTTCATCGTCGAGAGCGTAGTTTGGATTCTGGAAGAGATTTGCGTGTGGGATTTTTTGATACAGGCTACATTCTATCGGGCGCCCCACGATTATTAGTGCCCTGGTAAGCTTGTGGTAGATAATTTGAAATTCCTTGCTCCTGATCGAAGAATCGATCGCCAAGGTGGAGGATGGTTCGAGACGACAGTTCAAGGTTGTGAATGGTTTTGGACTGATGACTGAGGCCATGGATTCCAGCGAAGTCCCGTGGAACGTGGCCTTTCCAACGGTGTTAATTCATAGAGCGAGCCTACATGCTAAATAGGTAACAGGTGTATGCCCTGTGCCTGAGTAGGTAACAAGTAATGAATTGGATTATATCAATGACGTTACTCAGCACGCGATGAGATTGGCTGGCCATCTATGCGAATTGTGGTGAATGCCATACACTGATGAGTGATGCTGATGAAGCTGGCCCTCATGCTAGATGGGGAGATGCAACACTGAACTCCCTAATCGTAGATTGAGGACAAACATGCGTGCTGGTAGAAGGAGTCGGCGTAGACTTCACAGTAATGACAAGCAAGGTAGGACATGTGACGGATGCTGGCGGAAGGGCTCGTGCTGCTTGTCGAATGTCGACCTGGACATTCAATTTGCCGGCCTGGTCAAGTGTCAGATGTCGGAGGTGGAAGAAGCAACCTTGACTTCGTAGGATATTTGTCGCGCATTTTCCAGTCCGGATTTATGGGGGGGGCGCTAATGCCGGCGGAGGCCCACTCGGATTGATTTTGGACCGCCGGCCAGTGGCATGCATCCATGGCTCGCTCGGCTGGTGCTGATCGCTGGAGTGGTGGCCCTACTGTGCCCTCAGCCCTCACATCCCCTACGAGTCCAGCTATCCTGGCCGTATACCAGCCTGAGTATAACTACCTCCCCCATACCCGCCCCTGACCTACTCCTCCCTGCCCTCAGTACACAGTATAATCTAAATTCTCTCCCTAGTCCGTCTCGTATTGTTCTACTCAGGAAGTACCAAGGTTTGCTTGCGCTTGCTTGCTTCTAGGTACCTGCTAGCCCCTCGGCCTGATATGCACGATCGATCCAGCCTGCATCACCACCAACACCAAATCCACACCGCTCCAACTGCTTGCAAGCACAAAGCGCCTCATACCCGGCATATACTGAACACCTCCGAGCCCGCAAACAGATTCGCATTAATCGCAACGACCGCATCCATACCCGCCACTTTTCTCGCTTCAGCCTCGACTTGCCCCGACACGTATATGGGCATAGTATGCTAGAGGATGCCTCTCAGTATTCGAGCCGTCATTGCTCGAATACTCCCACCAGCAGTTACCACGTAAACTGAGCCCGGAGTCTGGCGTCCAAGACCATGTTTCTCTCAATGTTGGCTGGCGATGTTGCGTCTGCCCACGGGCACGAATTCAGTCGAACTCCTGCTACTCCTCCAGCAGGAAGCACCACTCAAGGACAGCATCTAGCCCGCCGTCTGGCCCTTCCGAGAGGCGTACTTCCTTCCACGCGACAGCGACCTCCACATGGCCCGTCTCCACTGGGCAGGAGGGCCACAACTCCGTCCAGGGCTGCGAGTGTCAAGCTGACCATGGCCGAATTGAAGGAAGAACCAGAGGAGGAGGTGGAAGAGAAGGAATCGCGGCATAGCGAGGACTCGTTGTCAGATTTTAGAATGCCAGGTGCCTTTCACGGTTCAGCCAACACGAAAGAGCCCACTGGACCTTCTCTGACTCTGTCCATCCCCAGAGCTCTCTCGGAACCTCTCGTCCCAACAATAACCTCACCGCCGGATCTTGCTCTCGCTAGCCCTGCGGCTCTCCAACCGATGTCAATCGATACCCCTACATCAGTGACCTTTGATCAGCCCAGCTCACTCGCCGTGACGAGACGTGCACGAGGTCCTAAAACTGCTCTACGCTTTGCACATCCTACACCACCCACACGCCCCTTGGGAAAGCATGGCTTGTTACGACCGAAGATATTACTCCAGCTGCAGCAGCGTCAGGGGTCAGGTTTTCATAAACCGTTGTATGATGTTCTGCCAGCCAACAGGTTTGCCCCGCGCACCAAGATTGGACAGAAGATCCACCGTTTGCATAAAGGCAAAAAAGATGGACTGGAGGCAGACGACCTTGTCGTCATCAATGCCGAGGACTACAGTGTCTCAGACAATGGTTCTGAAGAAATCGAGAATCTCGACCCAAGGGCCCTTGTGGGCGTGATTTCTCCCATGTTCTCTGCAACAGTGGCTACCACCGTTGCAGAATTCAGTCTCGAGAACACTATTTGGTCCATCAAGGCTGGAAACAACGGTGCTTCTTACACCCTCCAATCACAATGCGACCTTCCGCAGACAGCACGCTGGTACATTCCCAAAAGGAAGAGAAACAGCGTCACCATCGGTAGTTCTGCAGCTCCCGCGGCGCAAGAAGACCGAAAGTTCTATTTCACCACTATTCTGCCCGATTCTAAGCAACATCCCATCATTGCTTCGGTGACAGAGGTTTGTCTGGAAGTGAATGATAGTTATACCGTTGCCTCGCGCGAAGAAGAGATCGTCACCGACGACGCGACAAGGAAGCTCATAATCATATCTGCTGCTTGGGTGTTTTTCATGGAGGGGTGGTCGAACAATTACAAAGTCAAGCCAAGGAACAACTCCTGCTCAAAGCCTCCATACGCTCGTGCTAATTCTCTTCCTGTCGAGCCAACGCGAAGGCGTTCGATCTTCACGCCATCCCCTTCACAATCACCCCGCCTTCAAGCCACCCCTATCGAAGGTTCCACCCGCTCATCCTCACCAAGATCATCTGATGCACCGTCTTTGGTGCCCAAACGACTTCCAGGTGCCTTCTGCTTGTCCGATGTGGGTGTCGAGCGCGAGCAAGACGAGTTGCGAACCAGTGATGTAGAGGTTACTGCCAATCGTCAGGTGCCAGAAGCCTCGCAAGATACAACGTCTAAGTCTTCAAACCAGGAACACGAAACTGATCCGCAGAGGAGTGTATTAAGGAAGTCTTGGGCAGAAGCCTCGCCGTCTCGCCCAATACCAAAGCCAAAACTCGCTGTGGTAGCTCCTCGAATTCGAGATGTCGGCCACAATGACGAACAGCAGAGGAAGCGACGCTCTTGGAGCCATCGCGAGTTGAAGCCAAGGGTGGGATCCTTGGTACGTACGCTGTCGCATCGACATAAAAGAGACGGGCCGATCATCCTCACCGCCGACCCAGCACATGACAGTCCCACCGCCTCTCTTGACGACAGACCTCTGACCTCTCACGCTGGAGTACGACACATTCGTCGCATCAGTCACCACCTCCGTCACCTTAATATTGCGAAGCCAGATGAGGCTCACGTCACAACCGAGGCGCTTCGGCCATTTACTCCGCCACAACAATTATCGGCGCCCCAAAGTCGACCCGCCACAGCCAAATCCACTGTAGGATCAGAAACAATAACTATTGATGATGAAAGTCCCTACGACACGCTACCGGGAGCAGATTTGGATATCGCGGCGGGGAACAGTAAGGAGTCGCTCCGGCCAACGGCGCAATCGCCTGTCACGGTGGATGGCGCAATGTCTGCCTCACAATCGACTGACACAATTCCTGATCCTGCGCAATTCAGTTGGTGGCGACAGTACGATCAGTTCATCGAGAGGCATTGTGGCCCTGTGGCTGAACGGTTTTCTTTGGAGCAAAATCAAATCCGGATACAGGAGACTGAGCAAGGACCCGAATGCTTGAAGCAGCCTTTGCAGGTGCATACTCGGGGATTCCCGCAAGAAACGTTACACGAGCATTCGCACGTACCTTCACAGGAACGGTATCCAGTGAATGAGGCATCGCCCAGTGAAGTGCTGCAGCAGCAAGATTCCAATTGTACGTCCACGGCGTCGCCGATGTGTGCTGTGGAATTGCCGGCTGCGGGCAGTAGGCGATTGAATGGTTGGAAGGAAAAGTTGAGGAGCAAACTTCATGTCTGATGTTGTGAGAGGTTTCTATGCTCCCTTTTTTGCTGTTGCCATCCCATTAGATGGTGATAGTTGTTATTGTATAATCTAATTTCTTACTGTTGGTCACGTGGGCTGGGTTGACCGAGTAAGATTGCGATGCAGCAGCGTGGAGGGATCACGCTTACGTTACATGATTGAATGAATATTATGGCATTGTGACGCGCAAAGAGGCAAAGATTTTGCAGTTTTGTTTGGGACTGGACAGATGGCAGTTGGAATCTACTGATGTTCCCCGAACTGATTTTTTGCTCTGAATGTGTACTTGATATTAGAGATGTACTAGGAGGCACGAGGGAGGGAGAGAGGAGCTTGCAGCAGCAACTGTGCCTTTTGCTCAAGATTCGTCCCGCCTCTCTTGCCCTGACAACCTTACTCTCCTTCTGATGAAATTCTCTTCCATCTTCTCAATCACCATGATCGTATCGTTTTGTCCTTCTAGCCAGTAAGTCTGGACTACGATAGAAAAGATTTCTCCTCTTTCTTCAAGCCTCGATTGTGTATCATCATTGCCTCGGGTTTCAATTGCAAATTATCTGTCATCTCCATCGAGATTGTCGAATCAACTCGTTGCCACGGACCTTTCCAAAATGTTCAGTCGCGGTCTATACGGAAATGCTGCGAAGGCTCGGACAAGGTCTATGATCTCGTCTCATGCGAGCCAGTACACTATCTCTCAAGTATTCATAAGCTATACTTGGTTGTGAGTATGTTAGTGAGAAAGAGAGTCATCTTTATCGAGATTCTCCACACGCGTACCCACAACGTAAACGTTCAGTCAAACACTTACAAGCGACAAACACGAAATCCGGGATACTCGAGATTCCCAGTGTTGAAGATATTCCTTCACAGGTGGTAAACAGCTCGCCATCATATCAACACAATATCGTTTCTGTCGTAACGAAACGAAATGTCGTGTCGCCCTTGCTCTCGCCCATCCTTTTGTCTTCCTATCCGCTCCCCTCTGAAGTTAAGAGACCTTTTTCGCCACGCGATACAGTTCAACCCATACAGAAATCCCCACGGTATCATTGTCTTGACAGCAGGAGTCCGGCACACCACTCGAGACCATCTACCCACAACACACAAACGTCACTCCACCACCCTCTTCTCGAGCACGACTCCCCATCGGCCCCAGCACTACACGCGCCAAAAACGGCTCCAGCAACAAGAGCTGAAATGAAGACAACCTCCGCCATTATTCTCCTACTCTTCATGCTCGTCGTCGTCCTGTCGGTCTGTTCGTGGTTCTTTTGGACGACCTTGTTGGCTAGAGATGTAAGGGTGATTAAGGAGCGGGTTGTTGAGTTGCAGGCGACGAGGAGGGGGGAGGCGTTGTTGGAGGAGAGGGGAACGAAGTAGGGGGAGGGGAGGTGAAGGGGATAGAGGTTGATTTGGAAGTTGGGGTTTACGGGACGGGGAAGGACGGTACAATGAGGTTCTTAGGGTGTGACGGGATGGCGGTGGTTTTGGACGCGCGGGATTCTTGGGGGATGTGTGGGGGTTGATGGTGTTCCGAAGAATTCTGTCTAGATCAAGGAGCAGTTGGGGTGGGCGACTGGGAGGAGTTGTTTGGGCGCAGATTTCTTCAAATGTGTCGATGGGAAAACACTGCGATGGGTCAACGACTAACCATCAACCTATCCAAATCAGGACCCCAACTTCCATCTCCCAAAGACTCAATTCTGACAGTATTCGCGCCGGCATTGAAATCGAGATTCGCCACGGAGACAGCCGGCACCGAACCCGCATTACTGGGTAGGAACGCAATTCTGACAGCCTTGCCTCCGTTGACGGTCACCATGCCAAATCTCTGCGTCTTGTCCCCGTTCGGCGCAAGAATCCTGACGCTCTTCCTCTCAGCCTTGTCACTAAGCACGTTCTCGAAGGTGACCGCTCCTTTCTCGGGGCCCCCCAGATAGCCTACCAGCTTTCCGTCTGAGCAGCCTGAACAATTCAAAATTTTGGCGCCGCCTGATAGTTTGGCCTTTTCGGCTTCGTAGCTTTCTTCCTTTGGCCCTGGTGACCATTTCCCAGCCTCCCAGTTGATGGACCATCGCTCTGGGTTCGTCAAAGTGGCCTTTCTTCCTTGAATCTTGAGCGGTAGCCAAACGTAGGTACTCCTCATCAGATTTCCGTCGATCCATCTGTCTCCCATGTAGATGATCAGATCCTTGCTGATCGGTAGAATATACGTGGTTTGTGAGTTGAATGTTTTGCTACCAACAGGTGCAAAGTTCGTCCATGGTGTCCAGGGGCCGGAGAGTGAGGTCGCCGTTGAGTAGAGATTGTCGTTTGATTGCCAGCCTGTGAGATGAGAGGCGAACATGAAGTAGACACCGTCCCTTTTTAGGATCGCGGGCGACTCGTACTTTTCAGGCCACATGTAAGTTTGTGACTCTACTTTGAAGTAGTCCTTTGACAGTTTGTAGATGTGAAGGCCATGCGGTCGCTGTATTCATCAGTACCTCGATTTCGACATGTCGTATGCAAAGACAACGTACATCTTCAGAAAGCAGATACCCAGTCCCGTCATCATCTTGATACAATCCCATATCCCGACTCTGATTGCCCATCGGCTGAAAGCTCCCCAGGTACTGATATTTCCCACAGACTGTATCTCCCACGGCGACGCCCACTTTTGCCTCTTTGTATGCGCTGTCTTCAACGTGCATATAAAGGACATATTTCTGGGTAAACTTGTTGTAAATGACCTTCGGCCTTTCCACGACTCGATTTGGTCCCAGTTCGCCAGACGAAGTCCGAGACAGCAGGGCTCCAGCAAAACTCCATTCCACAAGATTGTTAGAGGCATAACAATTTACGTTTTGGAACGAACTGCCCGTGAGTTTGTCTTCGCCAATCATGTAGTACGTATCCTGTACCTTTATAATTCCGGGACCGTGAGCCTGTAGATGTCTTCCTGTGACGCCCTGTCAAGAGTTAGACACGTGAATGCTTGGATCTAAGTGGACAGATTCTTACATCGGTCCAGGCGGCACCAGGAACGATTTGCAAGGCCGCTGAGGCCGAATAGAGCGAGAACAGCGACGGCACAATCAGGGTGAGTCCTCGCAAGGCGATCATAGCGAGTAGGGCTAGCTGGAGGAAGAATATCCAAGATCGTGCTGAAATTGATGACTGGCGGTGGTCCAACGTTAATCGTTCTTCAAGGTTCTGTGGATACGGTGATTGAGGCGTCTGAGGTGTTTCGAATAAATACGATCCTTCTGCACTATTTTTCAATCCTGAACTATGCACATCCGTTGACAACTGGCGCCAGAAAGGCTTCGGAATGTCCTTCATGGTTCGGGCACGGCTCTGCCCAAGAAGCAATTGTGCTCATACAGGGAGACCCCAGTACTCGAACGAGATGGTAGACTGGAGTTGAGGTACAATGCAAGTTCATCAGCAGCCACAAGACGTGCAGTAGCATCGCTATGACAACGCTCTCCTCGAAGGAGTAGTACCTGAGTCGGTGTTCTCGGATGATTGATTGTTGCTCGGAGGAATGAGTTGGACCTGTGCCGTTGGCTTCTAACCCCATCAAGACGATGATGTCGTAGCTCCTGGGTAACTAGGTGGAGGTAATACGAGTAAGACTCCGAAGCTTGACATGCGAGCAGTTATATAACGGCCTTCGAAGGACTTGATACACGTCCATCTGCCGCAGCTCAATTACAATGGCTGGAATCTTCCGATCTTTTCTGCATGCGACCAACTACCGCTCCCCTCTGTTGCGGACAGTTGTCCCGACAGTAGCAGCAGCCTTCGCTATCCAAGGAGCTGTAGCTGTTCCATCGATACTTGCGCAGACCGAACGCTTTTATGATCTTTCCGGGTCTTTAACATACCTCTCCTGCGCAGCATTGAGTCTGTATCTGCCCGTTCTACGCGCAAGAGCAGCGACAGGAGCTGGAACCTTTGGACTTCCATGGCCTAGTATTTTAAAGAGCTTGCAGGGGAAAAGTTTGGCACAAGGAGGATTTTGGGATTGGAGACAGCTTGTGCTGACTGCGTTTGTTGGAATTTGGGCGACGAGATGTTCGTGGGACACTCCGAAAGACACATGCCAAAGGCTAACTGTAAACACAGTGGGAACATTCCTCTTCTCCAGGATCACCAGCGAAAATGGTCAGGACTCTCGATTTGACAAGATCCGTACCTCTCCATCTAAGTTCATCGTTGCCTTCTTCGCTCAAGCTACCTGGGTTTCCCTCGTCATGCTTCCAGTAACAGCTCTCAATTCGTTGCCTCCAACAGCCTTCGCCGCAATCCCATATTTCACTCCTGGTACACTCGCTGGAGTTGCTCTTTGGCTCTTCGGTTTCGCCTTTGAGGTTACAGCAGACAGGCAAAAGAGCCAATGGATGGAAGAGAAGAAAGAGAAAAAACACGAAGAGGAATTCCTTACACGAGGTCTCTGGAGCAAAAGCCGTCATCCAAACTATTTCGGTGAGATCACGATGTGGACAGGTATTGCTGTGACGGCTGGGAGCATTTTGGCATCCAACGTTGGGCAGAAGGCATTAGGCTGGTCTGGTACGCCGGCCGCCAAAGTGGGCGCTCTGGCTATTGCTGCTGTCAGTCCTGCCTTCACTACATTCTTGTTGACGCAGGTTTCTGGCATACCAATGAGCGAAGGCAAATACGACAAAAAGTTCGGTGATAATAAGGATTATCAGAAGTGGAAGAGGGAGACTCCTGTTTTAATCCCTAAACTATTCTAAGCAACAGTAGAGCAGGTACGAGCAACTTTAAGCTGTTACCTAAGAACCACGGTATTTCAATTGATGTGTTGCAATGTATGATCTCACCCGACGGGCGAATTAAGTCGAGCGTGATCGGTTGATCGTAAGAGCGCCTGCGCTGTACCAAGTGAGTGTAGCAGATCAGTCCTTCTAGTAAGTCATCAGGGTTTTCGCTACGTGATGCCACGAACCTCATCTCACGTCTAGGTCAAGCAAATCGAGTTTGCGGCGAGCATGTTAAGTCCACCACGATCTAACGGCGGAGGCGATTACGTTCTTCTGTCAACTTTGGTACCTACTGCGACGGAAGAATTACCAATCATGCTGGGAATTTCCAATGTTTTGACATTTGCGTACCAGCAATAGCAAATATCTACACCTGCTCACCTCCAGAATCCAGGAACAGAAACCCAAGTCCGCCCGCGCCACTCCTGAGCGTCTAGGTGAGGACTAAACAGTGAGGTTGTAGATGTCCAACGTCCGCGTCTTGTTCAAGTAAAACCTCGTGGACGCGCTTGTTCGCGTAGCAAATACCTTCCGAGCTTTATGGCAACACTGCTTTAGACTGTATGTGTCCAGTTTGCTCTACCTGTTTCAGCACGGTAAGTGGTACTTTGCCAGCTAATCCGAATGTCAGACCCATCTCCATCTCCTATGATTTCCACCACCAGCGGCACGGCATAGCTGCACGGAAACAGTTCAAGTCAGGAAGACAGAACTCTTGGCCTTCTTGGACGACTTCCTTCCACTTCCTTGCGCGGGACTGCGACACAGGATTCGGCACCGACCTCTAGCGATTTAGCGATTTGAATAGCGAGCATCCAGCCTTTTAGCGTACAAGCACCATAGGTACGTGATATTCCGTGAGACATGATAGAAGCTCTTGATATCCTCGATCTAAAAACTTGCTGCCGGTATGGCTTGACCAGACAGAACAGACGACTTCCCCTCAAGATTTCGGAGGGAGCATGGCGAGGCTGCCAAATCGTTTCCCCCCATTTTGGAGCAGATTTGGCTCTGCCGTTTCTCAAGTCGAGCTCAACGTCGATAGATTTCCTCTCAGATTTTCAAAATTGCCAGGAATGGTCCAGTGTCGACCCATAATGGAGAGACTTTGGTCCCTGATGTAGACTCGAAGACCTGCAACCAAATGTCAAAGCTTTCCTAGAGATTGGAATTATCATGCTAAGCCCGCTCTATTTAGATTCATGATGGCTCCTTCTATGCCACCCAGCAACAGTAGCAATGGTGCCTTCCCTTCAAACAGACAGAACCACGCACAACCACCTGCGCATCGCACTGCTCCAGCTATTCGCAGCAACCTTCCTCCCAGTTCATTTGTACAACCGCAGGTTCATACACAGCAACAGCTACAGCAGTACCATCCTTGGCGACGATCATACTTGCAGCAGAACTACCCAGGCAATACGTCTCGTCCGATGACTGTTTTCGAACCACTCCAACAACGCCAACGATCAGACTTGCAACAGAACGACATGGGCAATTTCTCTCGTCCGGAGACTGGTTTCGAAGCACTCCGTGTTCAAGATACAAACTACACCTCCAAACCCATGTCGTATCGCAATGGTCCCATGGATACTGATGTCGCTGATTGCCCAGAGATCGATACATTTAAGCCCATGAACGGCTTTCCTGCAAAGAAAGCGTAAAAGTATCCCGCCATTGAGCAGACTACAGAAACTAATATTCAATAGACGAGAAATCTCGCCCCGATTCATTGCTCCTGACATGATGGAGGCTATCTTTCTGGGTGATCCAGGTCATTTCCTCGGTTTAGACGATGGCCGACTATATTATATATGGAGAAGAGCCACTTTGAAGAACCAAGGCAAGAGTGTCCTCTCGGGTCGACTGTTCCCTCATTTCCCAATCTTCACGCTTAACTTCCCGGTCGCAAAGACTTTCGAGCCCACGTTCCAAATAAAACATGGAACATATGCATTCTTCTACTTCTGTTGGAGGATGCAACATTTTCCCCCAAACCTAAATCGAGCGGCGTCAAAGGGTAACAATCTCGGAAATTCTGCCAATGCTGCTCAGACTTCAAATGTTAATGAAGATCTGCTCTCAGAGTTCATAATAGGCGAGCTCGGTTCTCTAGCTCTTGAACTAGAAGATGGTGTGCCGTCCGCGTCTGCCGAACTTAAAATGAAAAGTCTAGTGATAAAGAATATGAACCTTCACATGGATCTTGCGTGGCAGTCATGGATCCAACCCACTCGCAACACCAAGCCGCGAAAAACTCGGAGTGACCTCATCGCGGAAGTCGAAAACAGCATAGGCCTCTGGACTGATCCGGAGGAGAGACCTCCACTTGGTTACAAAGCTACACCAGATCATATCAGGCAGTGGGAACACACGCGGACACTGCTCCCTTATGTTGTTTGGGCCGACAAACATGTATGGGAGAGAGAGATGAAGATCCGGAAGAAACTCGAGTTAGAGAAGGAGCGTACTTTGCCGACTCAGAATCAATCTGGGACCGAGAAGAAGCATTGGGCTCTGAGACCTGTCACCGTGGAGGAAGTTAGCTTCATGGATCAATTCGTTGACTACAGCAATTGTGAGGACGATGATGACGGCGATTGGAAGGATTCGGATATGAACGATGAAAATGATTTGTCTTCGCCTATGGATGAGAATTGATTGGACAGGCGCAATTGTTTTTGTGGCTGTCGGATCGAATCAGGCATGTATCTCATGTTCTTTGGGTATCCTTTGGAATGATGTCTGCTAGAAAATAGGCGCCCTTGCCCTCGAATTTTTGGGTAGGGACTTTAACATCAAACATGCTACCTTTACGGAGGCTTCATCGTTCCTGTGATCCTCGAAGTTTGCCTGAATCGGTGTCATCAGCTGTAATGTGGGATCGATATTGATGAATTTCTAGCGACTTGTAAGGATAGTCTTCCCAGGAGCTTACCGATGTACGTTCTGAATTGGTAGATGGTAAGGTCGAACAGAACATTCAATACCAGAGACCGGGAAGCACGGGGCTCGAGTAAGGAAGCTACTGTGCCGTTTTTCGACTTGAGATGTGTGGGCGGGTGGGTAGTGCGCGTATTGGTTGCACCGCTTTATGTTACGTCTGACCCTTTTACCTAGTACGGGTGTTTATGAGATCATTGGGGTTTTGGAGAGGTTAAGAACGAGGATCAGTGGGAGAGTGGGTGTTGGTGTATTGTTCTTTGGAGGAAATGTGCATGGTCGTGTGAGATTTTTCGAGGCGGACACTTACACGCATATTGCGATTATTCTACCAATTAACATTGTTTGCAACAACACCATCTTTCTCACGCTTTCTTCTCATCCTCCATGGCCAACTCGGGACTTTTACTTCTCACAGCTCCCACCTCGGTCTCACCATCAGTGATACCTCCCTCGCGCTTCTTCTTCTCCCTCCGCCCCATGAAAATCAAAGCCGTAGCCCAGATTGCCATCGCAATCGACGTCCCAATCATAGCCCACATCCCCCTCGTAAATTTGGGCGCGAAATTCGCACCGTAGAAAAGAAGACTCCACCAAGCATTGACGGCATTACTTCCCAGATTCATACTGGCAATCACCACGCTCCTGATCTGATCGTCTTCGTATCTTAACTCGTCATTTGCCCATGCGAAGAAAGTGGCTTGGCAGGCGTAGACGGAGCCAGCCCAGTAATAGGCGGCGTAGACGGTTGATGTGACGGCGGAGGAGTGGGAGAAGGAGGTGAGGATCATGGCGGAGGTGCAGATGCCGGTGACGGCTATCCAGTAGGCGACTATGTAGCGGTGGCCGCGCATTATGTCGGTTAGGGTTGCGAAGAAGAGGGTTGAGATGATGCCGACGGCGGGGATGCCGGTTGGGTAGTTGTTTAGTTGTGATACACTGGGGATGTGGTTAGCATGCTGTGATTCTTTTGAGCGGTATTGCAGAGGCAAGGCTCGAACGGCAAGACTATTGCCATTGAATTGGAATTATTGACGTGACGACGCTTTTCGTATCTGACAATTCCAGATTGAATGGCATGCCTCTGATTCCCTATCAATTTGAGTGTGGAGATCCCAGGATTTATTGATATCGATCATGGTGGGTCAATACAGAATCGCACGGATATTCTTTTGCTTGAGATTGAGATGAAACATGTTTGTCGCGCGAGAAAGCGCTTACCTGTATTTCTTGACAGTCGAACTTTTCATTGTCAGGGAGAGTAGCGCGTTCGTAGAGAAAGATTCTGTTTCTCCCGATATGATCCAGAGCATTACGAAGAAATACCATTGCCAGCATTTGAGAAGGCGCTTTAGGAAGTCAATCGAGAGTGGCTTGTGGACAGGGACCTCAGGTACACGAGAAATGGCAAGTTCTCGCTCTTCGTGCGTGAGGTATGGTGCGGTGGTTGTCGAAGGTGTGTCCGGGAACAGAAGATAGCCGTATATGGCAACAGGAACTGTGATCAGGCCATCAATTATGAACAACCAACGCCAACCAGCAAGTCCTTGCTTTCCGTCTAGAGAAGAATGGATTCCTGTCTGAATGAAGCCGGAGATCATGGTTCCTGCAAGGCCGCTTGACGTGAATATACCTGATCTCTTTCCTAGTTCGGAAGCTGTGTACCAGGAGCCCAAGATGTAATGCGTGCCCACAAATGTAGAGCTCTCGGCAATGCCTTGGAAAAATCGGATGGCCATGATTGAGGTTGGACGTTGGACGGATGCCGTGACCATTGTCAATGCTCCCCACATGAGGACCATGCTCGGGAAGAAGATGCGTGGTTTGATGTAGTAAAGGGCCAGGTTGGAGGGGACCTGTCCTATGATATAGCCAACCGTGAAGACGGTGTTGATCTGGTTGAGTTGATTCCCATGGAAGTTCAGGTCTTCTTTCATGCCGGAAACATAGGCGTTATTGAGATTTGAACGATCAAGCTATCCTTCGGGTTAGTCGAAACCTTTCGAATGCCAGATACACACAGATCTGCTCTAGACCATTGTCCAACATGGATTAAGACTCGTCTGATCATGGCTCTTGCAAGTGTCATTGAAAAGAAAACCTTCTGACGAGTGTTGAATCTCGAAGATAAAACCTGGTGGTTTTATATGAAAGTGCCCTCACCCTGCCTCAGTCTCGACATAAGCAAGATATTTTCCAGATCAGCGACCATGCGGCCGGCATCGAAGGAAATAACAATGCCAGGCTCAAAAAAATGGAAGAACACCGCCCGACTTACATAGTTCAGGAAATAGGACAGACAGCAGAAGGTCAAAATGAAGAAGTCAATCTTCTGAACCAATTTCCTTTCGCCTGGTCTCATACTCCCAGGAACAAAATACTCCCTCAACCGACCTCGAACTCCTGTTTGGTGTTGCTGGACATCGTAGTCGATGCCACTGCCCATCCCGTCGTCCAGCCTTTTCGTTGAAGACTCCATAACCGCTCTCGCGCAAGAATGATGGGGGAAGCATTCAACTTATCGTCGAGTCTATCGCGGATACCATACCGCCGGCCGAGATTCTTATCCTTTTGCACCTGAGGTATGCCCCGATTGAGGCATGTCATCCTGAAGATCGACAGTCGGCTCGGTTATCCGAAGGGCCTGCTGCCGCGTAGACGCGTAGTCATCGGTTTCGGAGCGCGCCAGCGAGCAGTGAAACGCATGTACAAATGCCGAGTAGGGCCGCCGACGTTATAATATGGCAGCCTCGACCCCCATACAGCCAGGAACGCAGACATGGTCGCAAAGTGGGAAGAGATCGCTGAGACAAAGCGGGCAGAGCTCGCCTACACCATTCCGACTGAGTGGGTGATTCCAGACAACATTAAACCACCCGAGAGCCAATTGGACGTCACTGGCTTTCCCGAACAGTCGGGATGGTTTACGCCTAAAGAGCTGGAAATCACCTCCAAATCTGCGACAGACATCTTGGCAAAGACAACAACAGGACAATGGACTGCGGAAGAGGTCACTTGGGCTTTCTGCAAGAGAGCTGCTGTAGCGCAGCAATTGGTATGGCAACGAGTACATGGCTATGTATAACTGCAAAGCTGACCACTGTCAAGACGAACTGCCTTTCCGAGACCCTTTTCCAACAAGCCATAGCCACGAGTAAAGCCCTCGACGCGCATTTCAAGCAGACAGGCAAGCCCAAAGGACCACTCCATGGATTACCTATATCTTTAAAGGATAACTTCAATATTGATGGAGTGGACAGCACCGTAGGATTCGCCTCATGGGTGGGTCATCCTGCTGTGTATAATGCCACTCTGGTCGATATACTGCAAGATGCTGGAGCAGTTATCTACGTCAAGACGAATGTTCCAACCGCTATGATGATTGCCGAAACAGTGAATAACGTGTTTGGGCGTACTCTCAATCCCCGCAATCGCAAGCTGACATCTGGTGGCTCATCGGGTGGAGAATCCGCGCTCATTGCATTCGGTGGATCGCCTTTGGGTGTAGGCACTGATATTGGTTTGTAATTCAAAATAAGCTGAAGCTGTGTTACTAATCAGACACAGGCGGCTCACTGCGAATTCCTGCTGCTATGACTGGCATCTTCACACTTCGCCCATCCTTCGGTCGATTTCCCACATTGAAGTGCAAGAGTGCTCTTGCTGGACAAGAGGCAGTGCAGTCAGTCAATGGCCCGATGTCACAACATTTACATGATCTTTCTGTATTTGCGAAAGCTGTAGTTGCATCTGAGCCCTGGCTACAAGACCCAAGATGCTTGCCCATTCCGTGGCGGGCCGTCGAAAAGAAGGCGAGGCTCAAGATAGGTGTTATGCGCAACGATGGCGTAGTCCTGCCAACACCACCTGTTGCACGAGCTTTGGAAGAGACGGTTGTAAAGCTTAGAGCAGCAGGTCATGAGATTGTAAATTGGGCGCCTGATGGACACAAGGAGGCGATTGAGATATTGGTATGTGTGAGCACTGCTGCACTGTTTGATGGTATCCTAACGTCAAGATCAGGGCCGCATGTTCGTTGCTGATGGCGCCAATAGTGTTCGCAACATTCTGGATCCCGTGGGCGAACCGTTCAGACCTGAAATGGAAATGTACTCCGTGGCTAAAGAGCTGGGAACTCACGCAATGTGGCAGCTGCACATTGAGCGAACAGAATTGGCCAAGAGCTATTTAGATCGATGGAATCGCTGTGAGGACCTCGACGCGATTCTTTGTAAGTCACTTGGGTGTTGGTGTCTAGTACACCTATCTGACAGTAGACAGGCCCCGTCACTCCTTACGCTTCCGTCGAGCATGAAAACTTCAAGTACGTAGGGTACACTGGGGTCTTCAATGTCATTGACTACCCAGCTGTGTCTTTTCCATCCGGGATCAAGGCCCATAAAGAGAGGGATAGAGCCACAATCGCGCAGCCACTCAGCGAAGTGTGTGCTACTGTTCAAGGGTTATGTAAGCTTTCTTTTTGCAGCCAACGCATTTTCAATGCTAATCATGCTACCAGACAACGAAGAAGCCGTTCACGACATGCCTGTCAATTTACAGCTGGTCGCACGGCGGCTAGAAGAAGAGAAGGTATTGATGATGACCGAGGTCATTCTGGAAGCTTTGTAGAGTCAGATCGCAAACATCAGCAACGACCGAAGCCCGATGCCATCACAGTGATTCAAGGTCATCGCTGTCTTTACTAGCCACGGAATACGCCCCTAGTTCTGAATTCGTTTGCAAGACTGCCCGCACATCGACACTGAGTTGCAATTTCAACGTGCATATTGGTACGCGAATTTGCAATCTCCCCGCTCGAAGCTTGCTGCACGGACCTGATCAACATGATCCAAGTCGTGGCTCAGTTCTCAGCGCGGATGGGCGACAGGATTGACATCGCTTGGTGATCCGCATCAAGTCCGATGAATTATCCTGCAGTAAATGCTTCCATTCTCTGAGCGGAGCGCATCAAGTTGTTGGAAATTCATGGGCGTTTGTTTCAAATTTAACCTTCTACCGAGCTTCGATTAATCTTCCACTCCACTGCCAGATCCCCATGTCGATCAATGCGGCAGCGGTATATACCTAGCCACGCGCGGCTTGCGATCTGGCCAACGTAGGCTAGGCTTCGTTGCCTTATTCGGACGACCTCGGTCTGCCCCAGCCCGCAGCGTTATCGTTTCCAGTACCCTGAGTGATTGCTATGGAGTTGCATTTGGCTTCTCCGTGTGCCCTTCGGCCTTTCAAGTCACTTTTCATTTCACGACTTCCGTTGACCGTGACTACCATTCTTTCGCTTCTTACACTCGCTAAAGACCTTCGGGCTTTTCTTCTTGAAATGCATCTTCAGATTATTAGTGCTTTTGCAGCTTGCGCACTAGCTGCAAGCCTTAATTACAACGCGCCTACTATTGCATCTACACCATCAGGCTCGATTGAGGGACTAAAACTTCAGAATGATAGGGTCAACGCATATCTGGGGATACCTTTTGCGGCCTCGCCTCCTGAACGGTTTAGTGCGCCAAAGGATCCCAAGCCATGGGATGGGACGCTCAAGGCACAGAAGGTTAAGCCTGCCTGTATACAGCAGTTCCCGGGTCAGTATTGTCGTGGTTTTTTGTAATAGAATTGCTAATAAATCCAACCAGGCGAAGAGGGATCAGCGCAGAGGAACTACTCGATTGCTGTATATTCGACGCCCATGCCAGAGGAGAGTGAGGACTGTCTATACCTCAACGTTTGGGCTCCTAGTGGCAAAGCACCGCCAGGCGGATGGCCTGTGATGTTCTGGATATATGGAGGAAATTTGCAGTTCGGGACTGCTGGATTGCCCATGTATAGTGGGGAGTACATGGCCGCCGAACGCGGCGTCATTGTTGTTGGCGCAAATTACAGGACAAACGGTTTGCACTCCTCACCGATGGCTGAAGCAGTGCTGACAAGGACATGCAGTTTTTGGATTCAGTAACGCGCCCGGTCTGCCTGCTGGCGAAGCGAACGTTGGTTTCTTGGATCAGAGGAAAGCCTTGAAATGGGTCTCGAGCAACATCCAGGCGTTTGGTGGCGACGCCTCCAAGGTGACGATTTTTGGAGAGTCTGCTGGTGGTTGGGTCTGTACAGCCATACTTAAGAATCGAATCGTGAGAACTGACACCTCTCTAGAGCGTGAAACAACTCATCGCAAATCCACCGTCGCCTCTCTCCTTTCGCGCCGCAATCATGGAATCCGAAGCAGCCGGCCTCTCAGGCGGTGCCGAGGCGTGGAAGCTCCTATCCCAATCCCTCAACTGCACCGATATTGCCTGCGTCCGCAAGGCGCCAGCGAAAACCATCAAGTCCATCATCGAGAAGGCGAGAGTCGGTTTCGACCCCGTCAAAGACGATGTCACTTGCTCCAAGAACGTCTCTTTGGCATTCACATCAGGCAAGGCGGCAAAGGTCCCATTCATCATCGGCAGCAACGCAAAGGACGGGAGTGTTTTCGCCTACCTCATTGGACAGACGAAACCGGGCGCCCCGGGCTTCGATGTCATGGGTAAAAGTCTTACGGGAATTACGTTCCAGTGTCCCGCTGCTACCATCGCCTCCGTCGCCACGGTGGCTGGCTACCCACCCGTCTACCGCTACTACTACAACGCCACGTTCCCTCAGTACTTCCCCTACAACGATCTGGGCCCCTACCACGGCGGCGAGATTGAACCCATTTTCGGCTCGTATGATAAATCTAGGGTCGAGATGAAGAGGTTGAGCGATAGTATGCAGGAGTATTGGACTGATTTTGCCAAGGACCCCATCAGGGCCTTGAAGAATTGGCCGAATGTTGGGTTGGAGAGTCAGAAGGTCAAGGTTTTTGGGAACAATTTGGATGGGGTCGTGGAGTTTGGGGCGATTGATCAGGCGTGTCCGTCTATGGCGAAGGATATTGCTCTGGGCGGATTGTGAGGGGGCCGCTTTTGGCGACCTCGAAGATGGGGGAAGAGTGGGAGGAGTGGGAGTGGAGGGTGTGGTCGGCGTGTTTGTTGTTGGGGAGGAGAGATGGAGGGTCGGTGGGTGTGCAGCAGCTGGACTGGTATAACGAATCTTTCCTTCCTTCCTACTTATGAATGTCATCATGCTTTTCTTTGCTTTCGAGGTAACATTATATGTACTCACGCATCATGTCATGAACGTGTAAAAGATCCATTGTTTCTCCCCATAGCTATCATGGGATATAGAAATTACCTTGGACTATCCATCCATCCATCCATCCCAACGCCTCTCTCGCACCCCCAAGTAGGAACGTAGATGGTACCGCATCAATTTTACAAATGGTGTATCGAGTAGACAAGTTGAGGAGTGGAAGGCAAGGATGGTATAGTATAGAAAGGGGTCCTGCATGAATTTCGGTTTTTGGGGGGATGGACGAACTGCCTCTGGTGAGGTGGGTGAGAGGTGTCGTGTGGTAATTGTGGTTGTGACCATGTAGATGCATCCATGCACTTTAGGTAAATGTAAGACACGGCAGCGTAGCCAGAAAACTCCATGATTATCGTCGACGCCAGCACATCCACCGTGGCAAATAATCTCTCTCAAATCAAAATCGATGCAAAAAAAAAAGCTGAGATGAATTCTTTTCCAGGTGGCGCCCGCGTGAATTACTGTACGCCTATCATCTACTCCAACCAAAACACCATCCTAGAAAGGAAAAAAAAGAGGGCAAACAAGATCTAAGCAATGACCAGGAGAATGGCTTCATTGATCCAGATAAATATCCCTCCTACATATCTCATCCCGAATCCATTTCAGAAAGGCCTCTCTTCCTCCGCCATGTTTTTCCCCTATTGCTAACGCTATCCATCTTCAGCGCGACAATTCAGATACAAAAAAACATAAGAGGGAGAAGGATGAATCGTTCCACTTTGTACCCGGGCTCGCCAAAAGTGCTCTTTGGACAAGTAGCCGATTCGTGATGCCAAATCCGTATCCATGCCATATCCAACATGAATAGGAAGCTCCATAGAAGCGAACAAAACAAGCTGCTCAAACCGCCTGCGCCGAGCAGCTCGGCAAGGAGTTACAGTATGTGCAGCTGACAGCAAGTAACGAGATGAGAGCAAATCTTCGTGGCGCCGCATGTCGAAATGATGATGATAGACCAAAGGGCAAAGTTTCGTACAAATGAGCAGGAACTCCTCGCAAAGTTTGAACATAGCCCACCCAACTCCAAGCACCCAAAGCAGAAAGAAAGGCCGTGAGAAATATGAGCGAATGTGAGGTGCATCGTGCCGAGCGAGTGAAGGCTGCGAATGGCCTGCTGATAAGGCTAGGCGTGGTTTATTGTAACGAAATTTTGGTTGTTCATCTCTATTCCCACATTAGCGCTTTGCCTCCAATCGAGTATAAGAGGCACTTACTCTTCCCCTTCTTCCTGCGCCAACTTGCTGCATGTGCTGTTGAGGCATGTATTGCATCTGTTGTGCATATTGGTACATTTGCTGCTGTCCAGCCATAGGATTAAATCCGGCTTGACCAAACCCAGCTTGAGGCATGAGGGGAGAGCCCGACAGGCCTGGCGTAGGAGCGGGAGAGCCAAAGCTTCGATATGGATCCATCGCAGGTGCTGGGCTGGCAAAACCATTCATACCCATGCCTTGCCCATTCATCATGGGCTGGAAGTATGGGTTTTGTCTGGCGGCAGCAGCCAGCATTGCTTGTTGGTACTGAAGCTGTTGCGCATTCATTGGAGCCATCATAGCTGGATTGGAAGGGTATGGAGCATTGCCACCGTTGTTGGCCGAGTAAGAGTCAAAGTTGGAAGAGTCCATACTTGCCGTTCGCTGCATGTTCATTGGGTCAAACCCTGGCTGAGAGCCTGAGTAGGCAGGGCGATCGAAGGGCTGCGACATGTGGCCATTGCCGTTGCTATGCTTGGATCCTGGACGTGGGTGTCCCTCATCGCGGTTGTGAATGTCGCGAGGTCCGCCATTACGAGTGGAAAGTCCAACTTCGTCCATGAGACGCTTGTATCCTTGTTGTGGTTGAGCCTTAATGCGGAGAAGGACGTTGCGAACATTCTGAACAACATCGTTGCGAATATTCTCGTCAAAGAATGGTGTCGTGAGGACCTTGAAGATGAGAGTTGCGCCACAGGTCTGGTCGCTCAATATCTCCTCAAGCACGTTGTCATTCTGAGAAAAGAAAAGCGCCTGCAATATCGTATCCCGAGCTTCGGGCTCATTCCTTTGGTTAATGATCTTGAGCACGGTCAAGTAAGCCACTTTGTGGGTGCAGAGGTGGACAAGGTGTGGGACAAGACGGGGTGCTAGGACCGTCCTCCGTCGAGGGAACGTGCAAGTGTCGAGGAACCAAGTGAGCAAAAGAGCGCCATTGGCGTTCGTGGCCAGCTGAACACTGTGCAAGGCGATTGTAGCGGCGACCATCCTTTGTTGGTCCTTGGTAGAGTGATGACTCTCCAAGCATGCACGCATGGCGCGAGCACCGAATCGCCCTTGTGCGAGATCCCATAGACGACCAAGCATTACTTCGAAGATGAAGTTGTTGAGCGGGAATCCATAACGTAAGCAGCCTTGCATGACATAGTTTCCGAATTGGTCAAGGAACAATGCCATGGCGTAAGGACGTAGACTTTCCACAATCATGCCCATGAGGGCTGGAGTGCGAGCAACATCAATGATCTTCTGTGCTGCCCAAGTTCCATTCTTGTGGACGCCAATTTCGGCGAGGTGTGGTGCGATCTCAGCTAACATTGCCTCCTTGGTCGGTTCCGAGCAGTACTCAAAGAGCTTCTGGACTACGGTGTTTCCAAGGTAGTCGGAAGCAAGTTCGCCGATTTCTGGGAGCATGCCCATTGCCACTTCCTCAATCTCTCCCGCAGAGCACGTGTTGTTATCAATGCGTTTGCGGATCTCTCTGAGTTTGGGAGCATCGTGCTGGCGGTTGTGGTTCGCTTCAGGGACAGGTGGGATCTCCGAATGGTAGTTATTGTGGCCGATGGCTACATCCACGGCAGCGGCGATTCTCATCTGCTCTTCATCAGTGGCACCAAGCTCCTTGACGATTCTGAAAATATCCTCGCGGATCTCGGCAAGCTCAGGAGTAGCAAGTGTGGGTGGGCCCTCGGATCGAGCAGCACTACCAGGGCCAGCAGCCGCTGCAGCGCCGGAGGTAGATGGTGAGTTCTGGGACTGAGCCTTTGCCTGTGGATCAGGGCTCGGGGATGGGAATATTCCGTTGTGGCCGGGTGTGCCAGTAGCGCTGGGAACTTTGGCATAGCCGATGCGAATCGGTCCAGCTCCTGGGAAAATCTCTTTAGCATTGAGCTGAGTGCGTGCAGTAACAGCACTTTCGATGTTCTCAAAATTCACAAATCCGCAGTTCTTGTGCGTAAGAACTCTCGTCGATTCAATGGATCCGAAGTTGCCAAAGATGGCATTGAGTGATGAGACAGTGGTCGAAGATGGGATGTTTCCAAGCCAGAGTGCGCGTGTAGGAGCCTCGGCATTGTGCTCGTCGCCATTGGATGCCATTACAGCACCGCCGTTGAGGTGCATGCCCTCGACAGCCTCATGGAGGTTCCCATACTCGGCCTCTTCATTGAAATCGGAGGCGTTGAAGCTCTTGTCCAGACGAGATGAGGTTGGGAGATAATTTCGAAGCATGTGAATCGAGGGTGACTCCAGGACACCAGCAGTTCTTGCGCGAGGACGGCTCGCACTCGCGTAGTTTGCGAAGGCCTGGACCTCGAGGTTGTGCTGGCGAACCGCCTCCTGAATTGCTGCGTAAGAGGCAGCGTCCCCCGCAGGTGTGACTTGGCCGCTGTATGCGCCGCCATATCCCATCTCGTCATCCTCGTCGGCATATTTTTCCTTTGCATTGACGGAGTATGAGCGGAAGCGGTTCGAATTCTTGGTCAAGGCAGCGAGTTCAGCGATCGCGGCAGGCTGCAGACCTGATTGAGTTGCTTGGCCGTTCATGAGTGAGTGCATGTCTGCGTTGGAAAGACTGGCAAGAGATGGATTCGGTGTGTCCACCAATCCCAGATAGTCCAAAGTTCGAACATCAGTATCAGCGAGAGAGTCGCGGGAAAAGTGAGACTGGGCCGGTGATGATGGACCATCTCCGGAGCGAATGCTTGCCAGGGTGTTTGATCGGTCACGGCTGCTTGCGTAGCTTGTGGAAAAGATAGGGACTCCGAATGGATTGCTTGAAGGCGCAAAGCCTGGTCGCTGGGGCATTGATCCGGCACGAAGGCGGGACAAGAGTGATGCCTTGCTCGCAGCCTCGCTCTGAGGAACTCCATTCATGACATTCGAATTGTTCTGTCCAGGTTTGAAAGGACTTGTAGATGGTGTAGGTCGGGAGGTTTTGGAAACGAGCACGGATTGAGGATTGAACGCTCCGAGCCCAGCAGCAGGGGAGAACCGCGATGGCAAAGTTCCTGCTCTGGTTCTTCCTCTTGTCAAATTCGGAGGGGCAGGCTCTGGTGTGCCTTGGCTGAAATCTGGGAATCCTTCCGCACTGGGTGATTCAGGAATCGTCTCGCGTAGTGGTGTAGAATTACCGCTTGTGGGAGGGCCCCAGACTTGATGGCCGAGCCCTTCCTGAGCCTGGATCTCTCGTGCCCTGATAAGTTTGTCAGTTGTGAACTCTTGACGATTAGTACGCCGCTATACACACCGCTTCGAATAGAGTCTGCTGCCACCAAATTCGTGATTTGGAGAGCTAGAGTTCATGCGCGGGACGCCATTTGGAATTCCAGCCATTGCACTTCCGGATCCCAAGGGATACTTCAGAGAATTGGCCGACTGCGGTTGCTCGATTGGCGAGGTGGCAGCAGTTGACGAGCCTGAGAGTGGCTGATTGGGGCCGAGCTGGGGCATGTAGTTGAGATTGAGGTGATGATCGGGTCTCTTCTGGTTTGCCATTATGGATTATGAACCTGTCTCTTTCCGGCAGAAGACTTGATATACAGACGGTAGGTCAATACCGCAGCGTCTACCGAGGACCAGGGTAGAGGGAGCAAGATTCGATGGAGCCGGCCAAAGGAGTGTACGGGTGACAATTACGTCGCCCAAGTGTAGAATGGAAGGAGACAGAAGGCTAGGCTCTGTATCGGGACGTTTGTACAGGTGTCGTTGTCGGCGGTGCGTGGGCACGTCGAGACGTCGAACTGAGATTGAGATAGATCCTTTCAGGTACTACATGCGCAGCCTTTCAGTGCGAGTGTCTCTCAGTCGTCTGTTTCACCCAGCAAAGATGCCTGATACAGCCAGTGTGTGTGGTCGAGCGTGCAATCGCTGTGCGCTTGAAGGCTTGAACGGAGGTGAGGTGGTCGACCCCTGAGATTACGATTGTGAGAATGGACAGCGTCTATATGTCTGGGGTAGTGAGGAGTGACGGAGATGGTCTCGAGGCGATGAAAGGGCTGCAGGGCGAGGTTCTCTTCGGTCCTTGTCCTGGGCTAATTGCGGATACTGATGAGATTAGAGGCTCGTGGTAAGGGCAATAGACAGATCTCTCGCGGAGAATCTGGAGAAATAATCAATTACGACAAGCGTCTCAAGTGGAAGGCAAAGGACTGCGGCGAACAGCGTGATGGTAGGGGGGGAAAAGGAGATGAGAAATTGGGGGAGCAGCGGAGTGGTAAATGGACCAGTGGTGAGGGAGGGAGTGGTGTAGCGGATTAGTTAGGTGTGGGAACTGGGGCTCGGGCAGGACAAGGAATATACAGTCGACAGTTAGGGACAGATGAAGCCATTGAGCTGGCAGGCAAACTGCTCTCCTGCCCGCTGAGCCCGCTGAGCCCGCCTCTCTATTCGAGTCAAGCCACCAGAGAATCACAGGAGACGTTGTTCAGGGGCTCCAATTCTGAAACTGCGCTGCACGCTGCACCCACCCAGGAAAAGGCCCAGAGTACGCGCCTGAAGCAGCCAATGGCCCGCTCACGGCGCTCAGAGAGAAGGACGCCTGCTCGGCCTGCTCTGTCCTGCGCTCTGTTCTGCTCTGTCCTGCGCTCTGTTCTGCTCTGCCAAATCCAGCCCACTCTCTTTCGTCCCTCGTCCCTCATCCCTCGTCCCTCATCCCTCATCCCTCATCCCTCGTCCCTCATCCCTCGTCCCTCGTCCCGCTTCCCTCTTCCCGCTGCTTGCTTGCTTGCTGGCAGGCCTGGTCCCATCCCCGTCCCTTGCGCGGCGTGTGTGCGATTCCTACCATACGCAGAGTGTGTGCGATTCCTACGTAGAGTGTGTGCGATTCCTGCGTGCAATTCCTACGCCGTCTTCTGGCAGCCTCCACACTCAACCTGACATTACAGTTCTGGTGTTATGCGTCTCTCGGCCGGGTTCATGGCATTGCAGCCTCGGACTCTGTTTGCTCGTGTCTATTGAATCTGAAACGGCCTTGCTCGGAGCCAATGGCGGGCCGCCCTGCTCGAAACAGAACAGTCGCTTTTCCCCCCCCCCCCCCAGAGCCACATCATCGGGGCTTAACAGTTCGCGACAGCTGCTCCCACGAGTTCGCGACCTCAGCACCCAATCGCAATACAAGCCCACGACTGCAATCTCAGTTCTTCCAAATCCAATTCCAGGTCGGCGGGCGACAATCTCTCCTCCGTCGTGCCACTTTCTATTCTTGACACCTCAGCCACAGCCCTCTCATCCATCACCATCGCTGCCACCCGCCACGACGAAGACGTGTACCCAAAACTGTCAACAAACAATAAATAACCCGCGTTTCATGCTTGCCCGACTCCAACCACGTCAACATGTCGAATAATGCCCACTCCGATATTCCTATGCCTGACACACCAGGCCACGAGGACCGCACTTCTGAGGGAGATGAGCGCCAGTCTTCACATGACGAAGTGCCGTCTTTGGTGGTGACAAGGGAAAGGCGCAAAAATGCCGGCAATCGGATGTCGAAGCTCCTGGCATTGGCTCAAGAAGAGGGAGCAGAGCCGGAGGAGGAGGGGTATGCAGACATATTCCAGGAGGCTGCCGACGATGTTGAGTTCGAAGGCGACGATGGAGACGAGCAGGACTTCAACATGGATTCCTCCAGCGAGGAGGAGGTCGAAGCAGAGGGGGACGACGACCAGGGAGAGAAGGAGCTGAGGAAGGAATTACGCACACAGTCAAAGAAGCGGAAACGAGACACTCTTCTTCAACATGCCATGAAGCGGGCTGCCACACGGATAGCCCCCGTACCTCTAGGCGCATCACAACCTCCCCCACCTCCAGCAGATCGGCCGAAGAAGAAATCAGAACGTGTGTCGTGGCTCCCGGAACAAGAAGTCAACCCTGTGCGCTCATCGAGGCGCGCACTCGCTGTGCAGAACAAGCAAGAAATTCATGACCGTCTGAAGGAGAAGGAGAAGCACAGGTTGAAGACGGTTGAGGTCATGAAAGCTGCAGAGGCTCGCAAAGAAGCTGCAAAGCCAAAGGTCCTCACTCAAGAAGAACGTCTGAGAGAGGCCGCTCTGATTGAAAAGCGAAACAGCAAGAGTTTGAATCGGTGGGAAACCAACGAGAGGAGAAGGGCAGCAGAGCAGGCCGAGCGTCTGGCGGCGTTGAAGAGTCGCAAGTTGGAGGGTCCCATAATTACATTCTGGAGTGGCCAATCTACGTGGGTGGATGGGAAGCTCAAGAAAGTGGGCAGGGAACAGCAATCTTTGGTGCAGGAAATAGTTCAAGAGAAGCCGAAGGCTGTGGTGGCAGAGAAGAAGGCTGACACGCAAGCTATAGACGTTGACCCGCCATTGTCTGGCGTGGCATCAGCAGAGTCTCCATCGACGCTAGCACCACCAGACCTGGAACCAGCAGCCTCGCCCTCTGATCAACTAGTAATGACATCGCCCGCTGTGCAAATGCCAACGGCCGCTGAGGACCAACAGCTCACGGCCCAGGCAACCAGCACGCCAGCCCTTCCAAAGCCAGACACTCAAGCGGATAGTCCGTCGTCACCCCAAGGCATGGGTAGCTTTCTAGACGGCATGCACATGTACGCCGGCCTCTCACCTGAACAACAAAAATGGTCCCCTGCAAAGCCATCACTCCAAGCACAATTACAGGCTAGCTCACAAATCACGCATCCTCCTGCTCCTCCCGCCAAAATACCAAAACCACCACCAGGACCTCCCTCTCTAGCAACGAGGAACCTGGTCATCCTGTCCGACTTCGAAGAACCAAGTTCTGGCGGCAAGGCCAAAGATATGGACTCCCTCCGTTCACAACTCTTCGGCTGGTCAACTAGTACAATATCCACAAGCACCAACCAAGCCTCTATTAACGGTGGCGCAGGAAGCAAGAAATTGCAACCGACCAAGAAATGTCTCTGTGCCATCACCGGGCAAGAAGCTAAATATAGAGATCCGGTCACTGGACTGGGATATGTAGATGCGGTTGCGCTCAAGAGTATTAGAAAGGTGGCGAGAGGTGAGATGAGGTGGTCTGGGTTTTTGGGCGCTTTTGTTGGCGAGAAGGATGGGAGGGTGGCGAGGGGCGTTCCGATGGGGTTTTGATAGTTGCCAGTGAATGAAAAGGGTGATGGCGTTTGGTAGGAGTGGTTACTGCGTGGTTCTAGACGCACGAGCGTGATGTTGGAATTATGAGATACCCCCCCCGTCAATACCCCGTAAAGGCCTTTAGATGTGTCGAAATATAATGTTATTGGCTTATTTGGTCAAAAAGGGAAATACCTAATGCTGAATCTCCCATTACTTCTCTTGTGCCTTTCTTCCTTCCCTTCCCTTCCCTTCCCTTCCCTCCCCTTTCCCCATTCGTAACACTTAAAAACCCAGTGTAATGCTGTTTTTCTGCCGTGTACAACCACTTCGTCCACTGGGGAAAACGGGAAAATTGGCTAATTGGCAGATACCTTGGTACACTTTTTTTGTTTTCATTGGAGATTTTGATTTTTTGGCGGAGGGAAGAGGGGGGGTTGGGTGGGGTTGGTTTCGGGATTGGCTTTTTTCTGGGGCTGGAGGGGTTGGGTGCGGGGGAGGAAATGTGGGGATGGAGTTTGTGAGATGAGATGGTTGGGTGGTTGGATGGATGGTTGGAGGATGAGGATGAGGATGAGGATGAGGATGAGGATGAGGATGAGGATGAGGATGAGGATGAGGATGAGGATGAGGATGGAGGATGAGGAGCGCGTTTGGCGGGCTGATGGGGTGGGAACCGCGGATGGGGGGATTGGTAAAGAAAGGAGTTCTGGAGTGGAGGGGTGTTTATATCGTATTTTGAGTTTTCAAGGGAAGTGTTTATAGGTTGTTGGTGGGAGGTTCCACGCGTTGTTGGATTGAGAATGATTGGGTTTGATGGTACGCTGAGGGAGTTTGGAGATGGTAGGTATGGATAGTTGCTGTTGAACGTGGGCTTGGAGGTTGGAAGCAGATGGAGACGTTCACAAAGGATTTCGACTTTTGGATACATTATGGAGGTTTCAATTTCTCTCTATACCCGTCTTAGATGTTTATAGAGAGAAATATAATGCAATCTGGCCCTATCCTCCAAGGCTACGCTTGCACGTATCTATATTCAAAAACGTCTTCCAATGCTGATCCCCATTCGCGCTCGCACTCGCACTATGCCAATGCTGGTTCTGGGTTTTTTCTTGGTGGTATCTCCGCATCGCATCGCAACGCCCTTATGAATATGTGATCCGGAAAACAAGAAAGAAAGAGGGAGGACACAGAAAGATCCTCTCTCTCAAAACAGGAATATGTAGTGAAAAAGTGATGAGCAAGAAAACGCCAACTTTTGCAACTCCGTCCGTCTTACTCCCAAGTCTAAAAAGGACAAATCGAGAAAAGGAGAGGGAGAAGAAATCAATCTCAGCCTCCACAAAACCCATCTCTCTATAATTCTCAAGATGGTGAAGGTTCTTCCCCAGGAGATGAAAATCTTCACTAACGGTCAATGTCTTGCGTGTCCATTGGCGCTCTGCGGCGGTGCCTGCATCTCACTAAACCTAAACAGCTGTTTCAAACTCCCGTACCCCTCTCCTTGCAAGGGTCCCGCAGGACTCCCTACCTTCTCGTAGGACATCATTTCTCCCTCGGCATAGCCCTGGCTCATCTGCGCTCCGGCGGATGGGTTGCCATACTGCGCCGAATCACGTCTGGATTGGTGTGCTGAATCGTGCCTTGGGTGGTTTTGGTGGTGATGTAGACTCGATGGTGCGGTTGTGGGTATCGGGTGGCGGGAGGAGGTGAGGGCAAATGGGTTCACGAGGTCGATGGAGCGGATATCTTTGTACGATGTTGAGAAGGGATTTATCCTGGAGGGGAGGGGTCGTTGGGTTGTGGAGGAGGGTGTATAGGGGAAGGACATTCCTGCTGTCGAAGAGGTGGGTGAGTAGGATAACGAGGGTGCGACGCTTAGTGTTGATAGAGCTGTGGACGATCTGTTGTAGTGGGGTCGTGGGGTGGAAGAATTGTGGGTATCTTCAGATCGGAGTTGGTGGATGTAGTATGTTGCGTCGCTGTGGTGGTGCTTTTCAGTTCCAGGAGAAGACTCTCCGTCTGAGTGTTGTCCCTCGTCTTCCGAGAAGGAGGAGTAGGAGAATCGTTTGGAACTGGCGACGGTGGGCGAGCGTTGAGGTATTATATCCCGAACGGGGAGGTCTTCGAAGGAGAATGTCCGCAACGGTGTCATTGGAGGTGAGTCGTCGCCATGATCATACGACAGGACTTTGGCGTTGTCTTTTCGTCGACATCTGTGAGTCACTCAGTCAACATGATTACTCGATTAGGGAATTCAGAAGAGTGCCTACCCTTCTGAGCAGTAGAGGATCGAGTTGCTTGGCACAGCGATTTGCTTCTCACACGTCGCACTGTTTAGGGCGTTAGCATAAGGATCCCAGGGAGAAATCCTGTTGCTCGACGCGTACCAGTACTGGAGAAAACTCGCAGCCATCACGTCTTCTTCCGTCTCGTCTTCGGGCTTCTTCACGTTCTTTCCATTCGCCTTGGATACAGCAAGGTGACTTGAATTCCTCTTGCTTCCAAGTCCAGGTCTCGACGAGCGACCAGACGTCGTCTGTGATTTTCTTCCGCTCGCGGGATTGCGGTGATGTGTTGCCATTCTGGCAAGACAACGCAGATTGTGCGTAGGCAAGGCGGGCGTCCAAAACCTTCTGACTCTGCTTTGACCAATTGCTGGAGGTCTCAGAGTGGTTCAAGACAAAAGGGGAACCTTTTGGCAGAAGAGCGGTCTGTGTAGGTATGCGGCTTTGTCTTATCAGTGACGAGCTGCAATTCAGATTGTTTAGCCAGGGCCGGAGTTGGAACCGATATCAAGGTTTATAGTGCAACTGAAGTTTCTTCCCTCGCAGCGACAGCTGGAGGCGGGGATAGCATTGCATTATGAAGCGCTTGAAGAATGGGGGAGCTTGCATGTTGGTAAGACCGCGATGGCTGCTGCGTACCTGTGGCCTGTGTCCCTCACGGTGTCCCTCAATCACGAAATCTCCCCCGCTATGTTGTTGATAAGGGTCCGGCACCGATGGGCTCGATCGCGGGCCGATAAGCACCGTTCTCGGTACCGACGATCGAGAGACACGGTACACGGTATCGTGAAGATCCGAACTGGCTGGGCTGTGGTGTGATGAAGAGTGATATTGACTTTTCACTTGAAGCAAGGACTCGAGGTGTGCACTGGTTTTAATCCTGAAGAGAAGTGGATGCGTATATTAACAACCACACTACGAAGACGTATGATCCTTGACTTCGGGAGAGGCTTCGACTGGCTGCTTCGAAATGGCATAAGATAGCAACACATCCTGAGCACAATTCACCATCACCCGAAGTCATACGTGCCCACCGTTGCTTGTGACGGACCCGGGATGCACGCGCCCAGCCCATCTTCGATTCATCTCGTTGCTGCTGGCGTACCACTAATTGGAGAGAGCTGTCGTTAAACGAGACACTGGCAGGCTATTTTGATCCCAGGATTAAAACACTGGGGACCTGCTATTCTCCAAGGATTTGTCGACGAATAGATGGAGCACGCTATGCAGTTTGGAGTGTGCTTGTAGTCAACGCTAGATACGGGAGCTAGGAAAGACGATCGCTCCATCCAGTCCAATTGCCTCGTGCATGAACACCATTCTTTTTGCCGAGTTCCCAAGACCGCGATTGAAGGAAAAATTCTCATGGTCGCAAAGCTTGAGTCACGAACAGCATTGCTGTCGGAATCGAATTGGACGGTGTCTTGGCCGATTTCGGCTGCTAAGTGTCAAGATATCTATCTCCAGTTACACGAGTTTCGATGCTTGGTGTCGTTCCGAGTTCGTGATTGGAGGCCCTGATAGCAGCTTTGCCGCGGCGAGCAGTTCGGTCCTTTGATGAAGAGGTTCCTTGTCAAGCAACCAGCATAGCCGCCAAAGCATGAGTAGTGGAATCGATTCCGTGTTTCGCCGTATAAGTACCCCCGTGATACTTTCATATGAATATGAACGCCTGAAGAGCGGTGTCGAGAGGCCGATAAGCGCAAACTATCTTTCAATCTATCGCAGCAAGTTTGCAGCTGAAGTGGATACGCATATGAGGATTTTTTCGGACGTCGCCGAGTCTTCGATCATGGTTTGTATTCACTACATAGTTTCATGTGTCAACCAGTACCGTTTTGAACAGAATGCTCCAACGTGGTTGGATTCTTCATCTTGCTAGCGCTTCCAAAGTCTCGGGACTCGTCTTTTTCAGCCCTATGAATCCATTTTCAATCAGGTACTTAATGAACGGAGGCGGCTGTGCAGATGCTCTTTGACGGGTTCCGTTCCATCTGCATGGTAGGCAACAGTAGCATTACCTAAGAAAAGCCTCTATACCTTGCTGCCTCGTCTGCCTCAAACAGCAAAAGGATTTGCCTGACCAGTAGAACACAAGCGGAAGATCCGGACTGAAGCAATATCTGAATAAAATGGACCTCTCTGTTCTTTTCTCGAAACCATGGGAAAGTCGACTTCCATCAGCAAGAGGTTGCTTTGATCTACAACTTGTGAGCACCCCTCCCCATGAAAGTGGATTAGGCTCTTGCAGTAGTGTGGGGGAGACAGTTGTCCTTTTGTGGGGAAGATTGGAAATGCGTACGCACCACAAGCGTGGATAAAGATTGAAAAAGTATCCATTTGGCGGACTGTCGCGGCAATCACAATCTCCACATTTTCATTAATGGAGGCTAACGCCTTAAGCGTCGAAATCAGGGGAGGAATTATCGTTGGATCGTACGTCTAAATTCTGATGTCAGTGCTGACGTTGCGAAGGCGGATAGTCTAACGCCTAAGACGCGTCTTTAGGATGGAAATCAAGACAACTTGACGGGGAGTTTCCTTGAAGGAGTTCTTACAATATCGGCCCCGATCACGATGTCGACCTTCTGCCGCACACCATCCTCGTTCTCACCTAATGCCCAACCCCATTTGAGCAATCGTGCATCTATTAGTCCACTCTGCTGTAGCCCGTTAAGGAAGATGTTGTTGTCAAGCGCTTCAACCACTCGATCATCGCCATCCGTAGCGATGACATGAGCGCTCCCGAGCCATCTCGCACACAGAATGGAGAGAAGCCCAGTACCGGAGCCAAGTTCTAGTACACGTTTACCGCGTACGAGAGCCGTGCCATCGGCCGACGAAAGATATGATCCAAGATGAAGTGCCGCTTCCCATGTTCTAAACCCAGTACCGCCAGATGTGGAAAGAAGAGAACGAGATTCAAGTAGTGTAACGAACGGATCTTGGTTAGATGCTGTGGAAAAAGTATAGGTCACGTATGATGGCTGCTGAGCAGCTTGAGCCTCTGATGGAAGCTTCTTGGCCATGAGACTGGCGAGGGCAATTGACATTTCGTCCGAAATCTCCTAGTGTAAGTCATTAGACCTAGGAGCAGTACGACAAGGCTAAAGTGAGGTGCAATCATGGTTGAAGGCGAGAAATTTGCTCGCGCATAAAAACCATCGGAAAAACATGCAGATCTGTAAGACCTTATCGTTGGACGCTAGAAGATGGCAAGAGGAATGACAAGCGGTATTGTTGCAAGACGTTCAATCCTAACTTTTCCAAATCGCTAAGCATAGTTTGACAAGTCCACCACCAGACTGAAGGTGAGGGGTTATCCTACTACGAAAATCCGCAAACAAAGAAAAGCAAAACAGATCGAAAATCCTTTAGCCGACTCTAATAGAGTAGAAGATGATCAGAGAACAAACGTACTCAGCGACAGCCGTTGTACAAAGTGAAGGAATCAATATAGATCACCTACATCTTGGTCCGGGTCTACGATGGAACTCTCTATGAGGCTCAGTAGCTTTTTGAGCACGCGAAGCTGATAGCGTTCTGGCGGAGGATGTTCTGATTGGAACAGTCTTTGGTAGATGCATAATTGGACGTCTAGACTTCTCAAGGAGTCGCCGGGAGGCCATTGCAGCTTGTTAGGGCTAACAAGCTGTAGAACCTGTCGGTTGAAAAGCTCGAGCTCGTGCTCGGCATGAGGGATTGAATCCATTGTTCATATAATTTATGTTAAGGTCTTGTTCATCTCAAGTAATGTAGAGATTTTCGGGTAACCATCACGTGAGACGCACAATCCTAGCGCGACCGCTGATTGGGCTTTGAACCCACAGAGTGCTCGAAAATCATTCTTCGACCCCCAACGCCATCTTCACCAACAAACACCAAGATGTCCGACGCTCCAGTGACCCTGCGCACGCGCAAGTTCATCCGCAACCCTCTCCTTGGAAGGAAGCAGATGGTTGTGTGAGTGCAACCCGATTCCGGACTGTTCACGACACTTTCTAACTGCGCACAGCGATGTCCTCCACCCAAACCGCCCAAATGTTTCCAAGGATGAACTACGAACCAAGCTTTCCGAGATGTACAAGGCCAACAAGGATGCCGTCTCCGTCTTCGGATTCCGAACACAATACGGTGGTGGAAAGTCAACCGGATTCGCCCTCGTCTACGACTCGCCCGAGGCATTGAAGAAATTCGAGCCACACTACAGATTGGTGCGATACGGCTTGGGTGTCAAGGTCGAGAAGGCCAGCAGACAGCAGCGTACGTCTTTCGGAGATGTACCTACAGGGCATCAGATGCGTTTCTGTGGACGTGGACTAACACGCGTGGACAGGCAAGCAACGCAAAAACAGAGCCAAGGAGTTCCGGGGAACGGCCAAGACCAAGGGCAGCAAGAAGAAGGCCAAGGACTAAATGTTGGTTATTTGATGACGATGATGGCGTGGCTTCCGGTCGGGTCGTGGGATGGATGGCAGATGGTGCCGCGCACGTTATACACACTTGTTCCATCGCACGGCAGTGGCTGCATTTCAAGGGCAAGGATATCGGCGTTTGGCTGACCAGATTCTGCATGATAAAAATCAACAAGAAGAATTGACATCCATCGCACCTCTCCCCAATGAGGGCCTCACAACCTGCAAAATCTAGGCATTTATCCAGCGAAAGGGTAAGGTTAACCGCCTCGCAGTCAACTTCTCGCCGTATCATTAGCACGCTTACACACCACCATCAAACCTTTCTATCTCAATTCCCACGCGCATACAACTACCATCCTCGATTCCGACCCACGAAACCACCTATATCCAGTCCAGCCCCACCCACGTCCTTCCGAGACAGCAACACAGAAAGCGCAATCCGGTGACCTGCGCAATACATTAAGCCCGCTCAGGCAAAAATGCCCAAATAGAGGGCCTCCAGCCATCAAAAAGCTGCCTCAGGAGCGTCCATTTCCATCACCCGATATCCACTGCACCGTCTTACTCCCTCCCAAATCAAATCCCAAAAACCTATCCAACAACATTTCCATCACAAAAATTCCACAGCCCAAAGCACCCACCCGCCACAATATAAACACCCCCACAAACCCAAACACAAATCCTCACCTCCCGCACCCACCAAGGTCCACAAGAACCAACCACGTTTTCAAAAAAAATCCTCAATCCAGTCCACTCATCCAGCTAGCCCCCCCGAGAAAACAAAAACACAGCATGAGTTCGTGCAATCCAGAACGTGCAGTACTAATCTGGCAGACCACCCGACCACGCACCACATCCATACAAACAAACCAATAAATTTTCATCATAATTATGCGTACCCAACCCACCAAACCACTCATAAAACATAAAATTACGACAAAGGTCATTATTCCCGACCCGTTCAAAACATGCTGAAGTGATATTTCACACCCGAACGTAACAAGAGACTTCAAAATGAAATAACTTTGTACCCCAACGTATCAGGAGACTCCTACTTGGGATAAAAATTCCATGACTACAAGTATCAAAAGACCCCTAATAAAAGAAAATGCCAAAATCGAGATCAATAATTCAGCCCGGTATTCTCTATCTGATCTATGAAAAGAGCTCATGTCACAAAGGCGGCAAATTAGCTACAAGAGCAGGAGGATATGGTAGATATCCCTTTTGTCTTTCTCCAATCCCATCCCGACCATACCAACCACCACAGGAAGAAAAGAGCCAGTAAGAGGATTGTGCAGGGCATTCCACCAAGCGCTCCAGGAAACTCACAGCTCACACAAGAAGCGTTGTCTCACTGCCCATGCCCTCTTCATCGTTGCTTTTCGACCTTCTTGACCCGTGGCTTTCTTCCTTTAGCACTTCGCGAATCTGCAGCAACGTCGTCAACAAAATTGCCAGAACATCGCGCAGCTTCTGTAAAGCTCTAATGAGCCGTCCTGAAATTACCCCTTTGCATTTCTTGCTTCAGGCTCTCCTGCTGACTAGGCAACGGACCTCTCTTCCTCACACTACCACCTCCTCCGCCGTTCGCAGGCGGACCACCAAGACCAGGCACGCCAGGTAAATGCGGAACACCATTCAGACCAGGCACGCCAGGCGGAGCCCCAAATCCAGGAGGCGGCGGGGGTGGCATCCCAGGAGCGATTTGCGGAAAAGCACCTGCGAATCCCGGTGGCGGTGGTGGGAATCCACCCACGCCCATTCCAGGAGGCAGAGGTGGTACGCCGCTCTTAAAGAGCTGAGCGATGTCGACCTTTGAAAAATCCATCTTAGAAAAGTCCATCCCCTGAAACGCGCCTGGCAAAGGTGGGGGCGGTATGACTCCTCCAGCTCCGACGCCAGGAACAGGTATTGAGGGCATGCCAATACCGGGGACACTTGAGATTCCAGGCAGTCCAGGCAGCGAGTTCTTGGACGGCATTTTTTGATCTACCAATCCCTCCTCTTCGTCACTCGCCTCTTGTGCTTCTTGATCACGTTGTTGTCGGCGTCCGTCACGACGATCATACGTCCCTTGGGCTTCTGCGGCTGCCTGGCCAAGATGGTAACGATCCTTGAAGCATGCAGTATCGCCTGGTCGAGCTCTTGACCAAAATCTTGTAATACGATCGTTGGAGCCGGAGGCAAGTATGTGACCGAGTGGGTGCCAGGAAAGGGACCATACGGGTCCTGTGGCTTCGTGGGCAAAAGGAATGGAGTGGGCTGGGTGAATAGTTTGAACGGGTGCATTGGTGGGATCGGGTGTATCATATGGAGAAAGTGTCGGTGTGATTCCTGGGGGTGGATTCTGTTCATCGAGGAGGTGGTGATGGATCGCTCCTTGATGACCACCGCTAGAAAGGAGATTCCGATGTATCGGATGCCATGCTAGTGATGTGACTTCGTTCACGTGACCGCGAAGTTGTAGCATCTCTCGCATCATGCGCAGGTCGAAGATTCGGATGATTTGATCCCGCCCGCTTGCAGCAAGCATGTTTCCTGCCGTTGGCTCAAAGACGATTTTGGAGATTTGATTTTTGCTTGCGTTGAAAGTCGTCAGGCACTTGCCGTTTCGTGGTTCCCAGAGTTTGACTGTATGGTCTTTTGATCCGGAGGCGAGGAGACCTTTTGTTGGATGCCAATCGATACACCGAACTTCCCATTGGTGGCCTGTGAGCTCCTTCTCTGCGACGCCTCCTGCAAAGTCCCAGATCTTGATTTTGGAGTCCTCGGAACAGGTGACGAATTTTGCGTCGGTAGGCGCAAAGGCAATGCCTTTGATGGAATCATCGTGTGCCTTGTCGATAATCTTGACGTTGTTGAAGTTGGTCTGCCAATATTTTATTGTGCCCTCTTGGTCAGCAGATACTAGCCAGTCGTCGCTATGCGACCATGCAGCTGTTCGAACAGGGCAGTCATGGGCCTAGGTTTGGTTGTGTCAGTACAATTTTGGCGTCCGGAAGGTCAGGCTTTTATTTTTACCTGCATAATGGTCTCGAAGTTGAAACCCATACCATTCCATAGAGTGAACTCTCCACTTGTAGATGCGGTGAGCAACCTCCGGCCTTCGGGAGTCCATAGGACAACATTGATAGGATACTTGACCTTGTTGAGTGATGAATGGAGATGTTTGACAGGTATTGAATCTGCAGCGTCTGCTGTTCTGGCGATAGGCGGTAGCATCTGATGGGCATTAGCAAGTGGGAATTCTCATGAGGAGAAATTCGCACGTCAACTATGTAACTTGCACTCGGCCGCTCGGATTCGAAGCCGGCGTTGTGTTTGTATTTGGGCTTGCGATGGCGCATGAAATGGACCATCGTCGAGCCATAATCTGTCTGGGGTCCTGTCCGGTGTCAGCATATGGAGTACAAGAGCGAGATGCCCAGTTGCGTGTAAGATGAAGTTCGAGTCGCTGGTCAATGCAGATACGCTCGAAAAATCTCTGATATTTGGCCATTCTCGATTGCGTGCGAATGAGAGCTGGTCGATGGCGAGTAAGGCGACTTACTCTTTGGACGAGGGCCGGAGGAACGGCCGTCGTGCTCAGGGCGACTCCATTGGAAATCGCGATCCATGGTCACGATGTGTCTAAGGGGGCTTCAAGTTGATCTCAGGTCCCATTTGCTATGTCACTGCTATTCGATGCTGATGCTGATATCGATGCTGTCCTTGCGCTCCTACGCTGATGATCTGGATCGAATGGAGATGGCGGCGCCTTGGGGCGGCGGAGGGCGAAATGTAGGACTGGAGGTGATATGCTTCAGGTATGGTGAAGCGCGCCTGCACGGGCCAGTCGAGCTTTCACCATACCTTACCGGTCCACAACCATAGCGCCCAAGGAAGGAATCCTGCTCGTTTTCCCCCTCAGCACCTGGGTGCCGATGTCCATTTCTGATCCAGTCGTATGCACCTCCGATGCCCTTTCGCTCGGCTCTATTGGCACTGCAGCCCCTGCCCCACGGCTGCTCCCTCGCCGCCTCAACCCCCCATAGCCAGCCAGAGTATATATCCACCAGACGCCTAGATGCTGTAGATGCCATTCTTCTTCCCCTTCCCGTTTTTGGTCTTACCAATTGAGCCTTATCGTGGCCTATAGTCTCTTCTTTCCTTGGTCGCCCAGCAGCTGCGCCACCTCTGTCATTCTTCCGGGAGCGGTCCCCTCCAGCCATGACCTCGACAACCACCCTTACAAACATCCATATGGCGCCCAAGGTCGACCAGCCTGCTCACGACTACAATAACAAGCTGGAACGCCCTCGTGCTGGCAAATTGGCCGCCAACGGTGAAGCTAGAAAGACATTCGTGCCCAGGAAATATAACCATCTCTTCGCTATCCATTCAAAATCAAGGGCCTCATGTTTAACGAGTCAAGATGCAGAAGAGACGCCCAGCTTTGTGGGATTTCGAAATCTGATGGTTCTCATGCTTGGTGAGCAGCACTCAATCAGCCATACGACTGGACGCTAACCAATTGACCTTACAGTCGTTTCCAACTTGCGGTTAATGATTGAGAACCTTCGAAAGGTAGCCTATTTCTTGCTCTGCAAGACCACAGCTGACGAGCGCAGTACGGAGTCCTAATATGCATTCGATGTCACGACTATCGCCGACAAGACATCGTAAACGGATCCATCTTGTACCTCCTCATTCCCTGTCATCTCTTCGTCGCCTACATAATCGAGCTCGCTGCTGGACAACAAGCCAAGGGCGCCGTGGCCAGGAGGAAACGCGCAGAAGAGCACGATGAAGCAAAGGCTGTTGGCCAGAAACAGATACACGAGTTTAAGCTCGCCTGGTACCTTATCGCCATTGCTCATGCCGTCAACGCCACCCTCAATCTCGCCATCACATCCTTTACCGTTTATTATTACATTCACCATCCCGGGATTGGGACACTATGCGAGTTGCATGCTGTTATTGTCTGGCTCAAGACCTGCTCCTACGCCCTTACAAATCGAGATCTACGATTGGCCTACCTATACCCCGATGCCTCGGATGCCCTCCCTGAGCTATACCAGAGCTGTCCATACCCTCGAAACATCACTCTATCAAACATCTCTTACTTCTGGTGGGCACCGACGCTCGTCTACCAGCCCGTCTACCCGCGTACAAACAGGATCAGATGGACCTTTGTATGCAAACGCATGGCAGAGGTCGTCGGTTTGAGTATCGTCATCTGGATCGCCTCAGCTCAATACGCTGTTCCACTACTGCAAAACTCCCTCGACCATGTAGCCGCTCTGGACCTCATCAGCATCGCAGAACGTGTCATGAAATTCAGCACAATCTCTCTCTTCTGCTGGCTAGCTGGTTTCTTCGCCCTTTTCCAATCCTTCCTGAATGCACTCGCCGAAGTCATGCGATTTGCAGACCGCGAGTTTTATAGCGATTGGTGGAACGTGTCAAGCGTGAGGATATACTGGACGAGTTGGAACAAACCTGTCTATCATTTCATGAAAAGGCATATCTATGCGCCCATGATTGGACGTGGGCTCCCGCCGTGGTTAGCCCAGGGTTTCGTTTTTGTGTTTTCGGGATTGTTGCATGAACTGCTGGTTGGAGTGCCGACACACAACATTCTATGTAAGAAACGGTTCGATTCGAGAGAATAGTGCGCAAATCTTGCTGACGTTGTTTCTAGGGGTGGCATTCGCAGGAATGATGTGGCAAATTCCTCTCATCCTCCTCACTGACCCTCTTGCAAAGGCGAAGAGCTACACAGCGAAGGTGGCAGGAAATTTGGTATTCTGGATTACATTCTGCTTGGTTGGTCAACCTTTGGCGGCGCTTTTGTACTTTTTCGCATGGCAGGCGAAATACGGCAGTGTGGCGCGTAGCCGAGAGGGGCAGGGATTTGGCATGAAGTCATGAAGGAATTACGACTTGTCATGAGGAGTTGGATTAGACTTTAATTTTAGACTCTCTTTGGATAGAATTGATCTTTGAATGTGGACTTGATGGCTGTAAAAGTGGATGAGAGACACTGGTATGGTTGAGAACTATACCGACATCTGCTCAACTGCGGGACTCGTTCTGTGGCTACATTAGCAAGTCCCCCCGAGTTTTCCAAGAAGTCTCATGGATATCAATAGCAGGGGACTGGATTGTGTGGCGGTTGAGACGAGAAAACTGAAAGAGACAAGGCTGATACTGGAGCACTTTAGCCTCGTTTACCCCCGTTTACCCCAGATTCCATAGGTACTTACCTCGGCCCCAAAGAGCTTCCTCAAGAACTTCTCCGCTCAACAACAACCACCGCCGCACGATGTGAGACTCGACCTCATCCCAAGCTCTCAGCAGCTCCAACCACCCTTATAATAATATAAATCCCTCACCACAGCAAACTCAACCGCGGACGCACAAAAAATGGCCGACCAACTCACCACCCCGCCTCCCCAGACTCCAAACTACATCCTCTCCTACCCAGCCCCGCACGTCCTCCTCATCACCATCAACCGGCCCAAACGCATGAACTCGCTCCCCTACGACGCGCACTGGGAAGCCGATGCCCTCATGCAATGGTTCGACGGGGAGGCCTCGCTCGTCGTCGCTGTTGTGACGGGGGCTGGGGAGAGAGCGTTTTGCGCGGGCCAGGATCTGATCGAGGCGGGGAGTGTGAGGCAGGATGGGAATACGGGGTTGAAGCAGGCGCGGACGCATCCGTCGAGCGGGTTTATGGGGATTAGTAGGAGGGCGGGGAAGAAACCTGTTGTTGCTGCTGTGAATGGGTTTGCGCTGGGGGGTGGGTTTGAGATTGTGCTTGGGTGGTATGTTTGCTTTTCTAGTATCCTTTGGGTTTTTACCTCTTTCTTGCTTTGGGGCTGTCACCTTCCATCATGGCTCCCTTCCTCTACACTTCGAATCCCCTGTCTGAAGAAAAGTACCTATGGAAACGTGATATATCACTAACACCCCCAACCAGCGACATGATCGTCGCCTCCCCCCGCGCAACCTTCGGCCTCCCAGAAGCAAAACGCGGCCTCTACGCCGCCGCAGGCGGCCTCTCCCGCCTCGTCCGCATCGTCGGTCTCCCCCTCGCCAGCGAAATAGCAATGACAGGCCGCACCCTCAGCGCCTCAGAAGCCCTACGCTACAACCTCATCAACCGCGTCTCCCGCACGCACGACTCCTGCGTCTCCGAGGCCGTGGCCCTCGCCGCTTCCATTGGGGAGTTGAGTCCTGATGCCGTTATTGTGACGAGGGCGGGGTTGAAGCAGAGTTTGGAGACGGGGAGTGTGGAGCGGGCGAGTCAGGTTACGGCGGAGCGGTTTGGGAGGGCGTTGGCGGAGGGGGAGAATATGCTTATCGGGCTTCGGGCGTTTGCGAGGAAGGAGAAGCCGGTTTGGGTGCCTTCGAAGTTGTAGGTAGGGGGCTTGGATATGAGGTACTTGGGAGTGGAGGGAGAAGAAAATAGGAATCGAAAAATTACGATGAACTTGGGCTGCAGTGTGTGCAGCTATCTGGGCCCTATATGTTCAAACAAAATCGGCGACCAAGCACATACGGCCATAGAATCAAGAAAACACGATACCCCGTTTGCTCTATCATAGTTAAGCTTGATATCGGTGAATTAGTAGTTGGGTGGGAGACCACCAGCGAATCCTCGCTGCTGTATGTTTTTGATTTTTTGATTCTATGTTGTTAGTGATGAATAATTTTTTTAGTATGGCGTTCCACGGTAAAAAAGCCGAACCTTCCAAGCAAGAAGACTAAGGTAGTTTCTTGCACCCATCCACTTCGCAAGCCTCACACTCTGCAAATTATGAAACACATCACCCGGATCCAGCGTCTTCTTCACCCGCAGCAGCTTCGGCAAATTATCTTTCCAATGCCCCCATCTGCGCCTCCTCCAACCCCCATCGCCGGATCGTAATATCCCGCATAAGCACCCAAAGCATGCCCCCTCAAACTCCCAGTCAAAACATCATTCATGCCATTGATAAACTCTCTCGTCTCTTCTTTGACTCTAATCTGATACCCATATTAAGGCCGTACGACTGGACTGGAAATAGAAAGAGGCATCGCGGTGGCCGTACGTGGTACCGTTGGCGGCAACATCGTTCGCGGCACCGCCTTCGAGATCGAAGATGTCGAACCGAATCACCGTGCTTTTATCGACCTGATCGACGTACTCGAAGAAACGGTCGATGCCCGCCGCCGTGATGAGATCTGCCTCCGTGAAAGCGATGGATTTGGAGTAGAAGGGGGCGGAGATGCCGCCGCCGAGTTGAAGTCCCACGACTTCTGCCCAGTGCGTCACCAGGCCGGCCTCATCGTTGAAGACAGTGATTTTTGCGCCGTGGATATGTCCGGGAAGACGGAGGTGAGGTTTAGGGCGTTGTGTTCTACCTGGGTGCCGAGGAAGGTGCCGGAGATGATCATGCCGAAGTCAGAGAGGACGACTTGGGAGGCGAGTTTGCGGCTGAGAGCTGGGTCGGCGATTATAGATTGCCATTCTTGAATCGCGCGGCCTGGCCGCGATGGGAACGACCGCTGAAGCCGAAGGTGTAGCGGACTGCTTCTCCTGGTGCTGGGTCGGTTGTTAGCTTTGAATTCGGTGATGATACCAAAGGAGACTCCTGCTCCTTTCATGGCCCAGAAGACGTCTTTGTTTTGCGTGGGCGAGGCAATGATGATGCTGGAATCGGCGAGGACAACAGTCATCTCCAGGACGTGATCGAGTGCTGAGCCCCACATTCTACTCATAGGACCCAGCCCCCCTAATGTTGCGTGCCCGTCTATTCCGACCTGTAGACACGTTCCGTGAGCCATTGCTCGGCCGCCATGTTCAAGGAGTTTCTTTGTGACGTCGCTGAGTAAGTGACCCGCTCCGAGCGTGGCAATTCAGGTTTTCCTGTCCATGGAGAACTGTTTCAAGTGTTTTCGATTGACAATGATCGTATTGTCGTCTCCATTTCCGGTGGCTGCATGGTTGTTGGTCAGTTTGTCCTTGTTATCACTTCCATCCTGCCAGACGTAATCGAGGGAACATACCGAATTTCCGTACGAGTGTCCGTCACTCCTTTATTGAACTTTCGCTCCATATTCCGCTGGATACTGCACAATTGCAGCGTCCTATTTGTTGTCTTGTGGGTAATTTACTACGATTAGGTGGACGTGAATATCTAGATTGTAGGGCTTGACATCTGTGATTTGGTAGAAGGGCTTACTAGGTAATGCAAGGCTTTCTGGGCCAACGGCACTGGCCAAGCAGACATACAGTGCCGCAGACTGACCTTGGTCCATGCTCGATGGTGGTGGTGCAGAATTTGTTAGGAAAAGTAGCGATAATTCAGAGGAGGGAAAGGAAAGCAGGCCGTGATAAGAAATCACAGGAATAATTGGATGAGGGACAGGTCAAGGTTTCCAAAGTATGAGATGGAAAGAAGTGAGGTGAGAATAGTGCTGGAAGCAATACTAACACGCTGAGTATAATGTTCAACCGTCTGTTGATGAACCATGCTTTCAACGCGAATCTAATATTGGAAAATTTACCTCGACAACTAGATACCCAGTTACAACAGACCTAGGTCAATGGGATGTGTTTCAGCCTTCAGCAGCTGCCCAAAAGCCTTCGCTAGACGGAAAGCAGTGTTGTCCAAGTAAAGGACCCATTTCGCTCGCAAAGAAGATGCAGTTTGAAGGAACGAAAGTCAACCGCGTTATCCTCGTGTCCGTCACATGTGCAACAGCGACTCCTGTCCTTTGGTTTACAGTATCTGGATGGAATCCAATGGATTGAATTCGGGGACGGGTTCCATGCACCAATGATGGTGCCGATGGGAAGATCGAACTGTGCCTGCTGGGAGTCGTGTTTTGGATGTGAAGTGTTGTCTTGAGAGTATTTTGTCTGTGTGATGATTGCATTGAGGATGATAGGAGTGTTGCAGTCGCAGATAGGGGTTATGTGTCTTTTTGTTGAGTTTAGTTACGTAGGTGAGAGGTGTGGGGACAGGAAAGGTATATATTGGCGTGTGCTAGCGGAAATAAATGCCCCGAAGTTTTGTGAGTTTAGCGTATACAGAATAGACTGCCTCGACTGCCTTACTAAGTATATTCTTAGGCTTATACTCGATGATATTGGATGATATTCACGTTCACGAGTTTGCCAAAGTAATATTCGCGACACAATATATTTTCGCCAGTACAACAAGCGCACATCTTAAGTGTACAGGACAGCGTGAGAAGTACAATAGTTCAAGGTTTTTTATTTGTTTACATTGCCCCGCTTGTTTTCTCACGATTTGAGGTCTTGCTTGGAAATTTGATCTCTAGGTCTAGTCGAAGTCAATGCGCCATTTCTCCTAGATCTTGTCAACTCTGTATCCCTTTTTCACCTTGGTCATCCACGATTTTCCTGCAGATATCATCCAGAGTCTCCTCCTTAAGCTCAAGTAATCCATTCGCAAATCCCTTCATCTTCCTCCAATCCGCCTCATAAGCACCAAGAACCCACACAACATCCTCAGTAGCAGCCTTATCCCCAGCCTTCATCTCCCTTCTCTTTTCCTCGGCAAACTTCATCCCATCAATCCTCTTCACCTCAAAGTCCTCGCCCGTCGCTTTCTCAAACGCCTGTATAATCTCCATCTGCGTGGCGCAGAAACTCTGAATATACAACGTCGTATTCTTCGTTCGCGCATCGTCGGCTTTGAGCAGGATATTCGCTGTCGCGAGACCAATCGTAGCCATCGTACACGCCGAAGCGGGAACATCCCCGGCATCAAGGATATCCGCTTTCCGATTCGGGATATCGATATGCAGCCAAAGGGGATCGTAGTCGAAGAAATGGCCGCACACAAGTGCCGTCCACGAGAATCCTGCGTTCTCATCGGCCAGTTTTTGGAGGTACTGTCGTAACTCGTATTTATCAATGTACAACGGTACCCAGTCCCGTGCTCGTTGCGAGTCCGAATCCACACTTCCAAAGTCTGCTGGGATGAAGCGCGTGACGCCGGCTTTGACGGCTGCGTTGGCTAGTTTCTTTTGCAGGGAGGTGTTTGTTCCTGGGATGGTGACGATGACGGCGTCCTGGCCTTGGAGAGCTGGTTCGAGGGCTGATGATGGGAAGTCGTCTGGTACTCTGGTTTCTGTCACGCCGGATGGGTATTTCGATGTTGATTTTGAGCTCTCCCGTTTTAGGACTTGGACTTTGAAATTGGCGGCCGCGAGGGCTGTGAGGACTGCTGGACCTAGCCGACCATCGGCGCCTAGGAGGGTGACGGTTTTGATTGCCATGTTGCTGGGAAAGTTGATTTTGTTGGCCGAGTCAAGAAATGGTAGGCCACTTCAATTCCTCGCTATTTCACCCAGTTCAGGAATTAGGCTAAGAGATGATTGAGGTCGACAGTTGAGTTAGAGAAAGACAGGTTGATAGACTTGTATCTTGTCGGGTAGGGACTGAATGATTCAAGCAATTGATGAAGTGCAAAAGCTCAAATGAATGATAAGGTTGCCATAGTTGAGCTTATCAACGGCATAAGTGGAACCTGGAGGTGTATCCATGTCCGAGATCGGCTCACCCGGTTTCGGCGCGTCGCGTTAAATTCCAGGCTTCAAAACTGGCATCATCCTCTCCATCGGAGGGGGCCAAAACCCGGGCACTACCTTCCACCTAACATAATCATTGAAAGACAGACTTGCTGACAAACTGTCAGCTTGGAGACCAGTATCTCGCTCACTTACGAAGCACAACAAGTCTATAACTCAACCTCTAGGATGATACATTTTATTGGAAGCCTCGAGGTGCATCTTCCAAGCTGATCTCTTCTAACTCTCAACCTCAGAATATGGAGAAGTATCCTATTCATCGCCGTGGCCAAAGAATGGAAATCATGTCAAGAAATGCAGTCTTCGAGTATTATGTGACGTTGTAGGACCACCTCAGCGCTTGATTATTTACTTCTTCATCGATCACATTGCACACTTAATTTTCGCTGAAATAAACAACCAAAAACCCAATCCAACTGCACACCACACCAAGTGCAGAATATGAACTCGTAAACATCAAGGGTATAAATTCGTACTTATTCCTGAAAAACAGGCCGTGCAGTAGACTCGTGTAGAGGATAAGTGGTATTGCTATAGCAGTGTAGACAGTGCTGAGCCGATCGAGGAGGAAGAAGCGCGGTTGCGGGGACCTGGAATCCAATCATTAGCATTAGGCGATTGCGATGTGTGAAGAGGGCTTACGCGGGAGCCAGCTTGTCAAAGGCGCTGAGAAAGACGACCAGCCAAAAAATGGTGTAGACGACTTTGATGGGGAACTCTTGGGTTGTGTAGAGCAGAGGGAAGAGGGACACATGTCCAGCGACGGCCAGGGGTCTGAAAGCACCGAGGTGGCGACGATCATGTAGACAGAGGAGTGTGAATGGGAGGATGATGAGGAGAATCGCCTTTTCGTGCACGTGCCAGCTGAATAGGAATGACGAGTAGGATGTCAGGATAAGTGCGCTGAGGAAGTTGTGACTTGATGGTAGGAAGAAGAGTTTAAGCAGTGCTGGTATTTGAGTTCCAATGGTCAGGATGAATGTGTGCCGAGGCGTTATCTCTGGGAGTACCGCAAAGGCAGTGTCGCCAACGAGGCCGCGAGTGACGCTGTTGATGGCATCTTGATTGACGGGCAGGCTGAGATAGGGCGCCACTGTACACGTAAGTTTGGGCCAGGGTCTAGAATAGATGAAACACTTACAATAGATCAAGATACGATCAGTGAAGGAATACATGGCCCACACGTTGGGTGCCCAGTATGCATGGCACAATCCTCGTGAAAATGGGAAAAGTCTACTCATGAGCTGAGGGATCTGCTTCCAGTATACGAAAGGTCCAAAGGCAGCGCCAAAGACGGCAGCAATTCCGAGACCAAGTTTGATGCAGTTGAGGAACTGGATGCGGAAGATGGCAGTGGGATACAAACTCCAATTGGGACTCAAGCAGTAGGCTCGGAGTAGGTAGACAAAGTATGCAGGGGCCAGGTAGAGGTAAATATGCTTCATGCATAGCAGAGCCGCGAAAGAGAGCCCGCTGAGGAGAAGGCGACCTTCTTGGGCGAATACGATGGAGAGAATGAGTATTCCATACATAGATCCATTGTACTGGAAATGAATGTGATCGATGATCAGGAGCCCAGGCGAGAGGAAGATGGCCAATGCTGCTGCATGTGCTGTGGTTTTCGATGGCGAAGCTTTGACATATCTTGAACGAGTAAGTGACTCGGCGGTTTGGTACATGATAAAAGCAGTGCTCACCTATGAAGTGCATAAAGTAGAAGAAGTTCGCTGAATATCACGGTGGCTCGCTGGAAATAGATAGTTTCCCAGCTATCATAACCTAGAGATTGAATGTTGAGCATCGCGGGGTCGACATAGCGGGCGGCTTGTGACATGAGCCACTCGAAGTAGGCGAAGAAGGGAGGATAATCCAAGGTCCATTCTGAAGTTTTCTGGTGGGCAAATCAGTATGCATCAGTAAAGGAGGTATTTTCACAATTGTACAGGAGGTTTTGCTCGGGTATGACACGCTCGTGATATTTCTCGTGTAACGGCTCGGATGTCCTCGGAAGGCCGGGGCGGTAATGCACAAGGCAAGGTCCGGTTTGGATGCACGAAACATGATTTTGAAACAAACACAGAGACTGGCATGTCCGCCAAACGCAGCCAAACAATGATGGCGGGGATGCAACAGGAGGAGCCAAAGAAAGGGCAGAAGACGGACCTCGAAGTACCAGTCCTTGACTGGCAATGAGTTTGTGATGGCAAGCCAGTTGCGATGAACCTCGAAGTCTGTGGATTTGCTAGTTGCAGTTGTAGCGGCTGCTCGTGGTGATGCAGGTACGAGGATGCGAACTCACTACGCAGGGAACAGCAGTATTTTCAGAGCCGTAGCCACCACAGCGCTTTGGGCAAGCGTTGGGCAGAGCTGTTGACCCGACATGGCTCGTGGTGCTGGATGACGACCAATGGCTAGATGGGTCTATCCATTGTCTTGGTTTTGACGCTGAAGAGGATGATACGGAGAGGGAGCAACGCTACGGTCCCTGGGCCTATGTTTGGGTTGAAGGTCTAAGGTCCCCTGGGCTGCAGGGTCGCTCCGCTCGAGCAGGCCTGCGGTGCTGGTCTAACCCGTTGGAGAGGGTGCTGTCGCGAGCTTCTTTGCGGCTATGGCTCTGACTTTGGCTATGGCTATGGCTATGGCTCTGACTTTGGCTATGGCTATGGCTCTGACTTTGGCTATGGCTATGGCTACAACTATGGCTACCATTATGGCTACAGCTATGGCTACAGCTATGGGTACAACTATGGCTACCATTATGGCTACAGCTATGGCTACCATTATGGCTACAGCTATGGCTACAGCTATGGCTACAACTATGAGCTCTGTAGACTTGAGCACTGATTGTCGTCGACTCGTCTGGTCCCGTGTAGCACGACCGACACTGTCTGTGATTGGTATCTACCTGAAATCGACGTGGCAATTATGTATTAGGTGATGGCTGCCATATCCCCGTCCGTCCACGCGAACACTAAGGGGTCCCTCTCTCTAGCAGGCACTGTAGTGTCAGGCACCACTTTTGCCTGACTTCCCCAGCCGTCTTCCTGTCCATCGCGTCCAGCATCATGGCATCTTGCCAGACTGACACAGTCACTATTGTGCGTAGGCTGTAGATGCCCTCGCATGTCTGCGCCTCAGCCAAGCCTCCCGCGATGCAGCTTGGCCCTCGAGGTGTTTGGGGTGAAGAAGGCGTGTGGGTTCAGTAGTTCTCAATTCATGTGCACGGCCGCAATCTCCCATCCGCCCTGTCTGGCTTGATAGTCTCCTAACCTCATCTCTCCTGTGCGCCTCTCCTCTTCCTCCCATCCTCACCCTCACCCTCACCCTCTTCACCTCCTCCTCCCCACCGACCTCGCCTCTCCAGCTTTGGATTTCCTTTCGTTCGCTCTTTTTGCTTTCTTGGGACCCAGTCACTGCACTGCTCTACCGCTTTCTGTCGCCTTCACATCACTCCCCATTACTTCGTCCCCGCGCAATTGCTCCGGCCTGCATTACTCTTCGCAGTCCCATCCATTGCCCCTTCGATAATTATCTGCACTCGCTCCAGACGCTCCTCTATTGGCATATCTCTTGTCACCTTCGATTACCTCGAACCCGTACCTTCAATCTTGATCAATACCCCATTTTAATAGACACCGTCAACAAGAGCGTGCTGTATCAGTACCATCGACAAGTAAGTCTTCGCCGGGCATCTTCTGCTCCAATCGAGCAATCACTCATTCGTCGTCAGCCCTCCGGTCGTTTTATAAGGATCGCCAAACCCCTTCCTCCTATTTGATCATCGTTCGTCCGGTCAGCATCCCCGGACGATTCAATTCGTCAAGACGGCTGTACTATCATCGACTTTGCGGGACTCCACCGTCCCGCCACATCTGCTTGCTATGCAGCATCAGGAGGCTGGGCCTAATCTCGGGCACTCTGCTCGACTACCTTCCTTTTCGAAGCCCGCCATGAGCGGCGACCACTCAGGGTTCTCCCACGGAGGCTTCCACCACCAAAGCCAGCAATCGCTTGGTGGCTACTCTGACAGACATCCTCAACGGTCCTCCAACATACCAAATATCAATACTGCCAGACTAGCCCAGGCTCAGCAGCAGGCAAATGACATGCAGACTCCAGGCACGGGCTACGACATGAACTTCACACCTCTCCTCCCTTCGCAGCTTCTTCTCGGCAGTCCTTTCCAGCCAGGTTCGCCAAATGCCTTTCAGTCACCGCAGTTCCAGTCCTTCGGAAGCTTTGCACAAGCAAACAATGGACAGCAGCAGAATCAGCAGCAGCAGATGGGCAACGGCCCGCCAATGTCGCCCACCATGTACCAGAGCATGATGTCCCCCACCTTGAACAATAGCTACATGCAAGGCCCACAGTCTCCCACTGGGCCATATGGCGGATTCGGCGCTCAGAGCATGGGCATTGGTAATACAATGGGAATGACTCAAGGCATGATTTCTGGAACAAGCCGAACCGTTTACTTGGGAAACATCCCTCCAGAGACCTCTGCCGAAGAGATCCTTGGTCACGTCCGCAGCGGGCAAATTGAGTCCGTCCGTTTGTTGCCCGACAAGAATTGCGCATTCATTTCGTTCTTGGACAGCAGCTCCGCCACTCACTTCCACTCAGATGCCATTCTCAAGAAGCTTGCCATCAAGGGTCAAGATATCAAGATTGGTTGGGGTAAACCATCCCACGTTCCCACTTCTGTTGCGCTCGCTGTTCAGCAGTCTGGTGCTTCGCGTAATGTATACCTGGGCAATCTCCCCGAAGATATCAGTGAAGAGGAGCTACGCGAAGACTTGGGCAAATTCGGCCCCATTGACACTGTCAAAATCGTGAGGGAGAAATCCATTGCGTTCGTCCACTTCCTGTCCATCGGGAACGCGACGAAGGCTGTCGCTCAGCTACCACAGGAGCCTAAATGGCAGCCTCCTCGTCGTGTATACTACGGCAAGGACCGATGCGCATACGTCTCCAAGACTCAGCAACAGAACGCCGCTCAATACTTGGGCATTGCACCAGGTTATGCGCACGTGCTCAACGGTGTCGATCGGGATCTGATCTCCAACGCTCTCGCCCAACAGTCAGTTGCTGCCGCTGCGGTTGCGACATCTGCTGGTGGAGTAAACAACCTTGGAAACAGAACTGTCTATCTCGGAAACATTCATCCCGAAACAACCATCGAAGAGATCTGCAACGTGGTCCGAGGAGGACTTCTGCACCATATTCGCTACATACCAGACAAGCACATCTGCTTTGTCACCTTCATTGATCCCACATCTGCCGCCTCTTTTTACGCTTTGAGCAATCTTCAAGGCCTGATGATCCACAACCGCAGGTTGAAGATTGGTTGGGGCAAACATTCTGGCGCTCTACCCCCAGCGATTGCTCTCGCTGTTAGCGGTGGTGCCTCTCGAAACGTCTACATTGGCAATCTCGATGAGTCATGGACAGAGGAGCGTCTGAGACAAGATTTCTCTGAGTACGGCGAAATTGAGCTTGTCAACACTTTGAGAGAAAAGAGCTGCGCTTTCGTCAACTTCACCAACATTGCCAATGCTATCAAGGCCATCGAAGCCGTCCGTAGCAAGGAGGAGTACAAGCGATTCAAGGTCAATTTCGGCAAGGATCGATGCGGAAACCCACCTCGACAGATGAACCAGCAACAGCATCATCAGCAACAGCAGGGTGGACACGATGGCATGTCATCCCCTTCCCCAGTCAACGGATCTCAGGGACGTCAAGCTTCACCACCAAACGCACCTAACGGCATCTTGAACTCTGGAAACAACAACCCCTTGATGATGTACCTGCAGCAAGCTCAACAACAACAACAACAACAAGGTAGCCAGCAACAACAGCAGCAGCAGCAGCAGCAGTATTCTCAGGCTGAGTTACCTTCCATTAATGGCCTTCCCCAGCATCAGGCATTTACATCTGCTCAAGCACAGGCAGCTTTCTACAGCGCAGATAGCTCACCTCAGGGTCTAACACCAAGTCTGCATCCAACCGGGCCTTCACATAGCAGCAGTGCCAGCTTCAGCATGGGCAACGGCAGCATGAATGGATCATCGAATGGCATGAGTGGTTCGACTACCGTCGGTGGCATGCTTGCTCCTTCAAATATGGGCTCACGTGGCGCCCAACACTCGCGCGCTGTCAGCCTGCCGGTTTTCACTCAGGCGCAGCAGCTTCCTCCTCCTCTGACCCAGCACAGCCACCAAATGAGTAGTGGATTCGGTGGCATGAGCACTGGTGGCTACTCTGGATTCAGCAACGGTATTGCAGGCTATAGCCTAGCTATTGGTGGAGAAAACGGACAAAGTAGCCATGGCGGTCTGCCAGGATGGGCAGAGGAGGAAATTGGTGCCCAGTAGAGGGCTTGCCTGTGAGCTCGATCTCCAATCCCCATCTTCCCTTTTCATTCTTCGTTTTCATCGGTTGTAATATCAATCTGTAGTTTGAGATGTTGCTTGCGTTAATCCCTTTTAATTCTTATATTTGGGCAGTGCGCGGGTTTTGTCGTATTATTCTTTGTGTATTTTTGCTATCATTGGGCTGGACACACTATCCTTAATATTCCCATTTTGCTTGGGCTCGCTGCCATTAAGATCTGTTTTCTTCGTCACGCTTTCTGGAGATTTGGTGTCAATCGTGTGGGAAGAGGAAAAGGACAGCACCTTTGTTTTTGTATCTTGTAAACTACCTATTTTGGAGGTTGGGAGAATTACCGAGTGGAAGAGAATATCCCGCACAAAGGAAGGAAGACGTATTGCAGGGCAGAGAACGAGTTCAAAATTCGATGGGTCAATAGAAACTGCGAGGCTTTGGATTTTGTAGTACTACCAGGCGATCTCCTTGTGGACGGCGAATGGATGTAATCAGGTTGACGGAAATGCCATTGTTGCTACAACATCGTACCGTAATTTCGCCTTTTCAGGACAGGAATTTCTATGCTCCCATCACTGATTCATCCATATTCTTTAAATTCCTTTCTTTGAACGCATCACGCGCAAAAGCTAGATGTAAACTTGAACGTCACAGTATTGGAGATTATTGTTGCGGCCTTGACTATATAGCCAAGCGTTTCTCTGAATGACCACCGCCCGGAAGTGACGGGGTGAGTATAAGGATAACGAAGCTTTTCCAGGGATAGACGCGAGCAGGGCTTTAGATGCTCACGGAAGCCTGGATGTGATTGAGGATCCGGGCAGACGGGGAAACAGCACCGATGACTACAGGATATTGACTATCGATCAAAGGGGAAAGTTTTTGAAAGAGAAGAGAAGAAGAAGACAGTTTGGCGTGAAAGCGCATCCATTCTGGGCCTAGCGCCTCGCTCGCAAATCGACCTCACCCCGAGATCCCAGTCCTCACTCATCAACGACCTCGCATTACCATCGTCAAAGACCTGCTTTTAAACAAATCTGGTGTTGCTTTCGAATTTTGTTTCCTTCGTGCTGAGCATGACCTTCAAATCAACTTTCGAAATCGATCGGGCGCCACAGCGCAGGCTACCCTTTTTGTCGGCCAATGCAAATCGCGTCCACCATGTAGCATGGCTTTCTCAGAACGGGTGAAGTGTTTACAGGAGATGAATATCGCTGAGATGTAATACGCTTCTCGTCGTCCAGGACGGGCGCGAAGGATGGAGGTGACTTGATATGAAAAGCTAGGATTCTGGAGTCGCGGTTGAACGGACTAGGAAATGCTGGATGAAGCTAGGACTTGCGGAGAGCTCAAGGTGGGTTTTATATCATTGGACGTTTAGATCTAGGTTTCTTGTCAGATGTATGGATGGTGAGGACATATGTGGTACAGCTTGAGATCCGTGACTGGAAGATCGTGATGGTCAGTCCTTGCGTGTCGAGATTGAAAGGCACGGCTACGGCGGGGAAGATTGGGATGGGTACGAATGGATTCGTTGACACTACCCATGGAAATCTGACACCATGGTTCGAGGCGGTTGGAGATAAGTTAGATGGCAATGCTAACCTTCCGAGTCTCGATGGAGTGGCAGACAAGTATTCCTCATCTCTTGGGGCTCTGGTATATCAGACGAAGACGTTTCCTTTGCTTTCGATCAAGGTTCAATACCTGGGAGCGGCACGACGATGATGTCAAAGACAGTGTTGACTGTTTGCTCTATCGATATGCAGTTGCCGTGGCCCAAGTGTTGTTGACAACACTCGACACCAGACCTGTGACTCCCGTCTCCTACTTACCCACAGTCAAACTCTAGACGCGAAAATTTCCAACCAACAACCCAACTTCTCCGACCTGAAAACAAGTCTGCTCCAAACCCATTCACTTCTACATACACGACCATCACAATTTCAGCATGTCTTGGTTCATCAGAACCTTCAAAGCAGCCGGCGCAGTGGCGGCTGCAGCTGGAGGTCTCTGGCTCGCCCTGCCAGCTAGTCCTCACAGCAATTCCGCCAACCCAGTTGCTTCGAACACGCCATCTGCTATCGTGACTACCATTCCCTCGACGCTGTCCTCTACCTTTACCTCGGGGCCAATGATCGAGCTCTCATCCACCGCCGTTCCAGACATCAATGGCTCCTGCGTCGTCAATTGGTCCTCGTTCGTCAACTCCTCCGACCTCGCCAATTCATCCCGCACCTCCCTCGGTTCAACGCTCTCTACCTTGTCCCCCTCATCGACAAATATTTCCTACTACCTCATCAACTCCACCACACGAGATATATCGCCTTTGTCCCTCGCTCTTCATCATGCCTTCCATTCATTGGAACTCCGCATCGATGATTTCGTTGACATTGTGCGCCTCTGGTCCTCTTCGGCTGCCGCATTTGTCGTTGCTGAGTGGCTCAATATACTCGTGTTCCTTGAAAAGGTTCATTTTGCGGAGAATCCTCCCAAGGCATTACGCCAATCATGGGAAATCTTGGCAAAAATCCCAGGTGGTGGTCTATTGGTCTTCATCATCAATGGTTGGGTCGACTGCATCTTGGATCACATTTTGCTGGCACTTGCTCTGATCGCTGGTATCATTGCAGCACCGTGCATCAGGATCTACAGGGCCTGCCAGTTCAAGCTTCAGGCACTCCGCAGACAGACCTTACAAGATTGCTATCAGCTTGGTCTACTGCTTTCGAACCGGTTGCTTGCATGTTCGACCAAACCAGCACTACTCTCGTTGATAGGAACGGAAACCATTCCCTTCCTTTATCTCTTCTACTCCATCGCATCAGAGTCTCATAATTGGTGGCGATGCGGTCACCTTGTAATCGGCCACTACCTCTACAAAGCTCTTTCCCAGCAATCATCACCACCCCAGTCATGGTTCGATTTCTTCCATGACCCCTGTTCCAAGGATTGTGCTGCTATACTTACACGTCAAGCCGCCACATTCGCACGACAGCATGCCAAGAATGCGAGGGTTTTGAAAAAGTACAAAACAGACATAAGGGAATTCTCGAAGAGGAGGTTTTCGGTAAAACGCAAGTTGGATCAAGGAGGTCCATTAGGCTCAAGACAAGGTGTGTCAGGTACAGGGAAACTGTACGAGCCTCAAAATGGTTCGTCAGGTCCTCCAGACTCTGTATCACATCCAACACCACCTTCAGATGGTCCTGCTGGTTCTAACTCCGGGCGGCAAACATCGAACACTGGGAGCAAACCAGGCTCACAAGAAATCGAGGACGAAGTTGACAAGCGCTGCAAAGTCGAGATAGACAAGCGCTGCAAAGTCGCGCTGGACAACATTCGAGCGGATCGACGAGAGGATGATATGCGTGTCAGATACCGGATACGAATGCTTGAGAAAGATCTAAGGGACGCCAAGCAGACAATCCAGGACATGATTGAGGCCAACGTTCCTGTGCTTCCAGAGAATGAAGGTGCTCTTGGGCCGATGCTCAACGAGACTGCTGCTTCGAACGCAGCATGCTCAAGGGAAGATGAAGCCTCATCCGCTTCTACTTTCTCCAGTCCTTCGGAGAAAGATCTAAGGGACGCCAAGCAGACAATCAAGGACACGATTGAGGCCAACGTTCCCGTGCTGCCACAGAATGAAGGTGCTCTTGGGCCAATTCTCAACGAGACTGCTGCTTCGAACGCAGCATACTCGAGAGAAGACGAAGCCCTGTCCGCCTCTGCTTTGTCCAATTCTCCGGATATCTATGGTGATAAGAAGGGCAAGGCTCTTCTCCAACCGCCAACCTCTCATCCAGGGAGCACACCGTCCTTCATTTCTACCTCTTCAGACATCTTTGAGTACGAGGTCGTCGGGGAATACACACCCAGCCTCTCGACATCGACTACCACAGAGAAGTCTCAGACATCGACTACCACAGAGGGCCCTCAGACATCGTCATATTCTGTTTCTTCCTCGGGTACAATTCAGTCACTTTGTCTTATGCTGGAGAACCTCCGTGTCACTTCTGACAACGAAGAGGACGAAGCATCGGAGTCTGGACCTACAATGCCAATCATCGGAGCTCCAATTCGTTTCGGGCCTTCTTCGACTCCAGGCACTTCTGTCATAGAGGATCTGGAAAATTTAGAATCAGCTGGAAGTTTCGTTCAGGCAGAACCTGTGTACGAAGACTCTGTATCCGCTGAGAGCCTCGTTGATGCAAAATCTGAGTACGATGACTCTGAGGAAGAAGATGCACTGGAAGCTGACGAGGTATTTTGCTTCAAGAAAGACAGCTCTGAATCCATATCAGAAGCTAAGAGTCAACCTCTGGGCAAGTCGCTCTTACCGTCGCGCGGAATTTTTCTATCTTCCCAGAGTGAAGCTAGGATTATCCTCAGCGCACGCTTCTCGACTCCGCCAGAACTTCTTTACACCCCCACCGCGGGATTATGGATATGTGGTTTCTTTGCGATCATCATCAGTTGGATTGCTCAGTATCCAGAAACCTCGCCCCCAACTCTGATGGACCTTGAGGCCAAGTTGTTCGACGCAGAGAGATTGGAGTACCTACTTATGATTCGAAGTCCAGAGTGGAGCGACTTCTCAATTGACACCCTTGCCGATGTCGCATTCAGATGGGGACGGGAGCGCGGCATGAACGTGCAGGTCGTTGCCTATCGCGCCAGGGCTTCTCCAGCTGAGCGAATCTCGTCTTTCGTTGATGTCGAGACTCCATTTCCTGACCAGCCTATCAGGTATCTCTACATACATAACGACGAGGCAGCCGGCAAAGGTGTCCTTGCACATTGGTCAGGAATGAAGCCGCGAGACTCTGTGGTAGCGCAACCGCTCTTCCAGGCGAAGAACTGGGTATCGTTCAACCATCGGATTCAGCTTGGTCTCGTTGGTTATTTGCTGCCTAGGATTGACGCTGGGTCTGCCGAGCGTTTTACCACCCAAGATCCGGAAGATTTTCATCATGAAGATCATGAGGACATGTTGCTTCTGTTCCTAGCACTCCGTCTATCCCTTCGTGGGTTCCTTAATAGTCGCTCCACAGCGTGTGCAGGAATCCAGTCCATATTGGCAGCATACTACGACCGTCTGGATACTATCGAGAAAAATCAGCTCATTGAGAGAGAAAGAGAGCTTACCAACGCCGGCATGTCAACTCATGGGATGCTTCCTGTACTTCAGTCTCTTCCTTCTATCACGGAACGCCCCGACACTGAGCCACCTCACAGTGATGGCGGTTGCCACGACGATCCTGCGACATCAGAGGTCGATGATCCTCCATCATCAAGGGTCCCAGCCTTTATTCAGCAACCAGACATCCTTGCTAATCTGAACCACACGTATCAAGAAGCAGCCGCGGTTCATGAGGACGTTCCGGATAGCCATGAGAGCGAAACAAATCTTGACTTGGCTCAAGTTAACCAGTCTGTTCAGATACAAGACACCGAAATGTCCGCCGACACCTTCACCGACCCGAACATATGCAGTGGTCTGGCCCCTGTTGAACTTATGGACGAGGATTCTTTCAATCAATTTGACTCTGCTGAAACAGACACTGGAGCTCCAGATCGGATGGACGAAGACTGTGAGCAGTCAAACTCTTACATTCAGTCCGAGATTACGAACGTAGACACTGGAGCCCCGGATCGGATGGATGAAGATCACGATCAGTTAGACTCTCACGTTCAGTCCGAATTGACAAACACAGGCACTGGACTGCCGGATCAGATGGATGAAATTTTCGACTACTCAGCCCTTGAATTTGTGTCACTGTCTACTGACGCTGCAGCTTGGGACTTTGGAAGTACGACTCCCTTCTCACCGGGTCCAATCTTTGATTTTGGGAACCAATACTTCGGTACTCCTTTCTTCGACGTAAGTGACATACCATGCTCAAAAATCACATCTAACGCTCCTTTTCAGACAACCCCAGCGGACCTCTCGGGCAATGCCGAATTACCCTCGGTCTCTGAAGCGTTCGACTGGGAAAGGATAGGCGATTTACTCACAATGCCAATGCTGGAGTATGATGTGAACGCGCCTCAGGAGGTTAATCCTGGTGCAAATTGGCACGGCAACTCTGAGCGCCAGGAAGATCGGATCATCGACTCCGGATCTGCTTTGAATGGTTCCGATGGCCTTTCATACCTCTTTGAAGATGAACCTGTGGTATTTGGTCATGGTGGTGACTTAGAGCACTCACCACTGACCACTGTTCCTCTTCTACAAAGTCCGGCATCTCCGAGGATCTTCTCTGATCGTGAGGAGCCGGTCAGAGACATCTTCACCGAGCACGGCGCGAATCGAGGCTCTGAACAAGAGCCACCGTCTTTCTCTCTAAACGACATAGTGCCATCACGAACACATGCTCGGAACTGGGAGCTCGAGGACTCGTCACTCTCAACTCAACAATCACCTTCTGGCACTCCGATGCCAGAGATTGACATCTCTAGCCGCAAGATAGCACCTCTGCGCCGCCGGAAGGTTGGAGCCACCATTGCGTCCACCGATACGCAGAAGGGACCAGACGAGAAGCTCGAATTTGATCTTTCAGCGATAGTAGCGTGGAACGCGACAGCGTTGACCAACACTGCCGGAACAACCTCGTCCAACGCTCCCACTCCCACGGATGATATCCCTAGCCTGGAAATTGAACGCAAGATAGCACCTCTCCGCCGCCGAGGAGTCGGAGCCACTATTGCGTCCACCGATACGCAGAAGGGACCAGACGAGAAGCTCGAATTCGATCTTTCAGCATTAGTAGCGTGGAACGCGACAGCGTTGACCAACACTGACGCAATAACCTCGTCCACCCCTCCCACGGATGATGTTTCTAGCCAGGAAATTGAACGCAAGATAGCACCTCTCCGCCGCCGAAAAGGAGGAGCTCCCAATCCGTCCACCGATACGCAGAACGGACCATACTCGAAGAGCGAATTGGACATTGCAGCAGCGGAAGCTTGGAACGAGGTGGCGACCGCAGCAGTGCCGACTTCTTCCACATCTGCCACGAATAATTTACCCAGCCAGGAAACCGCCTACATTCCCGGCCCAGAAATGGTCGTCGAGGCGGATGGGAACACGGATGCAGGTAGTGACGAAGCGTTGTTTCCGGGATGGTCACCAAATCTTGTTCAACAAGCCAAAGATGATTACGAGAAGGCGCAGGCGGCTGAGATGGCGAGGGTAGCCGGTGACCCCGACGCGTTCCTGCAGTGGGTTGACGGCCTGGCAGACTCTGAGGAGTCGGAGTCGAGCGATGAAGACGCATGACGAAGACGAGGTCGAAGACTCTAGCGCCGAGGACGAACACGAAGTCGAGGAGTCGAGGGATGAAACAGAGAAGGTGGAAGCAACAGACGACATCCCCACCCACGACTTCGACTTCGATACGCAGCTATCCCGTGAGTATGAACATTTCTCTCGAAGAGGGACATTCCCTAAACGAAGACAAAACGGAGCACGGATCAAGAGATACCGAAAAGGGAAGGGGAAAGATAACCGAAGCGAGAGGGCAAAAAAATCCCAAAAAGGAAAGAAAAAGGGAAGAGAAAGAAAGGGGAAGAGAAAGAAAAGGGAAGAGAAAGAAAAGGGAAGAGAAAGAAAAGGGAAGAGAAAAGAAAAGGCAAGAGTTCAACCCCGGGATATGCCAAACTTTGGAAAAAAAAAAAAAAAAAAAAAAAAAAAAAAAAAAA